>JANUWF010002250.1:0-420000 GCA_026120185.1 Voacanga thouarsii | reverse complement strand
AAAAATTATTATTAAGCCGTCACAAAACCGTCGCTAATTTGCGAGGGTTTTGCGACGGTTCTTTTATAAATATTTAAAAAATTAATTTTTTTATCAGACCGTCCCAAATTCATCGCAATTTGCGAGGTTTTTGTGAGGCATGAAAAACCATCGCTAAGTGATTTTATTAAAATTTTTTGTCAAAAAATAATTATTATTAAGCCATCGGCAAACCGTCGCTAATTAGCAAAGGTTCTTTTAAAAATTTTTGAATTATTAAATTTATTATCGGTCCATCGCAATTAACGAGGATTTTGTGACGGTTGTTTTAAAAAATTTTAAACAATTAAATTTATTATTGGTTCGTCGCAAATCCGTCGCTAATTTGCGAGGATTTTGCGACGATTTTTTTGAGCCGTCGCAAATCCATTGCAATTAGCGAGGGTTTTACAATAGCCGTCACAAATCCATCGCAATTAATGACGGTTTTCATTGCCATCACAAAGCCGTTACAATTAGTGACGGTCATGTAGCCGTCACAAATTTTCCGTCACAAAATACAATTTTTCCCATAGGGATATAAGTATGAGAAAGTCATAGTCATAATTTGCAAAAGCAATAGAAATTGTTTTTGGTACTGTCAAAGGAAAAAACCATTTTAGATTTAATAGCAACAAATTTTTTGAATGTTGTAAGGGTTAATAAGATAAATAATCAAATTAGTAACATTTAGGGGTTTGATTAAAACTATTTTTTTTTAATAGATGGTTCGATGATGGCTTGTTTGATAAACATTTTAAATTTAAATGAAAATAGTTTCAAACACATAATGTAACAACAGTAAATTAAAAAAAAATCATATTATTTTCTTGTTTAAAACTTTCTATTTTTGCCAAATTTCAAAGAACCTATAATTTTAACGAGTACTCATTTGTATTTTGACATATTTTAAAAATAAATTAGTGTGCATAGTTAAACAATAAGGGGAGATAAACTCAAGTTATGGAGTAAGGAAATAAAATCGGTAAAATATCTAACTAATCCTTAAACTTTGTTCTATATTGGGATGAAAACAACACTTTTTTTTTTTTTTTTTTTACAAATTTTGGGTTAGTAATCGATCATTCTATTGACAACGTGACTTATAGGATTTTTTATAGGGTCTTGTTTTACTCATGTTAACCTTGAAGAACACCGTTAGATAGATAAAGTATTCCACACCGTATTATTTATGCATATATACACACACATAGATATATTATAAAATATGTTTCTTTTTATATTGGTGTAGATCAATTTATAATATATTATTTGGATTTATATAGTTTAAATTGAATAAGATTAATTACGAATTCGTTTTTTGTCAAAAAAATATTAATATTTCACCACCAAGTCAATTAATATCAATACACCGCCAATGGAGAGGTAGAGAGAAGCTCTCAACTCCCTTGAGTCCTCTTCCCATTTCTCTATTTTCTTGCTTCCAATGGACGATTCTCCTGCTGATCCTTCTATTGGTCTTCCGGATTCCTCTTGGTTCTGCTAATCTAGGGTTGCATTTTACTGTTGGGTCCTGCAAGAGTCGTTTGCTTGTGTGTTGTTATCTGTTTCTTCTGCTCATCTTTGTTTCTATTATACTGCTCTTTTTTTTTTTGGTTATACCGTCAACCTTGTTAGTGTGTGTTCCTAGTGAAGTATTTGATATTCTATTTAGCAGTTAGATGTGTGGTGCTTTCGAACCTATTCTATTTCCAGTGTTAACCTGTCATTCTGGTTAGGTTTTGCTTCCTGTTCAATCTCCTATTCCAGCTATCCAGTATGTTTGATTTGTATTAACCACTGTTATCTTGCTAACATTAGTTTATCTCCCTTTGTTAACACTCTCCGGGCTAATAGGCTCGACTTTGAATCCAACATCCCGATACCACCTATTCTCAGGCCTATAGGAATTTGGTACTCAGTGGCTTATTCTGCTGTCAGTTTTCTACTCCACCTACTTGGGGAACAAATTTACCTACTTCCAATCCCCTTCCTTTTGTCGGTTCTTCATCTGTTTGCTAGTTGTTTGGACCGAAGGACTGGACCTAATGGTCCAGACCAGAGGCCGAAAAAAAGCAGGTAATTTTGGGTTGTCGTCTTCTCCTACACCCCAGACAGCTTTCGATTCCCCCCAAATTGAGCCTCTGCTATCTGTTGTTCTTGAATTGGAAATGCCAAACATTAACTCCTCCTCTACAACCCAACCGGAGCATCTGATGCATACTGACCATAACCCTTCTTTACCAACTTCCCCCACTGTTTCGATCCCTCATTTACCAACTTCCCCCATTGACCGGGTCCCTCATTTTCCAGCCCCAGAACCAGACCAACCCTCTCCTGCTACTGAGTGCATGCCCCCCCTCCTTATGTCCATGCGACTATTGCCCCTTCTGAGGTCGATACAAACATCTACCCACAGTACCCATAAAACAATCCAAACTCCGTGCCAAATGACAATCCGGTAAGATCTTGGGCAAATGTTGTTAAAGGAAACCGTGATATTTGCAATGGACTGCGACTGAGACACATCCCTAACTTGGGCAAGGTCATCAACATTGATGTTCTGGACTTCGAGGATGCTGAGACCAAGCTGGGATATTGTCTAACTGGGATGTTTGCTGGAAGGTTCCCAGGTATGAAAGCTGTTTTGGAACTTACGAAGCAGTGGGGTGTTCAGACTAAGGTCCACACTCATGCCTCAGGTTGGATTATATTTTGGTTCAATACGGATGCCGATAGATAATCTGTTCTTCGTGGGGGGCCCTATGCAATGTTTGGTAGGTCATTAATGCTCAAGGCAATGTCATCTGAGTTTGATTTCTCTTTAGATGAGGTCAGTATAATGCCTATCTGGGTAACTTTTCCAGCATTGCCTCTCGGTTGCTGGAACAAGACAGCAATAAGTAAAATAGCATCTGCTGTTGGCATTCCTGTTATGTCTGATATGCTCACTGCAAGGCTGGATCGTTTGTCCTATGCTAGAGTCCTGGTGGAGGTTGATGTATCTAAGCCATTAGTGAAGGTGGTTCCGATCTATTTACCATCGAGGAAAATAAAACAGCAGGTTGTGCGATTTGAGTATGAACCTGCATTCTGTAATCACTGCTGCAAGTTTGGCCATTATACAGAGGCTTGCATCGGGGATAAGATGAAAAAGAAAGAACAGTGGCTGAATTCCAAAGGTAGGGCAGGCAACAACCGGGAACTTGACAGGTCATTTAAAAGGACAAGAACCAGGTCTGTTCCTACTGGAAACGACCATGGCATGCATTCAGCTTCACTAACGGGTACAAAATCTAAACGCATTGACAAAGGGAAGGCTCCGGTCAGGATCGAATGGCGAACAGAATGTCTGTTGCTTCCACCAGTGCACAGGGACTGGTTCAAGAGGCTGCAATGGACAAGCAAGTCCAACCTACAGTAGCTGTGCAACCAGGAGTTGATGCGGAGAATGCCCAGAATGTGCCTGCTGGCCATGCGGATCATAGTATGAAGAGACGGGGCTGCTCAAAGGTTAGATGCTTGGGACGTGTTCAAACTCGCTCAAATTCACGTATGCATGTTCAATTTCGAAAGAAAACTCTGCCACCCCCCAATATGAATGACCAAAGGTTTGAAGATATCCCTAAGCTGGTTCTTAATACTGGGAAAGCAACTGAACATGCAACAAAGTTCATACGATCCGTAAGGAAGAAATATGCTAATCATAGTGTTGACTTGATTGGTGCCCAACGGGTACCATTGAGTCCCCAATGAGAGTCGCATGCTGGAATATTCGAGGGTTCAACTTGACCCTCAAACATCATGGGGTTCAGGAGTTTATCTCTAAACACCGTGTCGATGTCATCGGATTACTGGAGACAAAATTAAATGTGAATGGACTGGAGAATATCATGCTGACCGAGTTCGCTACTTGGTCAGTAATACATAATTTGGTTGAAGCGGATGGGGGCAGGGTGGTCATCCTGTGGAATGCTGCTAGGGTGGATGCTCAATTGTTCCATTGTTCGTATCAGGATGTCACTGTTTGTATCACCTGTCAGGTTACTCATACTTCTTATTATTTTAGTTTATCTATGCTTATAACTCTGTTGTGGCCCGTAGGGCATTGTGGGAAGATATTCAGTCCCTATCTTCTGCTCTTTCTGAACCATGGATTCTTATGGGGGATTTCAATGCTTACCTACATATTGATGACAAGATTGGTGGCATCCCACCATCAACTTATGAAATGAAGGACTTTGCAGAAACTTGCACTAATACGGGCCTGGAAGACCTTCCTTCAGTTGGGCAGCGTTTTACTTGGACAAATTCTAGGGTTTGGTCTAAATTGGATAAGGTGATGGGTAACGATGCATGGTTCCAGTGTAATGTCCAAGCATCTGTTGAATTTTTCCCTATCGGTTATCTGTCTGATCATTGCCCCTGCCTTTGGTCCACCGTTGAAAACCATGGTGTTTCTAAGCACCCGTTTGGGTTCTTTAATTTCTGGGCTGACCATGTCTCATTTCAGGATTTGGTTAAGGGGGTATGGGTTTGTCCCTACTTAGGGCACCACCAATTTATTCTCTGTCGTCGGTTGAAAGACCTTAAGAGGGACCTGCGCAGATTAAACATAACTAAATTCTCACATTTATTTGCACGAGTTGAACAGGCAAACAAGGATGTACAAAGAGTCCAACAACAATTAATTGAAAACCCTCATGACCTGGCCCTTATTTCTAAATTCAAAGAGTGCAAAAGGACTACGTGGCGCCTTGCGGATGCGGAATTGAAGTTCTACCAGCAACTTGCAAAAGGGAAGTATGTGGCCAATGCTGACAAGAATACACGTTATTTCTTTAACAGTGTCAAACGGAACAAAAAAATGAGCTTTATCGCTTCTGTTTTCAAGGAGGATGGTTCTATGACTAACACTTCTATGGCTCTTGCTAACGAATTTGTTGAGTACTATCGCAATCTACTAGGGACAAAGGTTAACTGCCAGCGCATCAATGTGGACTATGTCTGTGCTGGCCAAATGGTCCCGCATGACCTCAAGGAGGACTTGATCAGGCCAGTTTCTGACCAAGATATTAAACAGGCTCTATGGGACATCGGGAATTGCAAAGCTCCAGGACCGGATGGGTACTTTGCGTTATTTTTTAAACAGGCTTAGGGCAAGGTTGCAAGGAGCCTTTGTGATGCGATCAAGGAATTCTTCTTGTTTGGCAGAATCCTCAAGCAACTTAATCATTCTGTTATCACTCTTGTTCCTAAATCTGCACATGGTGTCAGCGTGGGGGACTATAGACCAATTTCTTGTTGTAATGTTGTGTACAAGATTATTTCAAAAATTTTGGCAGACAGGCTTAAGATTATTTTACCTCATATTGTGGACATCTTGCAGACAGCGTTCATAAAGGACAGACTCATGGCAGACAACATCCTACTTGTTCAGGAGCTTCTGCGTACTTATGGGAGGAAAAGAGTTTCACCTTGTTGTTTGGTTAAGGTAGACCTTAGGAAGGCTTATGACTCAGTGAACTGGGCTTTCTTGTTGGATTTACTTACTGAATTGGGATTCCCACATCTATTCGTCGCTTGGATTCAGTAGTGTATGACCACTACCTCCTTCTCTGTTGCTATTAATGGGATAGTGCATGGGTTCTTTAAAGGGGAAAAAGGTCTTTGGTAGGGGGACCCTATCTCTCCACTCCTATTTGTTATATGCTTGGAATATTTCTCTCGGACTGTCAAAGTACGTACACTTAGGACTTTGTTCTGCTATCATCCCAAATGTGAGGCATTGAAGATTACCCACCTTTCATTTGCAGATGATCTTATGCTATTTGCAAGGGTGATCATCCATCTGTTCGAATCCTCATAGATTGCCTGGATGAATTCAATAGGTGCTTGGGTCTTCAAATCAATAAGGAAAAGTCCAATATCTAGATGGCTGGTATTTGTAACACGGACCAGGAGGGTCTTTTGGCTGATACAGGTATACCTATTGGGGAATTTCCTTTTTGCTACCTTGGCCTACCTATCATGCATAGAAAATTCCGTTTGTCTCTATACAGACCTTTGCTTGATAGAATTGGCTCTTATATTGGCCGTTGGCATGCGCGTTCACTTTCTTATGCTGGACGCCTACTACTTATCCAAACTGTCCTTCAGGGTGTGGAATGTTTCTGGCTGTCTATTCTCCCCACTCCGACAGCAGTGATCTCTCAGCTGGATAGGATGGCTCATGATTTCTTATAGGACTCCAAAAGGTCATTAGTTGCTTGGAAGGATATTTGTCTACCAAAGACTGTAGGGGGGCTTAGCTTGCATCATCTCCAGACTTGGAACGTGGTGCTCTTAACAAGAATCATCTGGGACATACAATCTGAGAAACAATCATTGTGGGTCCAGTGGTTAGATCACTACTACATAAAGGGCAAATCTATTTGGGAGATTGAGCACCATAAAGACCATTCTCCATTATTTTGTAAAGTGCTAGGAATTCGAGACCTGATGCTTGAGAGAGAAAATGGTCCCCTCTCTGCGTCTGTACTTCTACATAGCTGGGCTACATCTACCTCCTCCTTCACTTCTTTGGCTTACGACTACCTTCAGTTAACTTCCTCGAAGGTTTTCTGGGCAAAAACTATTTGGAAGCAAGGACTTACCCCCAAGCACTCATTCATGGTCTGGCTGTGTGCTAGGGGGCGTTTGAAGACTAAGGATGCTCTTGTGTTCCGCTTGGATGACTTAACTTGTCCTTTGTGTAAAGCACGTATGGAGATGACCAACCATTTATTTTTCAAGTGCCCTGTGTCTGCATCCATCTGGACAGAAATTACTCTATGGATGGGCTTGCCACAAGTAATGAATACGGTGCGGTCTTGTCTTAGGTGGTACAAGCATGCAAACCGTGGCTCATCCTGGATAGCAACGGCTAAGGCTACTACTATGGCTGCCACATTCTACTACATTTGGATAGCATGAAACAAGGCGTTATTTGAGGGAACCGTGTGCCAACCGGCGGATGTTACGAAAAAGATAAAATCACATTTGTACACTGTTGTTTTTGCATTGTACCCTAATGTTCTGACTAGTTTGGAAACTGGTGTTCACCTATGCTAGTTAATAGTCACCTTGACTATAAACCAGTAATCATTCATGTAAATTCTTTTTGATCAATAAAATACATTTTACATTGTGAAAAAAAAAATACACCGCCAAGTTTGCCAACATTGATAAAAAAAATAGTATTAGTTTGATAATAAGTATTTCTATAATAAATGGTACAATAATGATATTCGGTATATGATAAATAATACAATAATTATATGCAATATATAATAAACGATACATCTGTGGTAAACGGTATATGATAAACAATATGTCATTCCTAGTTCTCTCATCCTAACAGGCCTTTTGGACTTTTATAGTTAATTTTTTTTATCAATGAATTATGAATTGCATTTTAAATTGTTTGGAAAATTTGAAGAATCGCTTAGAACTTCACACGGCACTGTTAAAAATTAATTAGTTTGATGGTTTAGAAACTAAATTGAAAAGCCAAAATACTGAAAGTGAAGCAGCTTGACTCCCAAGGTTTCAAAAGTTACGTTATTGTTAATATTATTAAAGTTTTTTTGAGAAAAATATTATTAAATATTCTAGAATAATTACTATTTCGGCCAATGGAATGTACATTCCCTTATGATCAGCATTCTTACAAATTGAGTTAAAATACTTGCTATATTCATAAAAACCCCATTATTGCGCCCCAGTGATCTGAACTTAATGCTCAATAGTACACATTTTGATTGAGATTTATTTTTTAAAGGTATATATAATTTTTAATTTTATAAATAAATTTTATGCTCAAACATTAATATTGCAATTTACTCAATGTGAATAACAAAATTGTCAATATTTTATAAATAAAACATTTACATTATGTTTAATTTTTTTAAAATTTTATAAAACAGTAATCATTAAAAAAAACTGCTAAATAAGAACACCCATATGTGTCCTCTAAACAAGTTGAAAAATACAAACGTTAAAGTTTTTCTAAAATAATAAATGGGCACAGTCTACTCTAAAATTTGAATTCAGTCAAATGGGGAAGGTGGTAAACCTAATGATCCTTTGTTTGTTTGTTTGTTTTTTTTTTTTTTTTTTGGATCAAGATGTAAATGTATATATTGATCAAAGTGTATGTACATAGGATCTTACGAGTTAATAGTAATGCAACTATTAACTAGTTGTGATAGATAGAATCCTTAAATTGGGTCAAAATATGAGGGTACAAGGTAAAAAGAATAGAAAACATATGTGTTTTGATCCTCTTCGTAGTTTCTAAAGGTTGACAGGTAACTCATTCGAAAAGTGCTAGATTGCATGCCAGCCATATGTAGTAAACCATGGCAGCCATTGCAGATACTTTGGCTTTGGCAAGCCATGAGGATCCACGAGTTGCTTGGTTGAACCAACTGAGGTAAGTGTCGATCAAATTCATATGTTGTGGAAAGGCTAGCCATGCCATGATATCCATCCATACCTGTTTCGATATTACACGGTTGAAAAAAAGATGTCTAGTCGTCCCAGGTGCGCATGGCATAAAGGACATAACATGTCGTCCGGCCGAAACACCAAACATCTTTAATTTTCAACCGGCCCTTGGCACACAACCAAACCATGAATGAATGATTTGGCATGAGCCCCTGCTTCCAGATCGTTTTGGACCAATGTACCTTCAGCAGTAATGGTCTAAGACAGTTACATGTCTGTGCAGTGAATACAGTGGTCCCTATTGCCCAAGACTGCAAAAGTATTATTGTTCGATTTACATCTCTTTCCCTTTCCAGAATAGAATCCCTGATTGATAGTACTCTTCAGAACAAAGGAGAATAGTCATTATGTTGCAGTATCTCCCAGATTGAACGCCCCTCCATGTAATAGTGATTAAGCCATTTAACCCATAGTGACTGTTTCTCTGCTTGGATATCCCATAAGATTCAGGATAATAGTGCTCCGTTCTAAGTGCTCACGTTTCTATGTCCCAAACCTCCTTCTTCCTTAGGTAGGCAAATATCTCTCCAAGCCACAAGTGCATGATTTGAGTCCCGAAGGAAGTCTCTGGCTAATCTGTCTAACTGATTGATAACCACAACTGGAGTTGGAAGTATAGAAAGCTAAAAGTAATGAACTCCTTGCAAGACAGTGTGGATCAGCTGCATTCGCTCGGCATATGATAATGACCATGCCGACCATCTTCCACTATAAGAGCTAATCCTTTGTTTCTATGAATACAGTTAGTTTGTCAAGACAGTATATACATACATATATATATATATATATATATATATATAAGCACAAGATGACTTTTGACATCTCTAATTTTAAAATCCATACAATCTAATTGGTTCTCCGTGAAACTTTGAAGGAAAGTTGCCATAGCTAATCTATTTAAGTGCAAGCTTTCAGCCATTTTCTACGTGAAACACATTGATATGTGTAACAAAATCTCTCAAAATGAAGACAACCCTACTCTTAATTTCAATCTTCCTCTTATCCACATACACTCCCTCCCGTTGTTCCGTAGCCGAAGCACCTAAGCTAGTGCTCGATGCTGCAGGAAAGAAGCTCCGGGCAGATACCTTGTACTATATTCTTCCAGCCAAAGTCCAGGGCAAAGGCCATGGTGGCGGGCTTACCTTAGACAACATTGGAAAATATAACTGCCTACTCGCCGTGGTCCTAGAACCATATGAGTATATGGATGGCAGCCCATTAAAGTTTTACCCCGTGAACCTCAAGAAAGGCATGATTCGTGTTTCCACTAATTTGAATGTCAAGTTTTTTGGACCAAATAGCTGTAGGGAATCGAACGTGTGGAAGCTTGAGGATTTCGATCCGTCAATCCGAAAATACCTTGTAGGAGTTGATGGAGTTATTGGAAACCTTAGCGTTGACACGCTAAGCAATTGGTTCAAGATTGAAAAGTGGGGCAACACCTACAGGCTCAGGTACTGTCCATCTATTTGCAACAAATGCAATCGCATTTGCAAAGATGTTGGTATTGTTTTGAGGCCCACTTCAGTCAAAAAACACAGTTAAGTAAAACATGTGAAGTTAAAGAAAATCTCAGTAAGTCCAGTAGAGTGACTGTGTCTCAATTATAAAAACATGTTATGATGCACGGGAAATACGAATTTGCACGAATATGAATGTAATATGTATGCTCTCATGCATTTTGAAACATAATATCATCAATGGGGAAGCTGATATGTATAAATACTTTGCATTGTCGTACATAATTTTGTTGGGTAAAATATCTACAACATAATTTTGGGATGTAACAGTTACATACCGAGAGCTTTGTGCCATTATAAAAAATTCCAAGATTTATGAGTTCCTATTTTCAAATTACAAATTCTGAGAATCCTAGTTCTCCTTTTCTTGTGGAGTATTTTATGAAGAAGAAAACCCCACAATTCACATTTTCAGGGAGAACCCCCATTCTTTGGGTAGAAACTCCACTCAATGAATAGAGCCCTGCTTTTTTGTGTCAAAACTGTAACTTCCCTTTTTAGGTGTTCTAACAGCTAGGGATGTCAACCCATCCTTTGGACCAAAGGAAAGAAAGTACACGAAAAAAGGATAAATCTTAGTACTTAATCTTAAATTACATCACAAAGAAATTTGCTAAGATTGATGAAATAAAAATCCTATGTTTGGGCAAAAGAAAATCATATCGTTCATCTAGAATTAAAGGCAACTCAAGTTTCAAGACCTAACACTATTACAAAATAGAACTTCAAGCCCCAGTCTTGTTAAACCAACTTCCTCCTAAAAATGTGAGACTATAAATAATTTTAGTAAGTCCGCAGTGTGTGGTCATGCCACAATTTTCAAAATAAAATGTCACGTTGCTTGAATGAATATAATTTGAATGGGTATACTCATAATGCAATTTTCACTTATAATTTTCATTCCCAGAAGAAACATATTGCTCCAATCGTAATTGCCCATCTTCCAAGTCTCAATTCGATTAAAGCTCAAACACACTTTCCCAAGATTCCCAAACTAAAATCCCTCTATTCGTTCTAGTAAATTAATCGAGAAATATTAGATGTAAATCGTTGTAATGATATTTGGAGCCAATTAGTATAAATCATGTAATGATTTTAGCAATATTTTCATTTACAAAATGCGTAAATACATTTTTTTTTTCTGTAGCATAACTTTGATGTATGGCCCATAATCATCATGCTCATGAGAAACTTCATGGAAATAATCAAACATGAATAAATTATGATATTATAATACAATCATAACTTTTGTGCATAAGTGTTATGTCTAAAAATGGCATACTCATAATTTAAATCATACTTCTCATGCCATAACGTGAAATGCTTCATAAAATTCATGCATATATTTTATATGCACTTGGATGCAAATTGTACGTAATTTAAGTATGGCATTTTTGCATGGCTTTGCATTTTTCAAAATGGGCTTGAGACGGAAGGACTTACCTCTTGGCCAAAGCTTAGCAAAATAACTTCAAACTAACTTAAGTGCTTCTTCCTCCTACGTCCAACTCCAAAATCTTACATGTACATATAATATAGGTATTAATTTTCTATTTAAATTAATCGAAATAATGTGTTAATCAATATCCTAGAATAGTTAAGCAAATTACTTAGATCTTAAGTAATTCCAAAATACTTGGTGATAAAGCTGAATTAATTCTAATCATAAGGTATCCCATTAAGAAATCCAAAAATCTACTAAAGTATTCGTAATTGATAAAGCACGGAACACTCCTACTTCCTTATTAACATTAATAGCTAAACAAGACCTTAATTGCCATGAAAAACCCTAACCACCCATGCAAAGCCTAACTAGCCTTGCAACTGTAATTAATCATTCAATAAAGCAACATCTAAACCAACTTATATTACCAAGCACACCAGGAGTTCAAATAACTTTTCAAAAATTAAAGTTCCTATCTTATAATGGAACAATGGATCACTCTTCAAAATCATACAATAAAGGAAAATCATCACTTTTAACAAATATAATTCCCATAATTATAAAGAGTACACAATGTTCATATAAGCCAAATTTGCAGCAATTAAAACTATTTCGATGACTCAATTAATTTTCCAAATTCTATCATAAAATTCTGCTTTTACTCTAAAATAGGGGTCAAAATCGTTTCCTAAATTAATTATGGAAACCATTTAATTTTTAAACAAAAGCTTCCAATTTAATACATTCATATGTTAGGTGAATCACCATATATTTATCTCCCCAGGTTTCCCAGAAAAAAAGACTCTAATAATTTTTACATAAAGCCTCCGGTGAACAACAATCTGCTTTGCGCAGTCTATTTGAAAAATTCCTAACTCCAAAATTATAACGGATTTCTCATTGATTCATTTTCTGAAATTTTCATAATATCCTGAAGTTTCTACAGTCAAACAATTATGACAAAATTCTATTGGGAAAGGGGTAATTTGGGGATTTAAATTTACCCATCTGTGCAAGGATTTGTGTACAGTTTGCATAGTTTGATATAAGGTCCTTGAAATTCGGTTTTTCTTTAGTTACTTCATGCAAAATTTACACAATAACAATCTTAACATATAATTGGACACTCAGGGACTCAAAATCCAACATATCCTTAAGAATTTTCAGCTCTTAAAACAACAATCATTTGGCTTCCTAATTAGAACCAGCAATCCTCTGTGTTCGTATCACCTTCATAATTCTCAAAAAACAAAGTAAATAACCCAATTCATTCACACCAGCTCATACACAAATCATAGATCACATTACCATGAAATCCTTCTCCACTTTCACCCCAAAATTCACCAAGAAAATAGCATTACACTACTCAGAATGAATCTAGGCTGATTAGTGCAGTTTTAGGTTTTCAAGTTAACAACTACTGAAAATGAGTTCTTATCATAAAAGGCTTCACTTCCATATCCTACATCATTCCTTTAACCAGTTCACAACCAAAAATCTGTAGAAATAGCAAATCACTCCAAACTGTAAAATATTAACAGTTTTTTAGCTAGCAAGGACAATGGAAGGGAAATATGCAATCTTCATATACAAGAAACCATTTTTGCATGATATCTCAAGACCCTAGACTAGATACGACTTTTAGGCATCAAAATACAACATAACTAAAGCATAAAATCACGGATTCTATAGCTAGACAGCAGCCACATTTTTTGTTACCTAAAGAAACATGGATGGTGGATGGTTTACCTTGAAATTTTGAAGCTTGCTTCCAACCTTCCTACAACAAGTGACAGGCTTTCTACCAAAAAAAAAAAAAAAAAAAGGGTGATTTCTGGAAGAGTAGAAGAGTTATGCTTACGAAAAAGGAAGTGTTGCACTATTGTTTTGAGGAGAATGCAAGAGGAGATAGTTTTCTCCTTGCTCATCAGGGTAGTTAGCTAGCCCTAAAAGAGAGGAGAGTGTTGTTCTCTTGGGATGGAGAAAGAAGATTGCGACAAATAAAACGGGGGGGGGGAGCTGGCTATGAAAGGTGGAAATGGTGGAAAAATAAGTTTTATAATAGGTAATTTTTTGATCCAAGGGTTGGAATGAGCTTGTTTGAAATTGCCTTAAATTCAATAGCTTAGATGAAAGACATTTTGATGGGTCAACATGATCCATTGATCCTGGCTATGAGTTTTGGGTTAAAAATGAAATTGGGTTAAGTAGTTAAAATTGTTCTTGACAGAGATTTGACCAAGACTTATTGATTGACAAACAAGGCCAAAGTCCTATTGAAATTAAATTCATTGAAGAGTGTATTGTTTAAGAGGGGAAATTGATTGTTATAATATTAATATGTGTGTGATACTGTAATTAATTTTACTAAATTATCTACTACAAAATAATATATGTATATATAATACATGTATTTAATATGGACTAAAATATCAATAAGCTTTGCATTTTCCAAAATGGGCTTGAGAGGCATGGACTTACTGGTTGTCCAAAGCATAGCAAAATAACTTCAAGCTAACTTGAGTGCTTTTTTCTCCTATGTCCAACTCCAAATCTAACATGTACATATAATATAGGAGTAAATTTCCTATGTAAATTAATCTAAATAAAGCATTAATTGAGATCCTAGAATAGTTAGGGGAATTACTTATATCTTAAATAATTCCAAAATATTTAGCGACAAAGCCTAATTATTTCTAATTACAAGGTATCCTATCAAGAAATCCAACAATGTACCAAAGTATCCATAATTCATAAAGCATAGAACTCTCGTCCTTCCTAATTAACAGGAATAGCCAAACAAGACCTAAATTGCCAAGTGAAACCCTAACCACCCATGTAAACCCTAATTAGCCATGCAACTCTTATTAATCATTGAATAAAGCATTATCTAAACTAACTTATATTACCAAGCACACAAAAGATATCTAACAGTTGTTCAAAAATTAAAGTTCTCATTTTATAATGGTACAAGAGATCACTCTTCGAAATCGTACTATAAAGGAAAATCATCAAACTTTTAACAAATATAATCCCCATAATTCTAAACATCACACAACATTCATATAAGCCAAATTTGCAGCAATTATAGTTATTTCTATGAGTAAATTCATTTTCCAAATTCAAATACAAAATTCAGCTTTTACTCTAAAGCAGGGTCGAAATCATTTACACAATTAATATGGAAACCATTTTATTTTTAAACAAAAAACTCCAGTTTAAACGTCCATAAATTCTGTACATCATCATTTGGATCATTGTCCTCCAAGAATGGAGAGGAACCTAAGAAATCATGTGACAAAGAGAGATTAGAATTATTAGCACACAAAAGAGACTCGAATAACTCCCTTTCCACATTGGGCAATTGTACCTCATATCCTTTTTCCTTTCCTTGGAGATTCTCTTGTTCAAGTGTATGAGCCTTCATAACAAATTCAACTAACTTGGCTAGTAGTGTTCCTGTAGAGCTCATTCGTTAGGATGCTTCTTAATGCCACCTAATGGACGTGTTTGTGTTGGCAACGAAGGATTTGATTGATACTTCAAGTGAAGTCGCACTAAAAGCGTTAATCCGAGCTTGTAACTTGCCGACGTATCATCATTAAAGCTCCCTTGACATTGTGCCCATGAATAATTATCCATGATGATCTTTAGAATCTCACACTCACATAAAAACAAAAATCAAAACAAAAATAAAAATAAGGACAAACAAAAACAACATAAAATTGAAGAAAAGAAAAATATACAAATTAGAAATATTCACAACCAACTTAAACACAAAAGATAGTGATATTTACTAGTACAACAAGAACCACGCTAGTCAATTAAGCCACATAATGTTACCAACAAGAAGATATAGCACCTATTTACACAAAGAACACATAAATATTGACATAGTGACATATAAATATATAAACAGGGTTAAATCACTGAAATCCAAGCTTTCATGATAGTGCTCTACATCAACGGTGTAAAAAACTTGATGCGTAAATTTTGACAGTATAAAAATCATAAAATTTAAATTCATCCCTTAGTCAAGTTTTAATTAAAATATTAATACCAAAATACACATACGAGCTAGTATATTCATCGTAAGCACGGCAAGGGAATTAATGAGTATCGATCCTCAAAGGAACAAATACACACTAGTCACATTTCATTCATTCTTTAATCAACCCAAGTAAAGTGATAACATAAGAAAGAGAAAAATATAGAAATATGTATGATTCAAGGATGTAAAAATATGAAATTTTGACAACTATGCTAAAATACATGATAATTAATCATTTAGAAATTATATCGAGTAATAATCATCCCAGAATCATGAAAGAATATAAAGTAAAATTCAATCATTTTTCACGTCAAGAATTTATTTATATAGACTCCACTTATTTTCCAATCCATGGAATCACTATCTTTTGATTGAATTATCAGATTTCTCAATCAAACCAATATAACCAAAGACAGATTAAACTTAATTCCTCATAAATATGAAATTAGTCAACAACCCTATACTCTCGGCGAAATTAACTAATCTTTGAATACTTATGTTCTTTGGCTTAACATTATTTCCCAAGTCCATTAAGAAATAACAAATAAAAAATTAGTAAAATTAAAGCAACTCCTAACATCGTTTCACAAGTCAATTAGAAGTAAATCTAACTTCATCAATTCTTCCATAATCCCAAGTAATTAAACACCAAGAATGATAGAAAATTGATCAAATAGCAAAAATAAAACAACAACCATGAATACCAAAATAATGTCAAATTACAATGAAAACATTAATTACATTATGATTCTAGAAAAAGAAAGAACTCATAGACAAGTCTCATTCTTCTTCCTTGAAGACTCTCTTGAACAATGCTTCTTGATTTGATGAATTCCTCCTTCAATGCATGATTTTCTGATTTGATCCTTGAATTCATACTTTGGTCTTGTATTTTTCTTGTTTAAATAGGCTTTCAAGAGGCTAAAATTCTACCCCAAAGAGTTCTGGGCTGAGTAGAGATTGAAAAATACCAAAACTCCTAAAAATTACAAACCCGTGCAAAAAAAGAAAAAGTCTGCTGCCTTTGGGCAGAGGGGAGTCAGCGCCGGCCGTGCTCTGGCTGGCCTGATCTGTTATGTTTCTTTGTCAACCAAAACTTCCCTATTAAATTACTTACACCAATAGTATTCCTAAGCCACAATCAAGAGCACTTTAGTCATAAGCACATAAATAACTTCAGTAGAGGTCCAACACAACTCGCAAAGCCATTCAACAAATCCATTCAACACTGAATTAAACAATTTCCTTTGTTTATATAAATGAAATCGGAACACTCCATTACATAAATATCCCAAATTGGGAAGGGGTGTTTTCGGATTCGAGGTCGTTATAACGCAGTAAACAATAAAAGCATAGATAAATAAAACTAATAGACTTAAAAATTAAATTAAAAACTTCAGCTATGACTATCACAATCTCGACATAATATAAGTCTTCAAATTAAAATTTCAAAACTTCCTAAATTTCGAGACTGTTACTACTACAAAAGGGAATTCAAATCCTCAGTCTTGATAAGTTCACCTAGCCATACAAAATAGTTAGAAAAATTGTGTGCAATTATTGTTGGGAATTATGCCCTCTTAGACTAGGTTTCTGATGTAAATATCGAATGTTTTAATAAAAGAATTTATTTTCAAAAATTGTTTGTGAATTTACAGTTTTATTTGTGCACAATTACGTTTGGAAAAGACCTATTGTGTTTAAGTAAGTGGTCCATGTGAATGGAGGTCTTTCACAGTAATGTATGGATCACGGGTTACTTAACACATAAACATTTGTTCTTAACCGATTAATAAGAATGGGAATCTCATCATGTCTAGGTTATTATGTTGTGAATTCTAAATGGGGAATGGATTACTTTTAGCCAGTGAGTAGTCCACTCACTTCATGACATAAGCGTATTTCGAATACGTAGAACAGGACCGATAGTAGTGGTTTCTAAAAGTACTATATGGCAGAAACCTAGACTACTGCCGCTACAGCGTAGACTAGTACTCTACAACTTGAGTATGAGTTGGTGGTCTGACGAAGCTGGAAGCATATACTTTGATATGCTATAGTTGAGGTTCTATCGTAGGGCCAATATACTTTCATGTTGGGTGTGTGTGACTAGTTAGTTAAGACAGACTTGTATAAGATAGTTTCTATACTAAATCGCCCCTTGTGGTTGTCGAATGATCTAAATATCTAGGGCCCTGGGAAACATGACTTGGATGTTTGCTTTAGGGTAACTCCCTTGGAAAGCAGAAACAATCCAAAAAGTCGTGGATCATTAGACTAGAGGCCTAAGGATGGTAGATGTCATTTAGAGAGGTGTTAGTACACTTCTTCCTCTCTAAATGTACGACGATGTATAGAGGGGTATTTTAGTCATTACACATTTAGGTCAGAGACTTTGCTTACGCAGCATTGTCCTTAGGGTCAGTATTTCCTTATGGTGATGTTAGGAAATATTTAAAATGCAAAATATAGCTATTTATATGGCAAGGGTATTTTGGTCATTTTAGTAGCCAAGGCTGTGTGTCTTTTGGTCCCCAGTATAGACCGTGGGTCCTAATTAAATACGGGCTAAGAAATTGATCTTAAATTAAATAGAATTTATTTTATTTAAGTAGCCGGATTTAATTGCTGGCTAGAATAAAATAAAGGTCCATGGATAGAGAATGAATTAAATTAGTTTAGTGGGTTAATTAATTATTCAGGGCTTTGGCCCAGTTTGAATAATTAGAAATAAACCTGGGACTAAACTAATATAAGCTTATTGATTGGACTACTTTATTTGGGCTGGAGAATTAATTATTGATTGGGCCAATTATTTGGTTCTAATTAGAATAATTAATTAAGCCCAAAAGGTTAAACTAAGAGTCCAATGGCCCAGTCCAGTTTAACCTAGGGTTTTTATTTAGGTTAAACAAGAGGATTGAAAATAACTTTGTAGTTGGGGAACACACACTCTCTTTGAGACGGCTTCTTTATTGAAAAAAGCCAGACGTCTCTCTCTCTCTCTCTCTCTCTCTCTCTCTCTCTCTCTCTCTCTCTCTCTCTCCAGAAAAAGGTTCCTTAGTCTGTAGTTGTTCACCAAATGGAATTAGGCAGGCCATATACTGGAAGATCGAGAGTTTGGAGTTCACCTACATGTAAAGGCGGAGTAGGAGACTTGCAGGAATCACACCAGAGGCTTCCACCAGCGTACCTACCTCGGTAGTACACATTCCGGTCCAGCCAACTCTTAGAATGAGGAAAAAAGGTAAAATATTTTTAACCTCGGAGTCCCACCAGAGCATAACCAGCGCCGACTAGGGCTACCTGGAGCTAGTGCCGGCTCTGATTAGGATTCCCCTGTTCTTGGTTTTTCTAGTTTTTTTTTTATTTGCTTCCGCTGTGTGCCCTGTGTTTTCCGCTTTCTATGCCTTCAATTGGTATCAGAGCATTAAGGTTTTGTGAAAATATAGGGAGCATGCATCTAGATGAATAAAATTGGACACATATATGTGTTTAAAATTGTGATCCTTCGCTGTTTTTAGTATAGATAGATTATCTGTTAAACCTCACGGGTGGAGGTATAGGAGATGTGTAATTTACTGTTTTTCTTAGCAAATCTTGCAAGCCTAATGTTTACGGGTATAGGCGATTGTTGATTTTGGTTGATTTCATTGTATTTGGTTTGAAATCGGAGAGCCATTGATACCAGAAGTTGAGAAGAAAAACAAAGGAAATTCGTTAAAAAAAAAAAAAAACTACAGGAAGAGGCGTCCAGACCACAACCGGCGCCGGCTTGGGTCTGGAAGGCCGGTCCGCGCGCTGGTTTCTCGTGGGTCCTGGTTCTGTGCGGTGGGTGCAGTGGACCACAGTTCAGATGGGTGGCTAATCCAGTGCGGCATGTGTAGTGGACCAAGGAATTTTTTTTATTTTTCCTTGTAATTTTTCTTGCAATTTCTTTTGGTCTTGGGTTCCATACCAGGCGAAGTTAATATTTTGCAATAGTTAATATTCAAGGAATATTTTTGCATGAAAATATTAGTAAGGGATTTTAGGATTAAACAAGACCATTAATTAATTAATTAAAATGTGCTTAATTCTATTATGTGGGCACTTAGGTTTAAAAATAGAATAGCATGAAAATGTCGACTATTTTCTAGCATGCTATTTATTTTTGGTATCTATGTGCACGTTTTCTCAAAGACTAAAGTCTTTGGGAATGTTTTGGACAAGGAAAACATTTTTTCTATAAATTAAATGGTTATTTTAGCTTGAACAAAAATTAATCCTTAGATATTTTCTCAAAGTATTTAATCCTTGACATAAAAAGTATATTGGATTTAGATATTTTTGTAAGGATAAAATTGAAAGCCATTTTGTTTTAATTTTGGCACAAGAAAAATGTTTTGTCAAATAAACTTGAGACCAAAGTCTCTAGAATGTTTTAATTGGAAAATTTTTGAAATCATTAGGTTTTTAAATTAAATAAAATTAGACCATAGGAGAAACTCTCAAAGGATATAAACCTTGACATAGAGTTTTTATGGACTTAGACATTTTATTTTTGAGTTAAGAGAAAAACTTAATGGAAATTTTCAAAAGGATACTTTTCAGAAAAACCTTGTTTTAAAAGACTAAGTGGGAGAGAGGTTCCAACGGCCCCACGGCTTCCATCACGATCCTCATTAGAGATTGTGGGTCCCTTCGCGTCACCCTGGGAGTGAACCCGTATAGGATGGGGATACCACAAGGATCTAGATCTAATGAAGGGATGTAATTAATAACACGGGGCATGTACTATGATCGGCCAGCCCCTCGTTGGAGGTCATAGTGCGAGGTATGTCCATAGAAAATGAGAGAAAATGGCCATCCCCTCAATGGAGTTATCTTCTAGATCATTACCTAGAAGGGATATTATTTTGTGGCAGTCAACACTTAGCTTAGGAAACGGTTAATCTTCCCAAGAAGCTATGTCAGTTCTAAGAGCCAAATTGATTATTATCAGTTTTGATAATAAGGATAAAGTGCACATATTTGTTTTGTTTTCACAAACTGAATCTTTTTCTTTTATTTTTTGATTTTTTAGAAATGGTGGGGGGTTCTTTTAGTTCATTGGCCATTATTCTCCGAGAGAATAAGTTAACGGGACCAAACTATGTAGACTGGAAAAGGAACCTGGACATAATACTCACAGCAGAGGAGTATAAGTATGTCCTGTACGAAACCTGCCCTGTTGATTCAGGAGCCACTGATTACATCTGTAACCCCTCGCAGGGGTTTAGAAAGATTAGAATACTCCAAAAGGGCGAACATGGACTACGTGTGGGAAATAGAGCACAAGTTTGGTCCCTTGCACTGGGAGAGCTAGATCTTGTATTTAATTGTAATAGAATAGTGGTTTTGAAAGATATTTTATATGTACCTAGATTTCGACAGAATTTGATTTCGGTTGCAAAACTAATAAATCAAGGATATTTTGTATCTTTCCATTCTGGTATTTCTATCAGTAGAGATGGAGAAATTTTGTGTACTGGGCACATGTATGGGAATCTATTTTCCTTGAACCCTATTAACAATCAATTAAATAATGCTCAATCAGAACCTTTAACAAAGAAGAGGAAGACCAATGTCAATGACTCTTATTTTTTACATCTAAGGTTGGGTCATATCAACTCAACCAGGATTCAGAGGTTGATCCATGATGGGCTCTTGGGCTCATTGAGATTAGAAAATTAGCCTCAGTGTGAGTCCTGCCTGATGGGAAAGATGACCAAAAGGTCATTTGCCCCTAAGGCTGATAGAGACAATGAGGTATTGAGTCTTGTTTACATTAATATGTGTGGTCCCTTGTCTACACTAGCTGAGGAGGTTTTGAGTACTTGATCACTTTCACAGATGATTGTACAAGGTTTGGTTGCATTTACCTGATGAGACACAAGTCTGACTCTTTTGACAAGTTCAAAGAGTTTAAGGCTGAAGTGGAGCGTCGGACAGATAAATTGATCAAGACCTTACGATCGGATCGTGGTGGAGAATAACTCCATGGTGAATTCAAGGACTACATGGTACATCATGGGATAGTATCCCAGCTCTCTACGCCGTGGACGCCCTAGCAGAACGGAGTAGCTGAGAGAAGGAGCAGGACGTTAATGGAAATAGTCTGAAGCATGATGTCTTATGCTACTCTTTCACTGTCTTTTTGGATATATACCCTAGAAACAGCGGCATATATTCTGAACTTAGTGCCTTCCAAGTCAGTACCTAGGACTCCTTATGAGACGTGGATTGGGCGTAAGCCAAGTCTAAATCATCTCAGGATATGGGGTTGTCCAACTTATGTACTGGTCAAGGGAGACAAGTTGAAAACAAGATCAGAATTATGTTATTTTGTTGGGTATCCAAAAGGGACAAAGGCTAGTTACTTTTATCATCCTAAAGAGCAGAAGGTACTGGTTAGTACCAATGTTAGATACCTCGAGGATGATCAAAGTACTTCCACGAAAGGTTCAACTAGTTTGGAACTGGAGGAGAAGTTATATTCAGAAGTAACTTCTTCTGACCCGATTGTGGAACAAGAAGAGGCACAGCCTCAAGAGCCTGTACATATGGAGCCTCGTCGTAGTGGGAAAGTGTCTAGGGTTCCAGAGAAGTGGACTGGAGAAGCTTTCAAGATGGTCTCTAACCATCAGGAATAAGACTCCACTAGATACGAGGAGGCTATTGCTGATGTTGATGCAAATCTATGGCATGAAGCAATGAAAGTCGAGATTGAGTCTATGTATCTCAATCAGGTTTGGGATCTTGTAGCTTCACCTGAAGAGATAAAACCCATAGGGTGTAAGTGGGTATACAAGAGAAAGAGGGGAATAGATGGGAAGGTGGAAACCTTCAAAGCTAGGCTTGTGATGAAAGGGTATACTCAGAAAGAAGGAATCGATTATGTGGAAACCTTTTCCCCGGTAGCCATGCTTAAGTCCATCCGCATTCTCCTTGCCATCGCATGTCATTATGACTACGAGATATGGCAAATAGATGTCAAGACAACATTTTTAAATGGCCATCTTAGCGAAGACATCTATATGTCCCAACCGGAAGACTTTATTGCTGAAGGCCAAGAACATATGGTTTGCAAGCTTAAGAAGTTCATTTATGGACATAAGCAGGCATCGAGAGCATGGAACATTCATTTTGATAAGACTATAAAGTCTTATGGTTTTATTCAAAATGAGGATGAACCATGCGTATACAGGAAACTTGAAGGTATTAATGTGGTTTTTCTTGTCTTGTATGTGGATGATATTCTACTCATTTGAAATGATGTAGGGTCATTGTCGTCTACAAATGTTTGGCTTTCTAGTCAATTGAGTATGAAAGACTTAGAAGAAGCTAGCTACATTCTCGGGATTAGACTTCTTAGAAAGAGGAAGTAGAGAATGTTAGGATTATCCCAAGAGACATACATTGATAAGATGCTGGCCAAGTATAGCATGGACTCATGCAAGGGAGCTCTAATCCCTTGCAGACATGGATTGTCATTTTCTTCAAGGGACTATCCTAAGTCTCAACAAGAAAATGATAGAATGAGTAGGATTCCCTACGCTTCGGTTGTGGGAAGTCACATGTACGCCATGTTGTGTACTAGGCCAGATATCTGCTTTGCCATAGGCTTGGTTAGCAGATATCAATCAAACCCTATGGAGGTTCATTGGCAAGTTGTAAAGCATATTCTCAAGTACCTCAAGGGAACGAGAGATTATATGCTGGTTTACAAGGCTGATGACTTGGTTCCTACAGGATACAGACTCAGACTTCCAAGCGAATAAGGATGAGAGAAAATCCACTAGTGGATATATCTTCACATTGTCTGGAGGAGCTATTTTATGGATGAGTATCAAGCAATGTTACATTGCTGACTTAACCATGGAAGCTGAGTATGTGGCAGATTCGGAGGCATCCAAGGAAGCAGTCTAGCTCCAGAAGTTCCTTTAAGAACTTGGAGTAGTGCCACACACGGGCAGGCCAATTGTGATGTATTGAGATAACACTAGAGCAGTATCACAATCCAAAGAATCCAGGAACCACAAGAAGAGGAAACACATCAAGAGGATGTACCACCTGATCCGGCATTTTATCCAGAGACAGGAAGTCTTGGTGGAATAGATTGCCTCCGAGAATAATCTAGCAGATCCATTCACTAAGCCTTTAGCTGAGAGAGTCTTTAAGAGACACTTAAACGCCATATGGGTGGGCACCTACGAACTTACTTAGTCTTAGAGTGCAACTGGGACATTATTGGGAAATATGCCCTCTTAGACTAGGTTTCTGATGTAAATATCGAATGTTTTAATAAAAGAATTTATTTTCAGAAATTGTATGTGAATTTATAATTTTATTTGTGTATAATTACGTTTGAAAAAGACCCATTGTGTTTAAGTAAGTGATTTATGTGAATAAAGGTCTTTCACAGTAAGGTATGGATCACGGGTTACTTAACACATAAATATTCATTCTTAACTGATTGATGAGAATGAGAATCTCATCATGTCTAGGTTATTATGTTGTGAATTGTAAATGGGAATGGCTTACGTTTAACCAGTGAGTAGTCCACTCACTTCATGATATAAGCGTATTTAGAATACATAGAACAGGACTTGTAGTAGTGGTTTTTAAAAGTACTATATGGTAGAAACCCTGACTACTACTACTACAGCGTGGACTAGTACTCTACGAGTTGAGTATGAGTTGGTAGTCTAACGAAGCTGGAAGCATATACTTTGATATGCTATAGTTGAGGTTTTATCGTAGGGCCAATATACTTGCATGTTGGGTTTGTGTGACTAGTTAGTTAAGACAGACTTGTATAAGATAATTTCTATACTATATCGCCCCTTGTGGTTGTCTGAATGATCTAAATATCCAGGTCCCTGGGAAACATGACTTGGATGTTTTCTTTAGGGTAACTCCCTTGGAAAGCAGAAACAATCCAGAAAGTCATGGATTATTAGACTAGAGGCCTAAGGATGATAGATGTCATTTAGAGAGGTGTTAGTACACTTCTTCCTCTTTAAATGTACGGCGATACATAGAGGGGTATTTTAGTCATTACACTTGTAGGTCGGAGACTTTGCTTACGCAGCATTGTCCTTGGGGTCAATATTTCCTTATGGTGATATTAGGGAATATTTAAAATGCAAAATACAGCTATTTATATGGCAAGGGTATTTTGGTCATTTTAGTAGCCAAGGTGGTGTGTCTTGTAGTCCCTAGTATAGACCGTGGGTCCTAATTAAATACGGGCTAAGGAATTGATTTTAAATTAAATAGAATTTATTTTATTTAAGTAGCCTGATTTAATTGTTGGGTTAGAATAAAATAAAGGTCCATGGAAAGAGAATTAATTAAATTAGTTTAATGGATTAATTAATTATTCAGGGCTTTGGCCCAGATTGAATAATTAAAAATAAACCTAGGACTAAACTAATATAAGCTTCTTGATTGGACTAGTTTATTTGGGCTGGAAAATTAATTATTGATAGGGCCAATTATTTGGTTCTAATTAGAATAATTAATTAAGCCAAAAAGTTAAACTAAGAGTCCAATGGCCCAATCCAGTTTAACCTAGGGTTTTTATTTAGATTAAACAAGAGAATTGAAAACAACGTTGTAGTTAGGGAACACACACTCTCTTTGAGACGGCTTCTTCACTAAAAAAAGCCAGACGTCTCTCTCTCTCTCTCTCTCTCTCTCTCTCTCTCTCTCCAAAAAAAAAGGTTCCTTAGTCTGTAGTTGTTCACCAAACGGAATTAGGCAAGCCATATACTGGAAGATTGAGAGTTTGCCGTTCACCTACATGCAAAGACGGAGTAGGAGACTTGCAGGAATCGCACCAGAGGCTTCCACCAGCATACGTACCCCGCTAGTACGCATTCGGGTCCAACCAACTCTTAGAATGAGGAAAAGAGGTAAAAGATTTTTAACCTCGGAGTCCCACCAAAGCACAACCGGCACCGACTAGGGCTGCCGGAGCCGGCGCCGGCTCTGATCGAGATTCCCCTGTTCTTAGTTTTTCTAGTTTTTTTTTTTTTTGTATTCGCTTCCGCTGCGTGCCCTGTGTTTTCCACTTTCTATGCCTTCAATTATAAGAATCTCAGTAGGTCCTAAGTGTATGTGTTTGTGTCACAATTACAAAATTCAATGCCATAATATATTGGTAATGTAAATTTGAATGGATACAATCAAAATTTAAATAGTTTTTGCATCCTAAATATATTATTGTTTTTGTGGAAATTTATCAAGTACAAAATCAACACCTTGCTTAATTAAATATTTTATCGGGGTAAAATTATCTATACCGCATTTCTACAATATCAAATTCATTTTTCAATAGTCTTTAACCCCATTATTTTACCATATCCTATATCAGTAGGATATCATACAGTGACAATATTTTGTAATACTTTGTATATATGGCTAAGGCTTATACAATGTAAAATAATTGGGTAGAATATACACCACTCTTGGGGGAATACCCCACCATCTCCCTCATATAAAAACAAATTAGATGTCCCACATCCATCCTCCTCCTTCCCTCAGAGTCTATGTTGCTACCTAAGGACCATGCTCAAGTGGTAGAGCTAATGTCCCGTTTGGCAAATGATAGCTTTTTGAAGATGGCCAATTTATTGGAATTCTCTTCTAATCTAACAAAAGCTAGTCTTGTAACCTCACCCCCAGAGATATCAATGCCATTAATTTCATGGATCAAGATTTCATTATTCTGATATGGAATAATAAAATTATTTCCAAAATTGTTTCATATCTTTTAAGTAAATGTCCATGTCTCAACCTAAACAAAATTATAACCACAATTATTTTTTCCTAAAATTTTCAAAACTAACATTTCTATATCCATTCCAAATTTTATCAAATATGTATTGATTTATTCCTCATAATTTGCTATAATAATATTTAGAGACATTACTTATAAAACTCACCTCAAGATTTTTGCAATATTTTTCATGCATGAAATGCATAAGTATATTTTCATTTATTGCATATATTTGATGTAAGGCTCCACTCCATAATTATAATACTCTTGATAAATTTAGCAATAATATTTATGCATAAACAAATAAAAACATCATAACAAAAACTATTTTCGATAGGCCTTATAGTCATGCATAAGTGTTTTCTCAAAATGGCATGCTTTTAATTTATGTCATAAATTATTGATGTAATCATAAAGCACTTCACAAAATTATGCATATATTAAATATATGCATTACAAAAGAGATGCTTGTGATGCACGAACTTACCTTGGCCTAGGCTGCCCTTCAAAATTATCCAACTAAGTTCCTACAGTAATTAAGGGGTCGCTATGGGAAAACAATTCTTTAGAGATGGAAAGAATTCATCTCTAAATCGTGAAATTCATCTCTAAATTGACAGTAGAGATGGAATGGAGAAGAATTTCTATTTGTCTCTGAATATGGTGTTTCTAAATGGAGACAGACAAAAGTATTGGTCTCTAAGTTTTGGAGACAGAAATAATTTGTTGTTAAAATGTTGGTCTTCATCTCGAATTTAGTAGGTCAAATGTAGAAGTCAATATTAAAGTCGAATGTTTTTTTCTCTAGACCGTCTCTAAATTTAGAGATGGACATGAATTATTTATTCTCTAACTTAGAGACGGACATTTTGTTACTATTTTAACTCGATTTTGAGACGAATTTTTAAGACTAACTAAAATAAAATTTTCCTCTATTTAGAAACAAAAATTTGAGACCAATTTTCCTTTTACTACCTTGGAGATAATTTTTTGTCACTAATTCTTGTACAAAATTACCAAAAACACATTCCACAAGCAAAATATCAATTTGGAAAGGAAATGACTAGTTATTAAATAAAAATTATTACAAAAAAATCTCTAATAACTAGGAAAATATAGACAAATCTAGGCCCTATCAGAAGTATTTTGAACTCACATAGAGCACATACAGGACTTGCTGAGAATTCCCTTCTCAAATGATTTCCTCTATCGTATTTTAGGAGATACTAAACCTAAGATGGTGAACTATTAGGGACAAGTGTTGTTCAAGTTCTATTGTCCATTTATTTATTCATGATTCAAAATATATTTGTTTATGATAGACATTGTTCCATTTAAGTCATGGATTTGAATTTGTACGCTTTAAATTTCATTCCCAAAACAATGTATTAATTTTGATACGATGTATTTTTGAGTTAATATGATTGATTTCACTATTTCATCTGGTTATGAAGACCCTTAGTTCACAGAATAGGCCGATATCCCTGACCTTCTTGGGCTTACATGTAACACCCTACAGTTACAAGGCCCAAATCGCTGCAGATGTCAACCTATCATAATGATAATGGGTCTTCATAACTGTACAATTTAATAATAACCAACGCAAAGACTCAATAGCTCCAAAAGAAATTATATCATATACTCTGGACATTTACTTACACAAACTGCAGCTACAAATTCTCCTAGATCTAAGCCCAAATAGTAATAAGGTAGAAGAGTTCAAAATATATTAACTAACTTCTTTAGGTCTTACCTCTATACAAATTTTGGTATTCACAAAAGTCTGCCTGAAAAGTATGGATAAAACTTGTATTAGATGTAATATATCTCAGTACGTCCCGTAGTGTGCTGTGAGAAGTTTTAATAACATCGTGGTTTCGATGCATGATTAAAATTGTTGGAATAGTAAAAAGAAATCACTATTTCTTATTTGAGAAGTATCTATAGTGAAATCATGGAAGTATTGCTCTTTTCTTCGGGAAAATATACCATCAACATCATGACATGGTGTAAAATGTAAGCTTTGGGCTTTTAATCAGAAATCATTCCATATTTTCAAAATACATTTAATTCTCCAAAATTATGCATTGCTATCTCATTTGGAAGGAATATTATTCCAATTGATACTACTATACTGGCCCGCATATGATATACAATCCCACGTCATTAATTTGAATGAATAACCCAGCATGTACGCTGTGGTCAAACATATCACAACCATCGTTATAGTATGCTACAATGGCCCGGGTGTCCCATGCCTGTCCCTCTATTTCCACTTTGGATAAAGGGTGCCAGCTAAAGATGAATAAACATCAAATACTAGCACCACGTGAAAGAAGAGATCATAGCCTGGAGGTGGCCACCATCCGAGCAGCGTTTTTAAACCCGCACAAGTTAGTATAGGTGTAAAGTCCCTTTGAGTATTCAAGGATCACATCACATTAAAGATTATCGCAGTGTCTCAACATTTCCACAGTCCAACAATTCCAAAATATGTCCATTCTGGAGATATTTTCTTTCCCGAAATGACCTTGAATATGAATACATACAATTTTGGTCCGTTCTAATATTTCATAAAATCATACTCTCAAGCTATAGCTTTCATAACCCTTATGCATGAAGTGCAATCATAAGTTGCTTAATGAAATTCATGTTGGGTTTTCAAATCATTTCAACATATAGGTATGACTTCTCAAAATAAAGCATGCTTACATAGTGCACGATGTTAGTGTTATGCCCTAGAGGCAATCACTTGTGCATTGTATATGACATATTTTATTTAATAAAAGGCGTTATTTATTTTACAGTTTCTTTTGTTTACTTTTGTGTAATATAACTGTTAGATAAAGTCCCTAGTACAACACTGTGTTAAGGAAATCATGATAGAGATCTTGATATGAGATTCCTATTTATATACTGTATAGTATTAGTACTTAAATAGTCCCTTGTTGTAGTATTAATGAGATATGACATCATTAATGCATTAAGACTAACATGTGTTAGATTTCCTAATTCGATCAGGCAGTGTTTCTCATATCCGTGAGTATTGAGATACTCAAAGTTAACATGTGGATGCTTGTTAATAGAACAAGTACATTAGATGACCTAGCTATGAGATAATCATATGGATAACTATTTAGTGCCAGAGATGTAATCTCAATATAGTAAACGTGCAAGTATCCTTAGACTTGAGATCTCCAAGGTACTTTGTTTGCAGAGCATTGCACTTTGATTCCAATCTCTAGAGCCAGATCGAGGGCCGCCTATGGGATGGATATTGGGTACATTGTGAGGTAATCAAAAGTAATTGAGAGGGTCAATAAAGGATTCACCACTCCTAATAGAAGGGGCGAATATCTCGCAACCACTTGTAGGAATTACTACTCGAGAAGTCCTTGGCCAAGGCGACTGTGTATTAGAAACAGTTTCAATTGATACACATCTAGAGTTGCGAGTTCCTAGTACAAGTACTATTATATTTGAGCCAGAATTAATATATTCTGGAAGGAGTTGGCACTAATTCCATACTCCAAACCGAATGAGATATTGTATGGTGAAAGAAGTTAATTGCACTATAGTTTGTTATTGAAGGGTTCATGTCAAGTCACTTGATTTCCTGGACTCTTGGGTGGTCAGGATGTGTTGCTAGATACCACTAATGATTTGGGATTATAATTTTATTAATTGATGAATTAATAAACCAATTTTGATTAGAATTGATATGATTAATTCCAATTAATTATAGATTATTAATCTCAAAGACGTTTGAATTAATTCATGTTCGCTACCAATTAGCTGGGAAACCTAATAAGTTACACACAATAGAGGATTACATACTCAACATGTTACTTGATAATATAGTGGGCTTAATTGCGAGAAAGAGAAGTTGTTTTGGCCAAATTATAATTAGTTATAATTTATGGACCGAATTGTAATTGTGAGAACTTGATGGTTCCAATTACAATTAGAGAATTCTAATTGTTTTAGAATTCTCAGAAGAAGGGTTTTTCAGTAGGGTTTTTCATGTTGTATGTGTATATACACAAGACCTATGTGGGGGAGAGGATAGATGGAAAACAACACTTCCAAAAACCCTTCTCATTTTTTTTTCTTTCTCTCTCTCTCATTGTTTCTCTGCAATAAACCCTAGCCACCTTTTTGGTTTCTGCTAGCACACAAAAATCTTAGTGCTTGAGTGTGATCCTCTGTGTGGATTTCTCTTAGAGAGAATCACACACTATAATTGTAGTGGATGAACACTCGATTCTCGTGGTGTTTGATCATGAAGATTGTTGGATCGCGCCACAATCGTCAGACAAGAAGAAGGAAAATTTTATTTTTCAGACGCACAAAGAAAGGTAAAACCGTTACCTTTTATTCCTTGTTAAACTTATTTTAAATCACTTACTTGTGATCTTAGGGCTTGGATTTCTTAGTTTCTGCCATAATAATCGTTATTGTGATATAGAAATCCCATCAGTGGTATCAGAGCCTCCCTGCAATATGTTTTCTAACGGGTTTAAATTTTTTCTGCGAATTGTTCCAAGCATGTTCAGTGACTGAAAAATGTTTTCAATGATGTGATTATGTCTCTAACTCATGTTTTCTATGTTTGAAAACATTTCATGCATAAGATAAGAGTCATAAAGAAATTATTTTTGAGACTGGGTTCTTATGAAGAGTTTTCTGTTTTGTTATCTTGGATGAAAATTGTTTTCATCTTGATACAGAAGCTTTCTCTGGTTCTGGTTTCATTCATAAGAAACGTTTTGGATGTTTCTGGGTGTGGAATTTGGTTGTGGGTTAAATTTGTAGTGCATTATGCTTGAGTAATTGTTACAACATATTTCGAAAGCTGTCAAAAGATTATTTTCTATATGTGCTACAGGTTTTTTACAGAAAAACGTTTTCTGTGAACATGTTTGTTGCCTTTTATTTTTGTTAAAACTAACAAATTGGTTGTTGTTTTGAGCTTCAAAACAGAAAAACTCTGCTGAGAATTGTTCTCACTAAATCGTTACAGAAGATGAAGGCTCCAGAAATCGTTTCTAAAAAATTTTAAAAAATCGCCGACTCTTCAAGACTACAGTCGGTGCCGGCTCTGGCTCCTAACCGGTGCCGGTTTTGTGCTGTTCTGCCATGTCCAGAAATCGTTTCTGGAAAAATTTTTCCGAAACCCGATAGCAGCAGACACCGGCTCTGGCCTCCAACCGGCACCGGTTTTGTTCTGTTTCGCGACGTTCCAGCGATTAATAAATTTTCTAAAATATAATTTTGCAAGGGAAAAATCTCATTTGATGAGAGGCGATAAAATAAAATTTTCTTTCAAGGGGCGCTGCCCCCTTGACCCCTGCCTGTTTACTGGCCAGCAGGACTACCGTTTTCGCTACCAGAGACGGGACCCAAAAGCATTTTCTCAAAACTAGTTTTGAGACAAACAATTTTATTATTTCAAAATAATGATTTTGAAAAATTAAAATTAATGTATTTTCTAAAATATTGATTTTAGAATTTGTTTTATTGTTCCAAAATAATGATTTTGGAATAATAAAAATTATATGTTTATTTTGTTTAAGCATAATTAATGGCATGGTGGACGGTTATGGACTAAAACCAATTATATCTGTTCATGCATTTTACAGTTTTGGTTTTTTATGAACTATGGTGTACGTGTCCTGTCTTCTCTAGAATTCTTGTGTAATTCTCTTCTCATCTAACTCCCCTTGAATATAAGTCGAGGTTTTCTCTCTTTAGGAAATTATGTAATTAGTTTACATAGGTTAGATAGGAGTAGAATTACTTTATTTTGGAGATGGCAACCAAAACAAGGCGAGAAGGTAAGAGCTCCTACTTAAATCATGCATGAACACATAAGGTTAACTATGTTAATTTCTTTTATAGCTCAACGAAATTAATTTAGGGTAAAGTCCATAACCATACCACGTAATCGCTTTATTACCATGATTATCAATTTTGTGATTTATTGATTTTTATGCATGTCATTTGTTGAAATCACTAAAAGGATGAAATCCCTCAATTAATTTTAAATCTAATTCCTTCCGTTCATATAGTAAGAACAAGAGTCCTTTTTCAAGACCAGGTTGTTGGGCAAATCCAAGCCTACTCGACATCGGGCATGTTCAAGCTATGGAATTAAATTCCTGATTAATGGGTCGGGTTTAACTAAATTCTTTATCCCGATTGGGCAAACTCAAGCAAAAAGAATTTTAGAGTTGGGGTAGCCCAAAAGGCTTTAAGATTAAAAGCTGTTAATTACCAAATGATCTGGTAATTAAATACGATGTAATTGGTATTGGATACCTATCAATGAACTCAAGAGTGGCTTGTTAGGCAAACCCTAGGTTATTCTTGAGGAATTTGGACACCGGTCCACTAGGAAAGCTTCCAACGGGCTTTTCCGAATCAGTAGTGGAGGCTATTGGTTTGAGTAAAATAGTGGAGTAAAAATGCGTTTAATTATAGTCCTAATTATTTGCATTTTATGTGCATATACAGTAGCTAATCCTCACTATCTTTACATCAAGGTCACTTCGTAAGTACTTAAGAATGTTCTTTACAGTCGCCCAATGACCCTCACCAGGGTCGATTGGTATCTACTCGCTAAACTGAGAGCACAAGATACATCGGGCCTAGTACATATCATAGCGTACATGATAGATCCAACTACCGAGGCATATAGAATCTTACTCATGTGATCCCTTTCAACTTGTGTCTTGGAAGACATCGACTTTGAAAGGCTTACACCATGTGACATGGGTAAGAATCCCTTTTTGGATTGATCCATGCTAAACCTCTTTAGCACTTCTCTATGTATGTAGACTGTGAAAGACCTAGCAACCTTTAGGATCTATTTCTATAGATCCTTATTCGGAGAATATAGGTTGCTTTTCCAAGGTCTTTCATGGAGAATTGTTCGGACAACCAAACTTTAACCATTTGTAGGACAGGTATATCGTTTCCTATTAGCAATATGTCATCTACAAAAAGTAGTAAGAAAACGATTGCACTCCCACTAACCTTCTTGTATACACAAGGCTCATCCATGTTTTGAATGAAACTAAACTCTTTGATTGTTTCATCAAAACGGATGTTCCAAATCCTATAAGCTTGCTTAAGTCCATAAATAGACCTTTGCAGCTTACACACATTTGTGCCATTACTGGATGTGAAACCCTCAGGTTGTGTCGTATACACTTCCTCAGTCAAATTTCCATTTAGGAAAGCTGTTTTCACATCCAGTTGCCAAATCTCATAATCATAATGAGCAGTAATGGCTAGGAGTATCCTGATGGATTTCAACATGGCTACTAGCGAGAAGGTTTCATCATAGTCAATACCATATTGTTGACGATAACCTTTCGCCACTAGTCGTGGTTTATAGGTAACTAAGTTACTATCCATGTCCGTTTTCTTCTTGAAAACCCACTTGCACCCAATAGGTTTAATTCCTTTAGGTAGATCAACCAAAGTCCATACTTGGTTGTCGTACATGGAATCCATCTCTGACTTCATGGCCTCAAGCCATTTGCCAGATTCTAAACTATTTAGAACATCCTTGTAGGTAGTAGGCTTATCTTCATCTATGAGCAATACGTCATTGTGGTCACTTATGAGAAATCCATATCTCTCAGGTGCTACCTGTATCCTACTAGATCTACGAGGTTCTTTTGTATCGAAGGTTCATCTATTCTCTTAATAGATGCGCAGTTAGACGGTTGATCCTCGTTTGTTTGATCGTCATGAACTTCATTTAGTTCAATCTTACTCCTACTGTCCCCCTTGAGCATGTGCTCCTTCTTTAAGAAGACGGCATGTTTTGAAACAAACAATTTTTTTTCAGAGGGTAGGTAGAAGTAATATCCAAAAGATTCTTTCAGATATCCCACAAACAAACACTTGTCAGACTTACTATCAAGTTTGTCTGACTGTGGCCTTTTAATAAAGGCCAGACAATCCCATACTCACAAGTGAGATAACTTTGGTCTCTTACCAAAGAACATCTCAAATGGGGTAGAATCAACCAATTTTGTCGGAACTCTGTTTAGTATATAAACAGAAGTTTCTAGTGCATGCCCCTAAAACGACTTTAGTAGGTCTACAGAAGCCATCATGGTCCGTACCATGTCCAGAAGGGTTTGATTCCTTCTCTCAGATACACTGTTATGTTGAGGTGTATGTGGTGGAGTCCATTGAGATAATATCCCATTATCTCTAAGATAACTCAGAAACTCTTGGCTTAAGTATTCTCCTCCTCGATCAGATCTTAGATTCTTAATACTTTTGCCAAGTTATTTCTCTATTTCATTCTTGAAGTCTTTGAACCTTTCAAAGGCCTCAGATTTATATTTCACTAAATATAAATACCCGTATCGTGAGAAATCATCGATAAAGGTTATGAAATAGTTATAACCTCCTCTTGCTTGTATTGACATTGGGCCACATACATTAGAACGTATGAGTTCTAATAACTCCTTGGCCCATTCTCCTTTTCCTGAAAAAGGAGTTTTAGTCATTTTATCTAGTAAACAAGACTCGCATGTGCCATATGATTCATAATCAAATGACCCTAAGTCACCAAGCTTGTGCAACTTAGTAACATAATTTTCGTTTACATGGCCCAAACGACAATGCCATTAGTAAGAAGTGTTAGAGTTATCTATCTTAGGTTTCTTATTATTTATATTGAGAACTGGATTATCCAAGTCTAGAACATATAAACCATTAACCAAAGTTGCTAAACCATAGTGAATATCATTCAATGAAAAAGAACAACATTTATGCTTAAATATCAAATGAAATCCATATAAGTCTAAACACGCAACTGAGATAATGTTTTTCATTAAAACTGGTACAAAATAACAGTTTTGCAGTTCTAGAATTAATCCTGAAGGCAGGTTCAGCTCGTATGTCTCCACAGCAAGTGCAGCAACCTTTTCAAGTAGGCTCGGGTTTACCCAACAACCTGGTCTCGAGAAAGGACTCTCGTTCTTACTATATTAACAAAATGAATTAGGTTTAATATTAATCGAGGGATTTGTTCCTTTTAGTGATTCCGTTGAATGACATGCAAAAAAAATTAATAAATCACATAGTCGATAATCATGGTAATAAAGCGATTACGTGTTATGGTTATGGACTTTATCCTAAATTAATTTCTTTGAGCCATAAAAGAAATTAATATAGTTAATCCTATGTGTTCATGCATGATTTAAGTAAAAGGCCTTACCTCCTCGCCTTGTTTTGGTTGACATCTCCAGAATGGAATAATTCTACTCCTATCTAACCTATGTAAACTAATTACATAATTTTCTAAAGAGAGAAAACCTCGAGTTACATTCGAAGGGAGTTAGATGAGAAGAGAATTACACTAGAATTCTAGAGAAGGCAGGACACGCAGGCCCTATTTCATAAAACCAAAACTGTAAAATGCATGAACAGATATAATTGGTTTTAGTCCATAACCATCCACCGTGCCATTGACTATGCTTAAAAAAAATAAACATATATTTTTATCATTCCAAAATCACTATTTTGGAAAGACAAAACAGATTCTAAAATTACTATTTTAGAAAGATACACTAAGTTTAGATTTTCAAAATCATTATTTTGAAAAACAAAATTGTTTGTCTCAAAACTAATTTTGAGAAAATACTTTTGAGTCCCGTTTCTCATCAAATGAGATTTTCCCTTCCAAAATTCTGTTCTAATTTTTTTTTAAAAAAAAATACCTGGAGGTTGAAAATAGAGCAGAACCGGTGCCGGTTTGGAAGCCGGAGCCGGTGTCGGCGCCGGCTCTGTTTTGGTTTCCAAAAAAAGTTTCTCTTCCAAAACGATTTTCGGTTATCGCGAACAGAATGGAACCGGTGCCGGCTTAGAGGCTAGAGCCGGCGCCGCTTGTGTTCTGCAATAATGGCGGCGACTTTTCAAAAACTTCCAGAAACAATTTCTGGTGCTTTCTTCTTCTACAAATTTTTAGTGAGAACAATTCTCAGCTGTATTTTCTGTTTTGAAGCTATAAACAACAACCAATTTGTTAGTTTAAACAAAATCAAAACAGAAAATTAAGATGAAACGGAGGACAACATCCATGTTGCAGAAAAACGTTTTTCTGCAGAAATTTTCAGTATAAAAGAAAGCATCTTTTCGAAATACTCCATGACTTTTACACAATCATATTGTGCTACGAACCTAACCCATAAAGATTGAAACGATTTTGACTCGAGTGAAAACGATTTTCACACCAATCAAAGACAAACATGAAAATAGTTTTTCATGCCAAAACAATGTCCGTAGACCACACATAGCATGGCTCTGATACCACTGTTGAGTATCTCAGCCTCGTATCGTATACGGCGCAACAAAAAATAAAACGAGATACCCTACCAGGACCCGTCTATGTGTGGAAAACAAGACATAAAGAGAGTAAAGGTAACAACTTTTTACCTTTAGGTGATCGTTCGAAGAACAAAATTTTTTTCTTCAAGTTGAGGCGCGATCCAACAATCCTCGTGATTAACCTCCACGTTAGTTGAACGTCTAACCACTATAATCACAGTGTTTGATTATCTCTAACAGTAATCCACACAGAGGAATACTCAAGCTCCAAAATTTCTGTGCTAGCAAAAAAAGATGGCGGTTAGGGTTCTTTGATCAAGATCAAAATCGAGAGAGAGAAGAGAGGAAGTTGTTGTTTTGTTGCCCTAGGTTTTTTTTTTCTTTTTTGGAGTCAATTTCGTATATCTTTCAGCCAGCCAATTTCGTGTATATATCTCCTATATCTCACATGAAAATCTACTGAAAAATCCTCCAAATTGAGAATTCTAAAACAGTTAGAATTCCCTAATTGTAATTGGAAACATCAAGTTCTCTGAATTACAATATGGACCACAAATTATAACTAATTATAATTTGTCCGCAACAACTTCTCTTTCTCTCAATCAACCCTACTATGTTATCAAATAACATCTTGAGTATTTAATCCTCTATTGTGTGTGACCTATTAGGTTTCCCAGTCAATTAGTAGAGAACATGAATTAATTCAAACATCTTTGAGATTAATAATCCATAATTAATTAGAATTAATCTTATTAATTCTAATCAGGATTGGTTTATTAATTCATCAATTAATAAACCCATATTCCCAGATCATGAGCGGTATCTAACAACACATCATGACCATCCAAGAGTCCAGGAAGTCAAGTGGCTTGACATGAACCCTTCAATAACAAACTTCAGTGCAATTAACTCCTTTCACCATACAATATCTCATTCGGTTTGGAGTACGAAATTAGTGCCAACTCCCTCCAGAAATAATTCTGGCTTGAATACAATTGTACTTATATCAGGAACCCACTACTCTAGATGTGTATCAATTGGAACTGTGTCCAATACACAATCTCCTTGGCCAAGGACTTTCCGAGTAGTAATTCCTACAAGTGGCCGTGAGATATTCGCCCCTACTATTAGGAGTGGTGAATCCTTTATTGACCCTCTCAACTACTTTCGTTTACCTCACAATGTACCCAGTATCTATCCCATAGGTGGCCCTCGATCGAGCTCCAGAGACTGGAATCAAAGTACAAAGCTCAGCAAACAATGTACCTTAGAGATCTCAAGTCTAAGGATACTTGCACGTTTGCTATATTGAGATTATATCACTAGCACTAAATAGTTATCCATGTGATTATCTCAAAGCTATGTCATCCAATGAACTTCTTCCATTAACAAGCATCTATTTGTTAACTTTGAGTATCTCAATACTCACGGTTATGAGAACCACCGCCTGATCAAATCAGGAAGTCTAACACATGCTAGTCTTAACGCATTAACGATGTCCTGTCTTATTAATACATGACTAGGGACTATTTAAGTACTAGCACCATTCAGTGTAGTAGGAATCTCATATCATGATCTCTATCATGATTTCCTTAACATTGTGTTGTACTAGGGACTTTATCGAACAGTTATTTTACTTAAAGTAAACAAAAGAAACTGTAGATAAATAATGCCTTTTATTAAAATAAAATGTGTCATATACAATGTACAAGTGATTGCCTCTAGGGCACAACACTAACAATGGATATTGGGTACATTATGAGGTAAACGAAAGTAGTTGAGAGGGTCAATAAAGGATTCACCACTCCTAATAGTAGGGGCGAATATCTCATAGCCACTTGTAGTAATTACTACTCGAGAAGTCCTTGACCAAGGTGACTGTGTATTGGAAACAGTTCCAATTGATACACATCTAGAGTAGTGGCTTCCTGGTATAAGTACTATTATATTCGGGCCAGAATTAACATATTCTAGAGGCAGTTGACAGTAATTCCATACTCCAAACCGAATGAGATATTGTATGGTGAAAGAAGTTAATTGCACTATAGTTTGTTATTGAAGTGTTCATATTAAGTCACTTGATTTCTTGGACTCTTGGGTGGTCAAGATGTGTTGCTAGATACCGCTCATGATCTTGGAATATAAGTTTATTAATTGATGAATTAATAAACCAATCCTGATTAGAATTGATATGATTAATTCCAATTAATTATGGATTATTAAACTCAAAGACGTTTGAATTAATCCATGTTCGCTGCCAATTGACTGGGAAACCTAATAGGTCACACACAATAGAGGATTTCATACTCAAGATGTTATTTGATAACATAGTAGGGTTAATTGCGAGAAACAGACGTTGTTGTGGCCAAATTATAATTAGTTATAATTTATAGACCGAATTGTAATTGTGAGAGCTTGATGGTTCCAATTACAATTAGAGAATTCTAATTGTTTTAGCATTCTCAGATGGAGGGTTTTTCAGTAGGGTTTTTCGTGTTGTATGTGTACATACACATGACCTATGTGGGGGAGAGGATAGACGGAAAACAACTCCTCCAAAAACCCTTCTCATCTTCTCTCTCTCTCTCTCTCTCTCTCTCTCTCTCTCTCTCTCTCTCTCTCTCTCTCTCGTTGTTTCTCTGCAATAAACCCTAGCTGCCTTTTTGGTTTTTGCTAGCATAGAAAAATCCTAATGCTTGAGTGTGATCCTCCGTGTGGATTTCTGTTAGAGATAATCACACACTGTGATTGTAGTGGCTGAACATTCGATTCTTGTGGTGGTTGATCAAGAGGATTGCTAGATTGCTCCACAATCGTCAGACAAGAAGAAGGAAAATTTTATTTTTTAGATGCACAATGAAAGGTAAAACCGTTACCTTTTGTTCCTTGTTAAACCTCTTTTAAATCACATGCTTGTGATCTTGGAGCTTGGATTTCTTAGTTTTCGCCATAGTAATTGTTATTGTGATATAGAGATCCCATCACATAATCATTTATGCTTCCAAATGATTCATAATATTTTCAATAAAATAAACTAGCATGCTTTATAATTTTTTTTCTCATATTAGAGTTTTATTAAAAACCTTGTGTGGATATTGGGATTTACCTCAAATAGCTTATTGCATAGCATGATAAATATTTGCTAAATCGTCACCAATGTTTAACAATAAACAACCTATAATAAGAATCATTCATAACACATTTAGTATTCTATACTTATCGACGACAATATAGATATGGCCAAATATATAGTCATATAACAATATCAGTTCATTTCCTATTTCATTCCATAATTGAAATGAAATATAATCCCTGCATGCTTGTAATTCCTCTTCTTCGCAAGAATATAAGGTCTTCATATATCCAATTAACTTCTCATTCATCCATGAACATAAATAAAATCACTTCATGAATTTATTTGTTTTTTAATAAAAATTCTACAATTTCCATCTTTGGGCACATAATCTTTTTTTGCACTTAACTTTCAATCCACACGTCCGAATGATGTCAACTTTGTTCCAAAATGTCCTCAAGACATTCCTTGGTGATTTCCAAATCATGAACTACTGAATTCCCTTCTCATTTCATTCGATTTTGCTTACAACATCTCAGCTTTCCAATACCGTCATAGTTTTGGTAGCATGTGGTATTTTCAACACAACAATTTATTCACAACTCCAAATCTTGTAAAATTGGTCCCAAAATGATCCTAAGACATTTAGCTACAAGTTTCAGGTATGAAGTTCCTGAAGAATTATCCAATTTGTACAATTTATTCTTTCTTCAAAGATGCTCAAAAATTCTTCAAAACTGAATCTCTGTTTTTGTATTCTATGTTCACATAATCCATTCTCTTTTTTCCCCCTATACAATATATATGTCATTTAATCATTGCAAGCCATTATTTATCATCTAAACATCATGTAATCCTTCTTGATTCTAGTCATGCACAATCAATATCTTTCATATTTAAACAACAACAGAACTAAAAGCTTTGAATAATGACAACAATATTTCATTTTCTTCAACAACGAAACTATTTTATATCTTATTTCCATCTTCCATTTTTGCAGCCATGAACAACGCTTTAAACTATCTTCAAAACACCATCAAACATCATATAAAACATAGCATACATGCCTCCAAATGCACGACTATATACAGCACACACAACAACCCCAAAATAATAGCTATTTCCAGATATTTTTCATAATTCTCGTGTTTTTCCCAACAAAATTAATATCAAAATAATCCTTGCAACTTAATCTACAACTTTAATTCATGAAGCTTGAATGTTTACCTTGTTTGTAGCTTGATTTAACTGAAAAATGCTTCAAGTTTCCCTTTTTCTCTCCAAGAACTCTTCTTCTCTCTCTTCTTCCCTTTTTCTCTACTTTTTTCTTGCTTTTCTTTCCATTTCCTTTCTTTTCTTCCTCTCCTCCCTTTTGTTCTTCTCTTGGATGAATTCCTAGCTGCCCACCGCCATTATGGTACAATTTGTAACCAATTTTGGCCACAAAGTCAAGAGACATTAATTGTTATTGTGGGCTATCATGGCATGTGTCGTTTCCTTATTTTCCCACCATTTTCATTATTTACTTCTTAAGCTTATTTGATAAGCTTTTACAATTTCGTAATATCATAAATATTTTACACATCCAAATGGTATTTTGACGCATGTTTTCATCTACCAATCAAGTTACGTCGCTTGTCTCAATTTCGATCACATTTCATAATTTTTTTTAGAAAATAACATAATTTTGTCCTGTATCGGAAAAATATTTTATTCTACCAATGCAATCTATGAATTTCATTGAAATCAATAGTGGGAATCAAAATTCCAAATTCTTCCCAATTTACGGTCAAAATCCTGATCGTGGTCGAAATGACGATAATGCCTCTGATAGCTCAGATTATACCAAAACGTCTGTCTTATCATGTTGTTCAATTTTTGTTCTGAGCATACCTCCAAACTCTTTTTCTACTAAAAATAACCACAATCTGAATATTTAGGGTATAGGTAGAACCAATCCAAAATTCGTTCTAAATCCCTAAAAATTCCAAAATTTCAATTGTATCCCTAAATATTTTTATCGCACCAAAATGTCAGTTCCTCAAACTAATCATTTCTTGTTCTGAGCCTTCACACAAATACTCATTCTATACAAAGTAGTTACCAATGAAAGTGTACAAAAGAGGGATGTTACATCACATAGTAATAGAGTGTTACAAGCAGTATCAGAGCCATGGTTTGGACAATGTGACAAAAATTGAGGAAAAATACTTATTTAGGCATTTAAATCTATTAGTAACCTCAGTTTTTTGCTTATAGTTAGGATGGCTATACAAGACGGACACAGAAGAGACAGATAAGGAATAGGCCTATGGGACCTTCTGAGTGCTAGGACCTTAGAGATTATATATATCCTTTTTCCATGCTTTCAATAAGCCCAACATTTGAGGTTAACATTGTTTATTTCTCTATATATTATTTTTCTCCTTCCGTGATTTAGGTAAATTAGAATAAGGATGTCTTATGACTTTTGACCTCTCTTGTAGAGATACAGACTTTTTTTTTATGAATACTAGCATGGGTAAATTTCCTTGCTATAGCTTTTACTACATTGTGGTTGTTATCTTCTGATCTTACTTTTGGCATTCAATTACTTAAGGTAAAATGTCTGCCTATCCTTCTTGTAATTTTTTGATATGCTTAATGTGTCTACCATATAAAGATGGTGCCAAGACGAGAAGTGACCATTTGCGATAGAAGAGCACATATAGTTGAACCAACGACATCATGGCATGGGATGACTACCCACAAAAATGGAAAGCACGCGACAGAACTGACTGTATTAGTATACAAAACTACACTATCTCCTATGCCCGAGAAAGAAGCAGAAGGTAACCAAGGGCAAGGAGCAGGGTCAGAAGGACTGGAAGAAGTCTCGATAGTAAAAGTATTCCATAAAATAATAGAGTTTCTGCATACTCTATCCGAACAAAGCTCATCTCAGGGGGAAGACAAGGTGTTGGAACAGTTCTTGAAATTCCAACAACCCACATTTCTTAGGGAAGTAGAATTGGATCAGAAAGTGGAGTAATGGACAAAGCAGATTGAGTACAACTTCTCCATCCTACTGGTGGACACGGAGCATAACAGGACCCAACAGTTTGTCAATGAGCTCAAACAGGAACTGCAGAGAGCCCTGTCGCCATTTCCTACCACTACCTATACCGTTGTAGTCAATATTGCCAGAAGGACAGAAAATGATGATAAGAGCCGAATGACACCGAGACCACTATTCTCTCTAAAGCAGAATAATCAAAAATAACCCACGAGACGGTAGTGTAGCGATAAGGGAAAATAGGCCTGGACCCCCAATGCAAACAATTCGCCTAACCTACCTACATAACGTTTCTCACATTGAGGAAAATTGCTAGTCTAAGAACCCACCGAGAAAGAGCTACAACTTTAGAGACTCTAATAACTTGAGGAACGACAGTCCCAAGCCTTTGAGGATCAGTCTAGGAAATCCCGCCCAATCAATAGTTAATAGAGGATACAGTAGTGGTACATCAAGGATTGGGGGTCAGAAGCCCAAGTGAAGGCCAAATCTTATATGGATAACATAAGACACAAGATGCAACATGAGAAACCAAAGACTGGGTGAAGAAGGAATGCCCTGAGTTACTTCAAGGATAGTATCCAAGAATTTCAAGGCGAAATTCCGAAAAGGAGCGGAGGATGTACGGAAGAGGCTAAAATCATCACTATTTTTCTAGTTATTTGAGGTTAAATTAAGATGCTTTTGTTGTAATAACTAGGCATATTCCTTCCTATTTGACATTTTGCTTGTAGAAAGTGTTTTTGACAAATTTGTGTAGATTTAAGTTGATTTTGAGCAAAACGGAGAATTTTCCAGCACATACTGAATGCTAGGGCTGGCAAGTGGACTCGACGCCAAGTCCATTCTGGTCTAGCCTATGAAAACAGAGCAAAAACTCAGGGGAAAACAAAATAAATCGGTGCCAGTCCGCTCTGGAGATTCTGCACACGAATTTAGTAATTTTCCAAAAATTTTCGATATTTTCCAATTCCTACTCGGTCAAGACACCTCAAGCAACGAATTTGGCAACAAAGAATCCTATATAACCAAGAGGAAGCACAAGATATTGAGAGTGAGTACAAATGCAAAATTCCAATCACTCAAAAAAGGAGATATTTACCATTCAAGGAGGGTTGTTCAAGATATTCTTCAAAGGAGAAGAAGAAGGCCTTTCTATGAGTGCTTTATTTTACCTTTGTTTTCTTGTTCTTAAACAATAATGTATTCAGCATTTTATTTGTAATATGACATTATTTTGGGATTCATGGTTATATATTCATTTAGTTATTTGATCAATTCTTTATCATCTTTATTATTTGATTACTTGTTATCATTGGTTGTTGGTGCGAGTTCTTCTAATTGACGTGGGAAATGATGTTAGGAGTTTATTACATTAATTTTGTACCTGTTAAATCTTAATGGACTTGGAAAACAAAATTAAAATTAAAGGCCTAAAGTGATTGAAAATTAGTTGGTTTCACCTCGAGCAAAGGGTCATTAGCTAATTTCATATTTATGAGGAATTGAGTTTAATGCATGTTTTGGTTATGTTTGTTTGATTGGGAATTTGGCTAATTTAATCAAAAGATAGTGATTCCATGGATTGGGAAAGAAGTGGAGTATATTTAAGTAGATTCTTGACTTGGGAAACGATTGGCTTTTACTTAATATTCCTTCATGATGCCAAGATGAAAGTTACTTGAGATAATTGCAAGAAGATTCAATGTCATGTTTTCTAGGATACTTGTCTAAATTGCATATTTCTACATCCCTTAGTTACCTATATTTCTTTATTTTTATTTTTATTATTTTCTCACTTCAATGAGTCGGCTAAACAATAAATGAAAAGTGATTAGTGTGTACTTATTCCTTTAAGGATCGATACTCGTTAATTCCCTATACTATGCTTGCGATGAGTATACTTGCTCGTATATATATTTTGAAATTAATGTTTTACTTAAAACTTGATTAAGTGATGGATTTAAAATTGATGATTTTTATACACCCACAATTTATGCATCAATGTAGAACACCAAGCTAAGTAATTCTGCGTAGTATGGGATCATATGTTACATTACTTATATGCCAATACAATTTTATGATTTTACAAGTTTCAGGTATGTAGCTGATGATCTAGGTTACCATAATTAGCTTGTATGTGACATTTGTCTGCATGTTTCATTGTTGGCTTGTTAGTCTAGGGTAGGTGTATTTTATTTACAATGCATTTTTTATAACTAAGCAAAATAGTATGAATTGGGGCTTTCACTCCAGCTAGGGGTCAGACAAATTTGCTAGAATTTTGAGACCCATGTTTGGTCTTAATACTCACGGTGCAACCTAATGCTCGATTGTAGAGCGCAATTATTGCCCATCAAAACAACTCCACCATTACAAGCTTCATAAGTGGAAATTAAACCCCTATTGGGATACATATTATAAGAGCAACTTGAATTTAAAATCCATTCATTTTCTCACCTTGTTCAGCTGTTAGTTACCAAGAAAATAATTCATTCACTCTCATATGCTACAAAACTAGCTTAATCAACATACTTAGATTTTTCTTTATGCTTATTATTATTTTTTTAACTTAAAGCATTCAGAATTTGTGTAGCCTTTTTTATGACAATAATTGCAAACTAAAATTTTATTTTTAGATTTGGATCTAAATTCTTATTTACTACTGCTACAATTTCTATTTTTGGATCTACCAATAACTACCAAACATTTAGCCTAATTTCTACTAACCTTTTCTGCTTCTCGGCTAAATTCTAATTTTCGTATAATTGATCAAGCTTTTTTTTTTTTTTTGGCCAGCCATGCAACTAGTTTTGAGATTAATTTGGCAACTAGGGTAAGTTGGAATTATTTTCTTACCATAGTTAACTATTACTTTGCTAGTAAAATCTTGTTTCATTTTTTTTTTCCACTAGAGACCTCTGTTTGTTGGCCTCATCAAGGTGATCAGTCCAATCAAGCTCCAAATTCCCTTAATCTTACATATTTAACCTAACAACCAAATTGAAGGGGATTATTTTTTGGCCATGCTAATCGCACCATCTCTTTTTCTTCAAGGAATTTGATTTCAAAATTCAATTGAATTCTTTCCTTATGACACCCCAAAATTTCAACAGAGAATGTGGCCAAAATATTCTCATTTTTTGTTTATGCTGGTTGAAAAGAAAGAGGGGGCTAATGTAGGAAAATTCCTTCTTCTTCTTCAAATAATTAGCAAAACCTCTCCAAGTACAGTTTTGATTTCCTTGTTCTAGAAGGCCAAAATAGGGAAGGGAGGAAAAGCAATAAAGAAAAAACTCTCTAGCTTAGCAATCAATATAATCCATCATCCTTTTTCGAGCTTTAGGAACTACCATACATTCTTTTTTATTCAAAATCCAAACAACCCCATTGTTTTCCCTCCTTTCTTGCTCAAGGAAAAAAAATACAGCAGCCAAATCCTATAGCCGTTCTATTATTTTCCTTCCTAGACCATACCAAACCTAGACACTCCTAATTCCATGGGACTCTCGTCCTCTTCACTCAACAGCCAACAAACCCTCTCAAACCACATCCAGGATCATCTCTTAGTCAATATTTCTTCCCCATTTGATCAAAATTGAGACATTCTTTCTAAACACCAAGTATTTTCCTATATTGCCTCTCTGTCCCTAACCAATATTCATACCTAAACATAGTTTTTTAGCCTACACTAATTCTAGCATACTAAAACCACTTTGTTCTCCATTCGTTGAAGTGGTCAAGACTACAGTAGGTCCCCAACTTTTAAGACGAGTTGTTGCCTGAGGTAAGCTGTGAGCCTTACCATCTTTTTCCTTTTAGAGATCTTGCATCCGAAAATGAGGGAGCTAGTTGATGTTGTTAGGATAGAAATGTAAGGGGTTCTTTGACTCTAGAAGCCTTGGATGCTTCAACCATAACCAATTCTGTGGAGTTTGGGAATTCCATTTAACTTTGATGTTGAAGTTGTATGAATCTTAGGTCTGTAGTGGGTAGGTGTATTTTATTTACAATGCATTTTTTTTATAACTAAGTAAAATAGTGTGAATTGGGGCTTTCGTTCCAACTAGGGGGTAGACAAATTTGCTAGAATATTGAGTCCCATGTTTGGTCTTAATACTCACGTTGCAACTAGATGCTCGATTGTAGAGTGCAATTATTGCCTGTCATAACAACTTCACTGGTGCCAACTTCATAAGTAGAAATTAAAATCCCTATTGGGATACATATGATAAGAGTAACCTGAATTCAAAATCCATTTATTTTAAAACCTTGTTCAGCTATTAGTTACCAAGAAAATACTTCATTCACTCTCATATGCTACAAAACTAGCTTAAGCAATAGTAGTAGATTTTTCTTTATGCTTATTATTTTTTTTAACTTAAAGCATTCAGAATTTATGTATCCTTTTTTATGACAATAATTGCAAACTAAATTTTTATCTTCGGATTGGACCTAAATTTTGATTTACTACTGCTACAATTTCTATTTTTTGGATCTACCAATACCTAACAAACCTTTAGCCTAATTTCTACTAACCTTCCCAATTAAATCTCTGTTAATCCTTTCTTTTGATTCCAAATAAGATTTAATTTCCTAATATGATATTGTTTCTTTCCAATACACCATAATATCTTGAAAATACTTAAAGGATTGGGGAAAAGAATATAACAATAAAATAACCTGATTTGCAGCATCTACTTTCACATCAACATTATTCAAGTCCATAATAAGAGAATGAAAGGTATCAAGTTGTGAGATAATAGATGTACTTTCAGCCATCTGAGTAAACAAGGTTTGCTTTTGGTAGGGCTGATTTTCAACGGTCTTCTTCATATCCAAAGCCTTCAACTTTTCCTACATAACTATATCTGAATTCTCACAAGTTACTTCCCTTAAAACCTTGTTAGAAAGATTTAGAATAATATCTTATCTCACTCTTTTATCCAAGTCTTAAATGCTACCACTGCTATCTCTGCTATCTCCTTCTCTATTCATTTCAAAGCTTAGTCAACTCCGTCTTGAATTAAGATTGCCTCTACTTTAAGTGGCCACAAGATAAGTTAACAACTCAATCGAATTTCTCCATCTCAGTCTTCGTTATAATCATTTTCATAGAGTTAAGGGCTAGCAGCTCTGATATCAATTTGTTAGGGATAGGCCCAAGAACAAATCGAAACTGTAATGGCAAAATCACACAAGATGAGAATAAATTAATGAAATAATAATAATAACAACAACAACAACAATAATAATGGGAAGAAAAAGTAAATAATATGAAAGGAAATAGAATAGAGAGACGGTTCACTACTTACAAGCCTTTAGGAAAGTGTTCCTAAACTACAAAATACTACTAATACAAAACAAAAGAATCATGAAATAATAAAAGTTTAAAGAACTCATGTTTTAGTGTTGTTCTTCCAAGAACCAAACAATGTATTAAATTTAAAGGCACAAATGGCGGTGGAAAGTTAGCTAAAAATACTGATGTGGGACATGGATGTTGGGTTGCTACCGATGTGGGACTTGATGCAAGGCACCTCAACAGTCCATACTGGGAGAGTTCAGTACTGCTTGGCCAAGACTAGTTGAGGGCAAACCATCCCCCAAAACTAGAGGCAATCCCTCTGTCAACATAATTGAATTTGGTCCCACAACACCACAGGAACATGGGGTGTCAGCCATAAAGACATTCGCATTATCAAACTCAGTTGGACATGTATGAATTTAAGATGAAGGATACTTAGCCGAGAATGCTTTAGAACTTTCCAAAACCCGATTGTTTGAAAAAGATGAATTAGGAACTAATGGATCTTTCCCCTTGTCTACCTATTCCTTAACAATCCATTGCTACTAGGCAGGTTTAGCATCACTACTCACAGAACCCTTTTCAAGCCGATATTGATCATCTTAATGTCCTCCATTAGGCTTCCCACAATTGGAAACTCAGTGTCCTAACCTATCACTACCCCGTTTTCCCCTTAGAGATTTAGATCCTCTTAGGGTTAGCCTTTAGAAGATCAACTTCTAGCAACCCTCGGCCTGAATAATTTCACCATGGTTTCATCCAACTTTGAAGGCTTGCCTACTACTGCAGCAATAGTAAAAAGTGAAAGATTTTTCAAAAACATAAATGGGGAGATTTTCAAAACACAACCATAATGGAACAATAGATCGATTAGATGTGACTCTGAAGTCTTTAGTCTGTTTTATTATTTGAAATGTGAAACCCATAAGGAACCTGACATTCTTTAGCCGGAGGCAGAGATAATCATCCTAAACCGTGGGTCTAAGTAGTACATGTCGACTGTGGAAACACTCAATATGAACATGTCCCTATAAGCCAATTCTCTGAAGTTCATTGTGCAGAGCCTCCATGGACAGTATCCCCTAAGAAAATTCCCCAGTCAATGCACATATGAAATGAGCTGTTACGCATTCAGCTTTGCAATTCCCATGTAAAGAGGATTGACTTTTCATTAAAGGAAAGGGCTAACATGAATCAGTGAATAGATCAACAAAGGAGTGCTTCCCTTGGGGCTGACCAACTGTGGTAGTGGGGGAGGTGGAGACTGAGATAGCTCTGCTGCCAATGTAATTTTGACAAAACCATGTTATATAATTCTACGAGCTTATATAAGTATGAGAAAGTCATAGTCATAATTTGCAAAACAAACAGAATTAGTTTTTGGTACTGTCAAAGGAAAAAAACCATTTTAGATTTAATGGCAACAAATTTTTGAACGTAGTAAGGGTCGATAAGAAAAATAATAAAATTAGTAACGTTTAGGGGATTGATTAAAACTATATTTTTTTAAAATAGAAGGTTTGATGAAGACTTGTTTCATAAACATTGTAAGTTTAAATGAAAATAGTTTCAAACACATAATGTAACAACAGTAAATTAAAAAAAAAAAACATCTTATTATTTTCTTGTTTAAAACTTACTATTTATACCAAATTTCAAAGAACCTATAATTTTAACGAGTACTCATTCGTATTTTCGCTTATTTTAAAAATAAATTAGTGTGCATAGTTAAACAATAAGGGGTGATAAACTCAAGTTATGGACTAAGGAAATAAATCGGTAAAATATCTAACTAATCCTTAAACATTGTTCTATATTGGGATGAAAACCACATTTTTTTTTTTTTTACTAATTTTGGGTTAGTAATCAATTATTCTATTGACGACGTGACTCATAGGATTTTTTATAGGGTCTTGTTTTACTCATGTTAACCTATAAGAGCACCGTTAGACAAAGGATTCCACACCTCACTATTTATACATATATACACACACATAGATATATTAAAAAATATGTTTCTTTTTATATTGGTGTAGATCAATTTATTATATATTATTTGGATTTATATAGTTTAAATTGAATAAGATTAATTACAGATCCTTTTTTGTCAAAAAAAAATTATTAATATTTTTGCACCAAGTCCATTAATATCATACAACGCCAAGTTTCCAACATCGATAATAAAAACAGTATTAGTTTGGTAATAATTATTTCTATAATATAAGATAAGCAATACAATAATGATATACAATATAGAATAAACAATACAATTGTGGTAAACGGTGTATGATAAACAATATGTTATTCCTAGTTCTGTCATCCTAAGTGGCCATTTAGACTTTTGTAGTCAATTTTTTTGTCAATGAATTATCAATTGAGTTTTAAATTGTTTGGAAAAATTGAAGAATCGCTTAGAACTTCACATGGGACTGTTAAAAATTAATTGGTTTGTGGTTTAGACACTAAATTGAAAAGTCAAAATACTGAAAAGTGAAGCAGCTTGACTCCCAAGGTTTCAAAAGTTGCATTATTGTTTATATTATTAAAGTTTTTTTGAGAAAAATATTATTAAATATTCTAGAATAATTACTATTTCGGCCAATGGAATGTACATTCCCTTATGATCAGCGTTCTTACAAATTGAAAGTATATATAATTTTCAATTTTATAAATAAATTATAAGCTCAACGATTAATATTGCAATTACTCAACGTGATTAACAAAATTGTTAATATTTTATAAATAAAATTATTTACATTATGTTTAATTTTCGTAAAAATTTATAAAACAGTAATCATTAAAAAAAAAACTGCTAAATAAGTACACCCATTTATGTCCTCTGAACAAGTTGAAAAATACAAACGAATAAGTTTTTCTAATACAATAAATGGGCACAGTCTACTCTAAAATTTGTATTCAGTCAAATGGGGAAGGTGGTAAACCTAATGATCCTTTGTTTCTATGAATACAGTTAGTTTGTAGGAGTGGATGGAGTTGTTGGAAACCCCGGCGTTGACACGCTAAGCAATTGGTTCAAGATCGAAAAGTGGGGCAATGCCTACAGGCTCAGGCACTGTCCATCCGTTTGCAACAAATGCAATCGCGTTTGCAAAGATGTTGGCATTGTTCGACAGAACGGATAACGACGTATGGCTCTCATATTCAAGCAGGCTTGATTTTAATCCTGTGAAGAAATGCATTCAAAAATGAAATAAAACGGAAGTTGTAATAAAGGGTGCTCCTTAGCAGAAAATGGGAGGACAGAATAAAATTATGTAACAGTGAAGCTTTCAAAATTATGCAGGAACGGCTGTTTTTTTACTTATAAGGAACCCCTGTATTTTTCCTCTTTTTCACCAGAGAAGGAAATTAAACAATGGCATTCACAATTACATACAACAACATTAGAGTAATCGACTGAAACAAATGAGTATTTTAAAATTTTCCACATTTATTGGACAAAAAGTACAATATAAAGATCCTCATCCTGCCATGATAAAGATCATGTTTACAAAGTATTCTTTACATTGTACTCTCTTGTTTTATTATTATTTTTTATTTATTTATTTATTTTTAGTTGCAAACATGTAACACTAGTTAGCAGCCATACTGAGGCTGTCCAACTGGAACACATTTATAATACCCCACCCAATAACCAGGGACTGAACCAATGACTTGGAATTGGGAGCAAATTATATGAAATAAAATATTAAAGGATAATACTATAGTTTTTTAAAAAAAGTTTGGATGGACGAAAGGTAAAATTTAAAGGGATTTTTCTAAAAAAATTAAATTTTTCTAAAAGTAAAATAAAAAAGCTTTAAGAATTTTGGGGGAGGGCAGCTTAGATCCGTCTATGCCAATAACCCTTGGTAAATTTTAATTTGTGCACTCATTCTTTAAATTATTTTATTTTATTTTATTATGTTATTATCCCCTTTAATTCCTTTATGAATTTTGAAGTGCGATTATGAAATAATGTGAATTACATATGCCTATTAATCTTAATACTTGGCTTCTATGAATAATCCAAGAATTTATATATATATATATATATATATATATATATATATATATTAAAAGATTGTTTACAAGGAGAAATTATTTCAATTCAATTTAGCAAGAAAAATAATTTCAAAAAATTTTTAGATCCTGTCTTTGACTAATTTTGACTTTTGCCTGTATGGGAGTCTTCGTCAATGAAAGACCAATGGATTTTGACAACATGTTAATTATTTTGAGTATTCTTTTATGAAATTGTCTAAGACTATTTTTAATTGACCAAATGAAATAATTCTGACCAACTCCACTCAAGACTTCAATTCAATTTTGTATTAGAAAAATTAATTTTGACTTGGACCGAATAATTTTGATTAGAGTTAGGAGCCCTAAAACTTGTGAATTCCCCATAAAAACCCTTATGTGCCTCCACCTTTTGGCTCATCTCGTCCATTGGAAGCTTTTAATCTAGGACATCTATTTCCCTTCAATCCAATCTCTTCATTTAACCTATATTTAATTAAACTAATCTCAACCCTAGATCCTATAGAGTGCGAAACAAAACCCTCATGTAACATCCCACTATATACGTAACCTGTACATGCTGAGGATGTCGCTCATCCATAGCATCAAGGGTCTTTATAATGTTGTAAGAAATAAAATAGATAAATAAATTCTAAAATTTTGAATTTAAATTAAAACTTAAATAGAATGCATTATAATCCCATCTTAAACTCAAGTCTCAAATAACAATATTCTAAACGTCAAAATAGAAGTTAAAACCTAACGTAACATCATTGTGATATCATTGCAAAAGAGAGTTCTCTAAGATCTTGTTTTGAGGCCCACTTCAGTTAGAAAACACAGTTATGTAAAACATGTGAAGTTAAAGATAATCTCAGTAAGTCCTGTCGAGTGACTGTGTCTCAATTATAAAAGCAAGTTATGATGCACGGGAAATACTAATTTGCACTAATATGACTTAGTATATATAGCTGCACATATTTAGGAATTATAACTGTAATTATTTCCTGTAATTGTTTCTATATTTGTAATGTATAGTTGGCTTACCTTAAATAGGTCTAGGTATCTTGTATAAATACCTTGAGATATATGGAATAAATATAAGAGTGTTTTTCATCCAATTATTATTTTGGTATCAGAGACAAAGAAAAGACTTCCGCTGCCTCCTTTTCCCAAACCCTAGCCGTCATTGTCTCTTCCAAACCCAGCGCGGCACTGGTGACACTGTAGCGCGGCACTGTAGCAACACTGTAGCGGCGGCGATATTGTAGCACGCGGGTACTGTAGCGAATCGCGCTGGTTATCATCTATCATGGCTACCAAAACTAACAATGAAGCGATCCCCGATAGCAAGAAACTGTCGACGGTGACCATTCATGAAACCTCTTCTCCAATCCATATTAAATTGGATGGTACTAATTATCGTGTTTGGTCAAAGATTTTAAAGATGCATATTGCTGGCAGAAAGAATAAGGGTTATATTACTGGATGAAAGGCTGCACCTGCAGAAGATGATCCGGGTTATGATGAATGGGAAGCTGAAGATGCTCTTGTCAAGTCTTGGTTTATTAATTCTATGACTGATAATCTGATGTCACACTTTGTTCAGTGTGGGACATCTAAAGAAGTTTGGGATGCGGTTAAGAGGAGCTATCTTGATGTGTATGACTCTTCCCAAGTCTATGAACTGATGAAGAGGTCATTCCAATTGTGCCAGGGTGGTCGACCTCTGCCGGAATATTACAACGAGTTGAATTCAATTTTCATGGAACTTGATTATCGTAGGCCCAATGACATGACATGTGCTGCTGATATCGAGAAACAAAGGAAGCGTATTGCAGAGGATCGCATCTATATCTTTCTTGCAGGTCTTGATCACCATTTGGATCAAGTTAGTAGTCGTGTTTTGGCTACTTCCCCTCTATCAAGCTTGGAAGAAGCCTACTCTTTAGTTCATCGTGAAGTGCAGAGACAGGTCACTATGGGAACAGAAAATCATTCTGAAGCTTCAGCTCTAACGATTCAAAAGAGCACCTCTTAGTTGACTCCTTCTGTTCCTATGAATTCTGTCGCTTCCAATTCTCGCTTCTGTTTAGTCCCAGGCATACCATAGAGGTTTGTTGGAAGAAACATGGATATCCGGAGTGGTATAAACTTAAACAAGCTAAGAGGAAAAATAAGAAATCTGCTCATATTGCTGTTATTGATACTTCTCCACCTTCTGCTTCTCATGTCTCTCAAGTGTCTGCTCACCAAGGTAATTCTAACACTTGGGTTATTGATTCAGGGGCCACTGACCATATGACTAGTAATTCTTCTATCCTTGCCACTCTAATGTCTTCACCTGTCAAATCTGTACAGGTTGCTAATGGGACCTCTATGCCCATTACAGGAGTCAGGAGTGTCTCAATTTTCCTACATTCTCCATGTCATCTGTCTTACTTGCACCTGCTTTTTCTAATAGTTTTCTTTCCATTAGTAAGATTACCAAAAGTCTTAATTGTTCTGCAATATTTGATTCCACTCATTGTATCTTTCAGGACAAACGTACGAAGAGGACGATTGGCATTGGTAGGGAAAGAGGCGATCTTTATTACTTAGAGGGGGCTACACAGTTTCAATCTGAACCTAGCCATGGCCTTCAAGTAGAGAGCAAGTCATTTGATAGAGAGAAGATTCTTTTATGGCATTGTCATCTAGGGCATCCATCTTTTCCTTATTTAGAGCGTTTATTTCCAAAATTGTTTCGCAATGTTGCTATCTCTAGTTTAAGATGTGAACAATGCATTTATGCTAAAAACCATCGTGTTCCTTTCAAAACTAGTTTGAATAAGAGTTCTATTCCTTTTTTGTGTGTTTACACTGATGTATGGGGTCCTTTTTTCTACTCCATCTGCTTCTGGCCATAAATACTTTGTGTCTTTTATTGATGATTGCACTAGAGTGAGCTGGGCATATTTGATGAAATCTAAAAGTGATGTTATACAAGTGATTCCTCAATTTTACAAAATGATTGTGACACAATTTCATACTCAGGTCCAAGTTTTTCATTCTGATAATGGTTGTGAGTTTGTAAATCAATCTCTTACCCAGTTCTTCCTAGAACATGGCATCCTCCACCAAACAACTTGTGCCTACACACCACAACAAAATGGGGTAGCAGAGCGTAAGAATCGTCATATCCTTGACGTTGCTCGGGCTTTGAGCTTTACTATGCATGTTCCTAAACGTTTTTGGGCTGAGGCTGTCATGACTGCTGTCTTTCTTATTAATCGCATGCCCGCTTGTATCCTAAATTTTCAAACCCCTTTACGGATGTTGTCACTATTTCACTCTATCCCTTCTGCTCTAAATATTTGTCCTAAGGTCTTTGGTTGTGTATGCTATGTTCATGTCCACTCTATATATCGGGATAAGCTTGATCCACGTGCTCTCAAATGTGTTTTTCTTGGTTACTCTAATTCTCAAAAAGGCTATAAATGTTTTCATCCTCCTACAGGTAAATATTATATTTCCTTGGATGTTCAGTTTTGTGAACAAGAGTCGTATTTTTCTGGAGATGTCTCTATGATTCCTCTTTAGGGGGAGATTAGTAATAAGGAAGAGGAACGGTTATGGTTAGAAGAGAAGAAGTTGTGGATGTCGAGTAAGGGGGAGAACTCAGCTATTGTGGAGAATAAGGAATCTTTAGATGATACTTGTTCAGCTAAGGTTGAGTCTGAATTTAAAGAGGGAAATGATGAAAGACCAGCTAGGTTATTTCAAAAAGGCTATACAAGAAGAAAACAGAATACCATTGTTATGCCTCCTCTTGATTCTAGTGCCCCTCTTGATGATGCTACCATGCCATCGGATGACTCTTCTACTATTAACCCTGAGGCATGTGTTCCTTCTCTTCCCACTTCAACTTCAGAGATAGATTCTACTACTTTGACTCTACTAGTTATGGATCACGATCATGGTAGAAGATATCCCCTTCGTGAACGTAGAGAACCTGATAGGTTGGGTTTTTCCAAGTCATCTTTTAATGTCACTTATCCTATTTCTGATTTTATCTCTTATCACCGTTTGTCTAAGGATCATCTAGCTTTTGCTCTTCAGTTGTCTTCTATGTCTATTCCTAGTCATTTTCAGGAAGCCCTTGGAGACCCTAAGTGGAAGATTGCTATGGAAGAGGAGATGAAGGCCCTTCAAAAAAATTCTACTTGGGAGATGGTTGAGTTGCCACGGGAGAAGAGGACAGTAGGATGCAAGTGGGTGTTTACAGTGAAATACAAGTCAGATGGGACAGTTGAAAGGTATAAGGCTAGACTGGTGGCCAAGAGTTACACTCAAACCCATGGGATTGACTATCATGAGACTTTTGCTCCTGTGGCTAAGATGAACACCGTTCGAGTCATTCTATCTCTTGCAATCAATCTAAACTGGCCATTACGCCAATTTGATGTAAAAAAATGCTTTTCTCCATGGTGATTTGACTGAGGAGGTGTATATGGATCCTCCTCCAGGATTTACACTAGGGAAAGGTAAGGTGTATAAGCTGAAAAAGGCATTGTATGGGTTGAAACAATCGCCAAGGGCATGGTTTGGCAAGTTGAGCTACTCGATGAAGGCGTATGGTTTTAAGCAAGCTTTAGCAGATCATACTTTGTTTTATAAGCGGGATCATGTTGATATTACCTTACTTATTGTTTATGTTGATGATATGATTGTTACAGGTAGTAATGCTGGTGAGATAGAGAAACTTCGAAGCTATTTGGCCAAGGAATTTGAGATGAAGGACTTGGGATTCTAAAATACTTCTTGGGTGTTGAAGTATCTCGGTCCAAGCAAGGACTTTTCCTCTCTCAACGGAAGTATATTTTAGATCTCTTAGCTGAAACTGGTAATTCTGCCTGTGAACCTGTAAATACTCCTATTGAGATGAATCATGGCCTGACTATCTATCCTGATCAGGTTCCAACCAACAAGGAGAGATATCAGAGACTAGTGGGGAAGTTGATTTATCTGACTCGTACTAGGCCTGATCTATCATATGCAGTTAGTGTTGTCAGTCAGTTTATGCACAATCCAAGTGATAGACACATGAATGCAGTGAATCGTATTTTGGCTTATTTGAAGTCCTCTCCAGGTAAAGGTATTATGTTCTCCAAACATGGGCACTTGGATATTGTTGGTTACACAGACTCTGACTTTGCTGGCTCTAAGTTAGATAGAAAGTCTACTTCAGGCTATGTGTCATTTGTTGGAGGTAATTTGGTGACTTGGAGGAGTAAGAAACAGAATGTAGTGTCATTATCTAGTGTAGAAGCTGAATACAGGGCTCTTCATCATGCAACCACAGAGCTTGCTTGGTTAAAAATTCTCTTGACAGAACTCGGGTTTGGTCCAAAGAAACCTATGGTACTGTATTGTGATAACACTGCAGCTATTGAGATCGCTAACAATCCAGTTCAACATGATCGAACTAAGCACATTGAACTTGACAGGAATTATATCAAGGATAGTCTGGATTCTAGTATGATAGAGGTTCCGTACATTAAGAGTGCAGAGCAACTGGCTGACATAATGACTCATGCTGTTACTAGTGGACAATTTTATGCATCAATGTCCAAGTTGGGCATGTGTGATATCTATGCACCAACTTGAGGGTGAGACTTAGCATATATAGCTGCACATATTTAGGAATTATAGCTGTAATTATTTCCTATAATTGTTTCTATATTTGTAATGTATAGTTGGCTTACCTTAAATAGGTCTAGATATCTTGTATAAATACCTTGAGATATATGGAATAAATATAAGAGTGTTTTTCAGCCAATTATTAATTATATGAATGTAATATGTATCCTTTCATGCATTTTTGAAACATAATATTATCAATAGGGAAACTGGTATGTATAAATACTTTACATTGTCGAGCATAATTTTGATGGGTAAAATATCTACAACATAACTTTGGGATGTAACAATTACGTACTGAGAGCTTTGTGCCATTACAAAAAATTCCAAGATTTATGAGTTCCCATTTTCAAATAAAAAATTCTAAGAATCATAGTTCTCCTTTTCTTGTGGAGTATTTTATGAAGAAGAAAACCCCACAATTCACATTTTCAGGGATAAACCACTTCTTTGGGTAGAAACCCCACTCAATGAATAGAGCCCCGTTTTATAGGGTCAAAACTATAACACCCCCTATTAAGTTGCCTAACGGAGAGAGATGTCACCCCATCATTTGGACCAATGGAAAGAAAGTAAATGAAAAAGGATAAATCTTAGTACTCTTTTTTTTTTTTTAAACCACCCAATCGGTGGGAAATTTTATAGAGATAGAAGAGGGGAATACAAGGAGGGGGGTATTAGCCTGACCTCTGAATAATTATAAACAAAATCTAATGGAAGAGACTTGCATCTTGTCCATATGGTATAATCCGTGAAAGTGCCTAGGTAACTCTAAAGAGTTAGAAAAAGTAAATCGCCCATTTTGAGTTAATACATAGTTTGCTAATTGTTCTGCAATCTGATTCCCCTCCCTATAAACACAAGTAACAGTAAGTCGTCTGAATTTCCCCCGAAGTAGCTGGAGAAGACGACTAATTTGGAGGTCCTTCCAGTTCGATCGAGCTCCATCGGCAATTTGTCGGACTAGCAATTTACAATGTGACTGTATTAGAATATCGAAGTGACCCAGCCTGAGACACCACCTAAGTCCCTCAACCAATGCAAAAAGCTCAGCAGCGAAACTATCCGATTGACCAATAGTTTGGGCAGAAGCCTGTATGAAGCTGCCGTCTCCGTATCTCAGAATGCCTCCGACACTGGATAAACCAGGATTCCCTTTACGTGCTCCATGAACATTTAGAATGGCCTCATCGTGTGCTCCTTTCAACCAAACGACTGCCTCTATCTGTCTCGTCTTTGAAGCCTTCCATGAGATAGGGAAAAACTGAGAAAAGTCTGCAAATCCCACACAGAAGCTAATAGGGAAAGCTTGCATGTTAGCTGCGAAAGTAGTGGCCACTACAAGACAAAGTTTGTGACATTGAAAGTGGAGATTATCATTCCTGCATTTGTTCCTGTATTTCCAAATCTCCCATAATGAAATAGCAAAGAAGCGTCGGCTAATAACTATCGCAGAAGAGGTCCCCTTCCACCAATAATTAAAGAAGTCGACAAAGGAGTGCCAACGAGTTGGAGTTTTACGTCTAGGGAGATGGGCAGCAGCAAGTTCCCAAAATTCCATCACTGCAGAGCACTCAAAAAATAGATAGGTAGCAGATTCCTCTGCTGCCCAGCATAGATTGTAGCACGATGGGAGCTCAAACCCTAAACGTTTAAGACGCGAATCTAGTGCAAGGATGCCATTGAATAATTTCCACAAGAACACCTTAATTGAGGGTTGGATTTTTGAGATCCCCAATATCTGATGCTCCCTGATGGGGCTCGCCTTTAAGATGAACAACTTGCCAAGCTGAGGAGGAAGAAAAACTCCCATTCTCAGAGAGTTTCCAAATCATCGTGTCATCATCACCTGAATTAAGAAAAGGCGGCAACAATGCAATAATTTTATACGCCCATCCCGGATCCAACAATTGCCTGATCAGATTAACATTCCAAAAACCACTAGATAAGCATTGAGAGACTCTCAGGTCTGGTTGGACAACCACCGAGTTTAGATTATAAAGTTTCCCAAAACCCGTCCAATCATCAAACCAAAATGATGACGAGCCATTACCAAGACTGAAGCCGATATTGTCCTCAGCAATCGCCCTAATTCTGAGCATCCTTCTCCAAACCCGAGAAGAAGAATAGTTGGTAGATAAAAACATAGGATGAAGCCCTCTAGGATTATACTTAGCATGCATGAATTGGGACCAAAGAGAACCACCCTGCCTGAACTTCCACCACATACTCATATCAATACTCGATTATAAATTACATCACAAAGAAATTTGCTAAGATTGATGAAGTAAAAATCCTAAGTTTGGGCAAAAGAAAATTAAATTGTTCAGACAAAAGTTTGAAGACATAACAGTATTACAAAATAGAACTTCAAGCCCCGGTCTTGTTAAACCAACCTCCTCGTGAAAATGTGATTAAAAAAAAGTGTGAGACTATAAATAATCTCAGTAAGTTCGCAGTGTGTGGTCGTGGCACAATTTTCAAAATAAAATATCACGTTGCTTGAATGAAAATAATTTGAATGGGTATACCCATAATGCTATTTTCACTTATAATTTTCATTCCGAAAAGAAACATATTGCTCCAATCGTAATTACCTGTCTTGCAAAACACAATTCGATTAAAGCTCAAACACACTTTCCCCAAGATTTCCCAAACCAAAATCCCTCTATTCATTCTATTAATTTATTTGAGAAATATTAGCTGTAAATCGTCGTAACGATATTTGGAGCCCCTTAGTATAAATCATGCAATGATTTTAGCAATATTTTCATGTACAAAATGCGTAAATACATTTTTATCTATAGCATAATTTTGATCTATGGCCTATAATCATCATTCTCATGAGAAACTTCATAACAATATTCATACTTGAATAAATTATAATATCATAACAGATTCATTACTTTTGTGCATAAGTGTTATGTCTAAAAATGGCATACTCGTAATTTAAATCGTACTTCTCATGCCATGACGTGAAATACTTCATAAAATTCATGCATATATTTTATATGAACTTGGAGGCAAGTTGTACGTAATTTAAATATGGCATTTTTGCATGGCTTTGCATTTTCCAAAATGGGCTTGAGATACAAGGACTTACCTCTTGTCTAAAGCTTTGCAACATAACTTCAAACTAACTTAAGTGCTTCTTCCTCCTATGTCCAACTCCAAAATCTAACATGTACATATAATATAGGTATTAATTTTCTATTTAAATTCTAAATAAAACAAGATCCTGGAATAGTTAAGAGAATTACTTAGATCGTAAGTAATTCCAAAATACTTGGTGGCAAAGCCTAATTAATTCTAATCATAAGGTATCCCATTAAGAAATCGAAAAATCTACTAAAGTCTTTGTAATTGGGAAAGCACAGAACTCTCCTACTTCCTTATTAACACTAATAGCTAAACCAGACCTTAATTGCCAAGCAAAACCCTAATCACCCATGCAAACCCAAATTAGCCTTGCAACTCTAATTAATCATTCAATGAAGCAGCATATATACCAACTTATATTACCAAGCACACCAAGAATTCAAATAGCTTTTCAAAAATTAAAGTTCCTATCTTAAAATGGTATAAGGGATCACTCTTCAAAATCATACAATAAAGGAAAATCATCACTTTTAACAAATATAATTCCCAATTATAAAGAGCACACAATGTTCATATAATCCAAATTTACAGAAATTATAACTATTTCTATGACTAATTTAATTTTCCAAATTCGAACACAAAATTCTGCTTTTACTCTAAAACAAGGGTCAAAATCGTTTCCTAAATTAATTATGGAAACCATTTAGTTTTTAAACAAAAACTTCCAATTTAATACCTTCATATGTTAGGTGAGTCACAATATATTTATCTCCCCAGGTTTCCCACAAAAAAGGACTCAAATAATTTTTACAAAAAGCCTCGGGTGAACAGTAATCTTCTTGGCGCAGTCTATTCCAAAAATTCGTAACTCCGAAATTATAATGGATTTTTCATTGATTCTTTTTCTGAAATTTTCATTATATCCTGAAGTTTCTACAGTCAAACAATTATGGAAAACTTTAGTTGGGAAAGGTGTAATTTGGGGGTTTAAATTTAGCTATCCGTACAGGGATTTGTGTACAGTCTGCATAGTTTGATTTAAGGGCCATAAAATTAGGTTTTTCTTTATTTACTTCATGCAAAATTTGCACAATAACAATCTTAACATATAATTGGATACTCAGGGACTCAAAATCAAACATATCCTTACGAATTATCAGCTCTTAAAACAACAATCATTTGGCTTCCTAATTAGAACCAGCAATCCTCTGTTTTCTTATCACCTACATAATTCTGAAAACACAAAGCAAATCACCCAATTCATTCACACCAGCTCATACACAAATCATAGATCACATTACCAAGAAATCCTACTCCACATTCACACCAAATTCACCAAGAAAATAGCATTACACTACTAAGAATGAATCTAGGCAGATTAGTGCAGTTTTGGGTTTTCAAGTTAACAGCTAGCGAAAATGTGTTCTTATCATAAAAGGCTTCACTTCCATAACCTACATCATTCCTTTAACCAAATCAAACCAAAAACCTGTACAAATAGCAAATCACTCCAAACTGTAAAATATTAGCTGACTTTTAGCTAACAAGGACAATAGAAGTGAAATATGCATTCTTTATATACAAGAAACCCTGTTTGCATGATATCTCAAGACCCTAGACTAGAGACTACGTTTAGGCATCAAAATACAACGTAACTAAAGCATAAAATCACAGATTCTACAGCTAGACTGCAGCCACATTTTCTGCTACATGAAGAAACGTGGATGGTGGATGGTTTACCTTGAAGTTTTGAAGCTTGCTTCCAACCTTCCTACAACAAGTGACAGGCTTTCTACAAAAAAAAAAAAAAAAAAAGGTGATTTCATGAAGAGTAGAAGGGTTATGATTATAGAAAAGGATGTGCTGCACTATTGTTTTGAGGAGAACGCAAGAGGAGATAGTGTTCTCCTTGCTCATCAAGGCAGTCGGCCAGCCCTAATAGAGAGGAGAGTGCTGTTCTCTTGAGATGGAGAAAGAAGATTGAGACAAATGAGAGAGGGGGCAGCCGGCCATGAATGGTGTAAATGGTGGGAAAATAAATTTTGTACTAGGTCATTTTTTCATCCAAGGGTTGGAATGAGCTTGTTTTGAAATTGCCTTTAATTCAATGGCTAAGATGAAAGACATTTTGATGGGTCAACATGATCCATAGATCTTGGCAATAGGGTTTGGGTTAAAAATGAAATTGGGTTAAGTAGTCAAAATTTTTCTTGACAAAGATTTGACCCAGACTTATTAATTAACAAACAAGACCAAACTCCTAATTGAAATTAAATTCGTTGAAGAGTGCATTGTTCAAGAGGGGAAATTCATTGTTATAATATTAATTGATGTGTGCCACTTTAATTATTTTGACTATATTATCTACTACAAAATAGTATATGTATATATAATACATGTATTTAATATGGACTAAATTGTCTAATACAAAGCTTTGCATTTTCCAAAATGGGCTTGAGATGCATGGACTTAACGATTGTCCAAAGCTTAGCAAAATAACTTCAAGCTAACTTGAGTGCTTCTTCCTTCTACGTCCAACTCCAAATCTAACATGTGCATATAATATAGGAGTAAATTTCCTATGTAAATTAATCTAAATAAAGCATTAATCGAGATCCTAGAATAGTTTGTGGAATTACTTAGATCTTAAGTAATTCTAAAATACTTAGCGACAAAGCCTAATTATTTCTAATTACAAGGTATCTCATCAGGAAATCCAACAATGTACCAAAGTATCCATAATTCATAACACATGGAACTCTCATTCTTCCTAATTTACACTAATAGCCAAACAAGACCTAAATTGCCAAGCGAAACCCTAATCACCCAACCCTAATTAGCCATGGAACTCTAATTAATCATTCAATAAAGCATTATCTAAACCAACTTATATTACCAAGCACACAAAGATTTCTAATAGTTTTTCAAAAATTAAAGTTCTCTTCTTATAATGGTACAAGGAATCACTCTTCAAAATTGTACTATAGAGGAAAATAATCAAACTTTTAACAAATATAATCCCCATAATTCTAAACATCACACAACATTCATATAAGCCAAATTTGCAGCAATTATAGTTATTTCTATGAGTAAATTCATTTTCCTAATTCAAATACAAAATTCAGCTTTTACTCTAAAGCAGGGGTCAAAATCATTTACATAGTTAATATTGAAACCATTTTTTTTTAAACAAAAAACCCCAGTTTAATACCTCCATAAATTCCATACATCATAATTTGGACTATTGTCCTCCAAGAATGGACAGGAACCTAAGAAATCATGTGACAAAAAGAGATTAGAATTATTAGCATACAAAAGAGACTCAAAAACCACTCTTTCCACATTGGGCAATTGTGCCTCACACTACAAGAAAACAACAATTTAGCGACAGTCAAATCCGTTGCTAATCCGTTGCTAATTGAGTTTAGCGACGGATTTTTACCCTCGCTAAGACTGGCGTCACAAATAGCGACGGACCAAAAATCCGTCGCTAATAGCGACGGATATTAAGTAATGATATTTATAATTAAATTTGCAATTAAGGTCGTCGCTAATCCATCGCTAAATTTAGTGACGGATTAGCGACGGCCAAATTTAGCGACGGTCAACGAATTTTATTTTAAAAAAATTAATTAGTCAAGACCCGGCGTAACCGGTTCGGTCCGACCACCAACCCGACTCGACCCGCCAGATAATTTTTTGAGATTATGTCGGACACGGGGCTCGAACCCACGTCCTTGTTGTGGGGGAGCATATGCTCCACCACTAGGCTATTGATATTCTTGTGATTTTTTGTGCTTTATATTAATTATATAGTTTTTTTTTGTAAATTAGCGACGGATTAGCGAGGGATTCTGAAGCCGTAGCTAATCCCTTGCTAATTAGCGAGGGATTAGCTACGACATTGATTAGTATTAGTGTTAATTACGATACCGTAGCTAATCCCTCGCTAATTAGCGAGGGATTAGCTACGGCATTTTCAATTAATTTAGTGTAAGTTCTAATACGTATACCGTAGCTAATCCCTTGCTAATTAGCGAGAGACAAGAATCCGTAGCTAATCCCTTGCTAATTAGCGAGGGATTAGTTACGGCATTTGAACAATTAATTAGTATTAGTGTTAATTTCATTTACCGTAGCTAATCACTCGCTAATTAGCGAGGGATTAGCTAGTCCCTCGCTAATTCTAATCCCTCGCTAATTGGCGAGGGATTAGCTATGGCTTCTGACAAATTTTTAAAAAATAAATTTAAATTAAAAATTTTTGTTTGCTGTCGCTTTCTGACCAATTTTTAAAAAATAAATTTAAATTAAAAATTTTTGTTTACCGTCGCTATTCCGTCGCAAATTAGCGACGGTAACAAAGCCGTCGCTAAAGTGCATTTTTCTTGTAGTGTCATATCCTTTTTCCTTTTCTTGGAGATTCTCTTGTTCAAGTGTATGGGCCTTTCTAACATCTTCAACTAACTTGGATAGTAGTGTTCTTGTAGAGCTCATTCGTTAGGATGCTTCTTCATGCCACCTAACGGACATGTTTGTGTTGGCAACAAAGGATTTGATTGATACTTCAAGTGACGTCTCACTAAAACCGTTAATCCGAGCTTGCAACTTGACAACATATCATCATTAAAGCTCACTTGACATTTTCTCTATGAATAATTGTCCATTATGATATTTTGAATCTCGCACTCACAAAAAAACAAAAATCAAATCGAAAATAAAAATAAGAACAAACAAAATTGACATAAAAATAAAGAAAAGAAAATACACAAATTAGAAATATTCACAGCCTACTTAAACACAAAAGATAGTGATATTTACAAGTACAACATGAGCTACGCTAGTCAATTAAGTCAAACAATGTTACCAACAACAAGATATAGCACCTATTTACACAAGGAACATATATACATAATGACATATAGATATATAAATATATAAATATGGTTAAATCAATGAAATCCAAGCTCTCATGATAGTGTTGCGCCAAAAAATTGATGCATAAATTTTGACTGTATAAAAATCATCAAATTTAAATCCAAACCTTAGTCAAGTTTTAATTAAAACATTAGTCCCAAAATACACATACGAGCAAGTATACTCATTGTAAGTATATTAAAGGGAATTAACGAGTATTGATTATCAAAAGAACAAATACACACTAGTCACTATTCATTTATCATTTAATTGACCCAAGTAAAGTGATAACATAATAAAGAGAAAAATAAAGAAATATGTATAATTTAAGGATGTAGAAATATGAAATTTAAACAACTATCCTAGAATACATGATAATTAATCATTTAGCAATTATCTCATCTAATCATCATCTTGGCATCATGAAGGAATATAAAATAAAATTCAATCGTTTCTAAAGTCATGAATTCATTTATATAGACTCTACTTATTTTTCCAATCCATGGAATCACTATCTTTTGATTGAATTAGCATATTTCTCAATCAAACCAATATAACCAAAGATGCATTAAATTTAATTCCTCAAAAATATGAAATTATTCAACAACCTTATACTCTAGGCGAAATTAACTAATATTTGATTACTTAGGTTCTTTGGCTTAACTTTGTTTCCCAAGTCTGTTAAGAAATAACAAATATGAAATCAGTAAAATTAAATCAACTCCTAACGTTGTTTCCCAAGTTAATTAGAAGCAAATCTAACTTTATCAATTCTTCCATAATCACAAGTAATCAAATACCAAGAATGATAGAAAATTGACCAAATAGCAAAAATAATACAACAATCATGAATCCCAAAACAATGTCAAATTATAATGAAAACATTAATTGCATCATGATTCATGAAAAAGAAAAAGAAAGAACTCATAGACAAGCCTCCTTCTTCTTCCTTGAAGACTCTCTTGAACAATACTCCTTGATTTGATGAATTCCTCCTTCAATGCATGATTTTCTGATTTGATCCTTGAATTCATACTTTTGCCTTGTATTTTTCTTGTTTAAATAGGTTTCCAAGAGGATAAAATTCATCCCCTAAGAGTTCTGGGCCAAGTAGAGATTGAAAAATACCAAAACTCTTGAAAATTACAAATCCATGCAAAAAAAAGGAAAAGTCTGCCACCTGTGGACAGAGTGGAGTCAGCATCGGCTGTGCTTTAGTCGGCCTGGTCTGCTATGTCTCTTTGTCAACCAAAACTTCCCTATGAAATTACTTACAGCCATAGCATTCCTATGCCACAATCATGGGCACTTTAGCAATAAGCATCATAAATAACATTAGTAGAGGTCCAACACAACTCACAAAGCCATTCAACGAATCCATTCAACACTGAATTAAACAATTTCCTTTGTTTATACAAATGAAACTGTAACACTCCATTACATAAATAGCCCAATTTGGGGAACAGGTGTTTTTGGATTCGAGGTCATTATAATGCAGTAAACAATAAAAGCATAGATACACTAAACAAATAGACTTAAAAATAAAATTAAAAACTTCAGCTATGACTATCACAATCCCAACATAAGATAAGTCTTCAAGTTAAAATTTATAAACATCCTAATTAAATAATAATAGTCATGGTATCGAGATTGTTGCTATTACAACAGAGAATTCAAATCCTCAGTCTTGATAAGTTCACCTAACCCTACAAAATGTTTAGAAAAATTGTGTGAGATTATAAGAATCTCAGTAGGTCCTAAGTGTATGTCTTCGTGTCACAATTACAAAATTCTATGCCATAATATATTATTAATGGTAATTTGAATGGATACAATCATAATTTAAATATTTTTTGCATCCCAAATACATTATTGTTTACAAAATCAACAGCTTGCTTAATTAAATATTTTATCGGGCTAAAATTATTTATACCGCATTTCTACAGCATCAAATTAATTTTTCAATAGTCTTGAACCCCATTATTTTACCATATCCTATATCGATAACATATCCCATGGTTACAATGTATTGCAATACTTCGTATATATGGTTAAGGCTTAAACAGTACAAAATAATTGGGTAGAATATACATCACTCCTGAGGGAATACCCCACCATCTCCCTCATACAAAAACAAATCAGATGTCCCACATCCATCCTTTACCTTCCCTCAGAGACTGTGTTGCTACCTAAGGACCATGCTCAACTGGTAGAGCTAACGTCCTGTTTGGCAAAAGATTGCTTTTCGAAGACGGTCAATTTATCGGAATTCTTTTCTAATCTAACAAAAGCTAGTCCTGTAACCTCACCCCCAGAGATATCAATGCCACTAATTTAATGGTTCAAGAGCTCATTATTCTGATATGGAATAATCAAATTATTTCCAAAATTGTTTCAGTCTTTTGAAGTAAATGTCCATGTCTCAACCTAAACAAAATCATAACCACAATTATTTTTTCCTAAAATTTTCAATACTAACATTTCTATTTCTATTCCAAATTTTATCGAAGATGTATTAATTTATTCCCCATAATTTGCTATAATAATATTTAGAGACATTACATATAAAACTCACCTCAAGATTTTGCAAAATTTTTCGTGCATGAAATTATATTTGCATATATTTGATGTAAGACTCCATTCCATAAGTATATTTTAATTTATTGCATATATTTGATGTAAGACTCCATTCCATAATTATAATACTCAAGAGAAATTTAGCAACAATATTTATGCATAAACAAATCAAAACATCATAACAAAAACTATTGTCAATAGGCATTATATTCGTGCATAAGTGTTTTCTCAAAACGGCATGCTTTTAATTTTTGTCATAAATTATTTTCATATTCATAAAGCATTTCACAAAATTATGCATATATTAAATATATGCATTACAATGCAAATTTTGCAAATTTGAAACATGGTATTTTTGTGTGGATTTTGCATTTCATTATATACATTTCAAAAGAGATGCTAGTGATGCACGGACTTACCTTGGTCCAGACTAGAAAATATTTAAAATCAATTTCTTGCTTCTCCCCCATCTAACTCCCCCAAATGGAATATTAGAATATATAAAAGTTAATTTCCTATTTGCATGCCCATCAAAATTATCCAACTAAGTTCCTGAGGTAATTAAGGGGTCACTATGGGAAAATAATTGTTTAGAGATGGAAAGAATTCATCTTTGAATAGTGAAATTCGTCTCTAAATTGACAGTAGAGATGGAATGGAGACGAATTTCTATTTGTCTCCGAATACGGTGTCTCTAAATGGAGACGGACAAAAGTATTGGTCTCCAAGTTTTGGAGACAGAAATAATTTGTCGTTAAAATGTTGGTCTTCGTCTCGAATTTAGTAGGTCAAATGTAGAAGTCAACACCTCTTTAGAGTCGAATGTTTTTTCTCTAGAACATCTCTAAATTTAGAGACGGACATGAATTATTTATTCTCTAACTTAGAGATAGACATTTTGTCACTTTTTTAACTCGATTTTGAGACAAATTTTTAAGACTAACTAAAATAATTTTCTTGTTACTACCTTGGAGACAATTTTTTGTCACTAATTCCTGTACAAAATTACCAAAAACACATTCCACAAGCAAAATATCAAATTGGAAGGGAACTGACTAGTTATTAAATCAAAAGTATCACAAAATAATCTCAAATAACTAGGAAAATATAGACAAATCTAGGCCCTATCGACGTATTTTGAACACACATGGAGCACATACAGGACTTGCTGAGAATTCCCTTCTCAAACAATTTCCTCTATCGTATTTTAGGAGATACTAAGCCTAAGATGGTGAACTATTGGAGACAAGTGTTGACAATGGGTCTTTATAACAGTACAATTTAATAATATCCAACATAGAGACTTAATAGCTCCAAAAGAAATTATATCATATACTCTGAACATATACTTATACAAACCATGGCTACAAATTCTCCTAGATCTAAGCCCAAATAGTAATAAGGTTGAACAGTTCAAAATATATTAACTAACTTCTTCGGGTCTTACCTCTATACAAATTCTGGTATTCACAAAAGCCTACATGAAAAGTATGGATAAAAATTGTATCAGATATATAAGATATCTCAGTAAATACCGTAGTGTGTTGTGAGAAGTTTTAATAACACTGTAGTTTCGATGCGTGATTAAAATTGTTGGAATAGTAAAAAGAAATCACTATTTCTTGCTTGAGAAGTATCTATAGTGAAATCATGGAAGTATTGCTCTTTTCTTCGGGAAAATATACCATCAACATCATGACATGGTGTAAAATATAAGCTTTGGGCTTTTAATCAGAAATCATTCCATATTTTCAAAATATGTTTAATTATCCAAAATTCTGCATTGCTATCTCATTTGGAAGGATTATTATGCCAACTGATATTGCTATACTGGCTCGTACAGGATATACAATCCCACATCATTAATTTATATGAATAACCCAGCACGTACACTGCGGTTATACATATCACAACCATCGTTATAGTATGCCACACTGGCCTGGGTGTCCTATGCCCGTCCCTCTATTTCCACTTTGGATAATGGGTGCCACCAAAGACAACTGAATATCAAATATTGGCACCACATGAAATAAGAGATCACAGTCCAGAGGTAGCCACCAATTGGACAGAATTTTCAAACCCGCACAAGTTAGTATAGGTGTAAATTCCCTTTGAGTACTCAAGGATCACATCACAATAGAGATCATCGCAGTGTCTCAACACTTCCACAGCCAAATCAATTCCAAAATATTTCCATTTTGAAGATATTTTCTTTCACGAAATGACTTTGAATGTGAACACATTTAATTCGGGTCCGTTCTTATATTTCATAAAATCATATTCTCAAGCTATGGCTTTTGTAACCCTTATGCATGAAGTGCAATCATAAGTTGCTTAATGAAATTCATGCAGGGTTTCCAAATCAGTTCATTATATGGGTATGACTTCTCAAAATAAAGCATGCGTAAATAGTGCACAATCATTTATGCTTCCAAATGATTCATAATATTTTCAATAAAATAAACTAGCATGATTTATAAAATTTTTCTCATAAAAGAGCTTTATTGAAAACCTTGTGTGAATGTGGGGATTTACGTCAAATAGCTTTTTGCATAGCAAGATAAATATTCGCTAAATTGTCACCAATGTTTAACAATGAACGGCCTACAATAAGAATCATTCATAACGCATTTAGTATTCTATACTTGTCGACGACAATGTACATATGGCCAAATATATAGTCATATAAGGATATCACTTCATTTCCTATTTCATTCCATAATTGAAATGAAATATAATCCTTGCATGCTTGTAATTCCTATTCTTTGCAAGAATATAAGGTCTTCATATACCCAATTACCTTCTCATTCATCCAAGAACATGAATAAATTCACTTCACGAATTTATTTGTTTTTTAATAAAAATTCTACAATTTCCAGCTTTGGGCACATCATCTATTTTTGCACTTAACTTTCAATCCACATGCCCAAATGATGTCAACTTTGTTCCAAAATGTCCTCAAGACATTCCTTGGTGAATTCCAAATCATGAACCACTGAATTCCCTTCTCATTTCATGCAGTTTTGCTTACAACATCTCAGCTTTCCAATCCCGTCACAGTTTTGGCAGCTTGTGGTATTTTCAACACAACATGTTATTCACAACTCCAAATCTTGTAAAATTGGTCCCAAAAGGATCCTAAGACATTTAGCTACAAGTTCCAGGTATGAGGTTCCTAAACAGCGATCCAATTTGTACAGATTATTTGTTCTTCAAAGCTCCTCAGAAATTCTTCAAAACAGAATTTCTGCTATCCTTTGTTCACATAATCCATTCTTTTTTTACCTATACAATATATATGTCCTTTAATCTTTGCAAGCCTTTGTTTATCATCTAAATATCATATAATGCTTCTTGATTTCAGTCATACACAATCAGTATCTTTCACATTTAAACAACAACAGAATCAAAAGCTTTGAATAATAACAACAATATTCTGTTTTCTTCAACAACTAAACTATTTTATATCTTATTTCCATCTACCATTTTTTCTGCCATGAACAATGCTTTAAACCATCTTCAAAACACCTTCAAACATCATAGAAAACATAGCATACATGCCTCCAAATGCACCACTATATACAGCACACACAACAACCCCAAAATCATAGCTATTTCCAAATATTTTTCGTAATTCTCATGAATTTCCAACAAAATTAATATCAAAATAATCCTTGCAACTTAATCTACAACTTTAATTCATGAAGCTTGAATGTTTACCTTGTTTGCAGCTTCATTTAGCTGAAAAATGCTTCAAGTTTCCCTCTTTCTCTCCAAGAACTCTTCTTCTCTCTCTTCATCCCTTTTTCTCTATATTTTTTTATAGCTTTTCTTTCCATTTCATTTCTTTTCTTCCTCTCCTCCCATTTGTTCTTCTCTTGGATGAATTCCTAGCTGCCCACCACCATTATGGTACAATTTGTGGCCCACAAAGTCAAGAGACATTAAATGCTATTGTGGGCTACCATGACAAATGTTGTTTCCTTATTTTTCTACCATTATAATTATTTACTTATTAAGCTTATTTGATAAGCTTTTACAATTTAATAATCCCATAAATATTTTACTCATCCAATGGTATTTTGCTGCATGTTTTCATCCACCAATCATGTTACGCCGCTTGTCTCAAATTCAATCACATTTTATAATTTTTTCAGAAAATAACTATAATTCTGTCCCGTATCGTAAAAATATTTTATTCTACCAATGGAATCTATACCAAAACGTCCGTCTTATCACACTATTCAACTTTTGTTCTGATCGTATCTCCAGAGTCTTACTCTACTAAAAATAGCCGCAATATGAATATTTAGGGTACGGGTAGAACAAATCCAAAATTCCTTCTAGATCCCTAAAAATTTCAAAATTCCAATTGTGTCCCTAAAAATTTTTATCGCACCAAAATGTTCAGTTCCTCAAACTAATCATTTCTTGTTCTTAGTCATCACACAAATACTCATTCTATACAAAGTAGTTACCAGTTAAAGTGTACCAAAGAGCGATGTTACATCACATAGTAGCTGAGCATTACAAGTGGTATCGGAGCCTTGGTTTAGGCAATGTGACAAAAATTAAGGAAAAATACTTATTTAGGCATCTAAATCTGTTAGTAACCTCAGTTTTTTGCCTATAGTTAGGATGGCCATATAGGACGGACACAAAAGAGACAGATGAGGAGTAGGCCTATGGAACCTTCTGAGTGCTAGGAACTTAGAGATTATATATATCATTTTTCCATGCTTTCAATAAGCCCAACATCTGAGGTTGACATTGTTTATTTCTCTATATATTGTTTTCCTCCTTCCATGATTTGGTTAAATTAGAATAAGGATGTCTTATGACTTTTGACCTCTTTTGTAGAGACATAGACTTCTTTTTATGAATACCGGCATGGGTAAATTTCCTTGCTATAGCTTTTACTACAATATGGTTGTTATTTTTTTATCTTACTTTTATCATTCAATCACTTAAGTTAAAAATGTCTGACATTCCTTCATATAACTTTTTGATGTGCTTAATGTGTCTACTACATGAAGCTGGTGCCAAGACGAGAAGTGACCATTTGTGATAGAGAAGAATGTATAGTTGAGCCAATGACATCATGGCATGGGATGACTACCTGCAAAAATGGAAAGCACGCGGCAGAACTGGCTGTATCAGTATACGAAACTACACCATCTCCTATGCCCGAGAAAGAAATAGAAGGCAACCGTGGGCAAGGAGCAGGGTCGGAAGGACTGGAAGAAGTCTCGATAGTACAAGCATTTAGCAAAATAACAGAGTTGTTGCATACTTTATCTGAACAAAGCACATCTCGCGGAGAAGATAAGGCACTGGAATAGTTCTTGAAATTCCAACCACCCACATTTCTTGGGAAGCACAATATGATCAGAAAGTGGAGCATTTGACAGAGCAGATAGAGTACAACTTCTACATCCTACTAGTGGACACAGAGCATAACAGGACCCAACAGTTTGTCAATGAGCCTAAATGGGAACTGTAGAGGGCTTTATCACCGTTTCCTACCAGTACTTTTGTCGCCGTAGTCGATGCTGGAACAAGGATATAAAACGATGATAAGAACTGAATGACATAGAGAGCATCATTCTTTTTAAAGCAGGATAATCACAAATGACCCACAGGACGACAACGAAGCGATAAGGGAAAATAGACTCGGACCCCCAATACGAACAATTCGCCTAACCTACCTACATGAGGTTTCTCATATTGAGGAAAATTGCTGGTGTAAGAACCCACCGTGAAAGTGCTACAATTGTGGGGACTCTAATCACCTGAGGAACGACAAGCCTTTGAGGATCACTATAGGAAATCCTACCCATTCAATAGCCAATAAAGGATATAGCAGTGGCACATCAAGGATTGGGTGGTCAGAAGCCCAAGTGAAGGCCAAGGTTTTTGCATTAAACCGAGATAAGGTCAGTACAGATACGACAGTAGTAGGAGGTACACTATCTATTGGAATCAGCTTTATAAGTATTTTAATAGGACTCAGTTCCACTCACTCTAGTATTGCAAAGTACGAACATCTCATGCGGGTTGGTTTGAGGCAAAATTATCATACGTTGTCGATAACTGCACCGTTAAAAAGCCAATTTAAACTATGGGCCTCTGCATCAAAAAGATTAGGAACCAATAGATATCGATGGTTATGATCTTATAGGGATGACATAAGACATAAGATGCAACATGAGAGATCGAAAACTGGGTGAAGAAAGAATGTCCTGAGTTGCTTTAAGGATAGCATCCGAGAATTTTGAGGCGAAATTCCAATAAAGAGTGAAGGATGTACGGTAGGGGCTAAAATCATTAGTATTTTATTAGTTATTTAAGGTTAAATTGAGATACTTTTGTTGTAATAACAAGGAATATTCCTTACTATTTGACATTTTGGTTGTAGAAAGTGATTTTGACAAATTTGTGTTGATTTATGTTGAATTCGAGCAAAAAGGAGAATTTTTTAGCACACACCGAATGCTAGGTATGGCAAGTCGACCAGGCACCAGGCCTATTCTGGTTAGCCTGTGAAAATCGAGAAAAAACTCAGGGGAATACAAAACACACCCGGCGCCAGGTGGGTCAAAGGGACCCAGTGCCAGTCCGCTCTGGAGCACAAAAATTCTGTGCGCGAATTTAGAAATTTTCCAATTCCTACTCGGCCAAGACTCCTTAAGTAACGAATTTGGCATCAAAGAATCCTATAAAACCAAGTGAAAATACAAGAGATTAAGAGTGAATACAAGAGCAAAATTCCAATTATTGAAAATAGGAGAGATTCACCATTCAAGGAGTGTTGTTCAAGAGATTCTTCAAAGGAGACGAAGGAGGCTTGTCTATGAGTGCTTTATTTTACCTTTGTTTTCTTGAGCTTAAAAAATTGTGTATTCAATGAATTATTTGTAATTAGACATTATTTTGGGATTCATGGTTATGTGTTAATTTAGTCATTTGATCAATTCTTTGCCATTTAGTTTATTACATTGATTTTGTATTTGTCAATTCTTAATGGATGAGGAAAATGAAATTAAAATTAAAGGACTAAAGTGATCGAAGATTAGTTGATTTCACCTTGAGCAAAGAATCATTAGCTAATTTCATATTTATGAGGAATTGAGCTTATTGCATGTTTTGGTATATTGGTTTGATTATGAAATTGGCTAATTTAATCAAAAGATAGTGATTCCACGGATTGAGAAAGAAGTGGAGTATACTTAAGTAGATTCATGACTTGGAAAACGATTGAATTTTGCTTAATATTCCTTTATGATACCAAGATGATGATTACTTGAGATAATTGCGAGATGATTCAATGTCATGTTTTCTAGGATACTTGTCTAAATTGCATATTCCTACATCCTTGAGTTGTATATATTTCTTTATTTTTCTTTTTGTTATTTTCTCACTTTAATGGGTTGGCTAAACAATAAATGAAAAGTGATTAGTGTGTACTTGTTCTTTTGAGGATTGATACTCGTTAATTTCCAATACTATACTTGCAATGAGTATACTTGCTCATATGTGTATTTTGGGATTAATGTTTGAATTAAAACTTGACTAAGGGATGGATTTAAAATTGATGATTTTTATACACCTAAAATTTATGTATCAATGTAAAACACGACCGTAAGTCATTCTGGGTAGTATTGGATCATATGCTACATTATTTATATGACAATACAATTTTATGATTCTATATGTTTCAGGTATGTAGCTGATGATCCAGGTTGCCTTAATTAGCTTGTATGAGACATTTGTCTACTTGTTGCATTATTGGCTTGTTAGTCTAGGGGAAAACTTGAAGAAAGAGGTTTTAGTACAGGAAGGTTTCGGGGCAAGATTATGGCATGATAGTTTTGTGGTCTAATGGTTAGTAAAAGGGGATTTTAGTGATAAGTCGAGAGATCGAATGCTAATTCTTGCTTGGACATCCTTTGTTTCTCTTTTCCCTTTTTTCCTCATTTATCTCATTAGTCAGCTCACTTAGTTAGCTACCATTTCCATCTTTGAATTCCAAGATTTAAAGAAGAATTATTTGATGGGAATTATATTCTAAATTCAAGGCTTATTAAATAGCACCACTTCCTTATTTTTGTTTTCAAAATTCCATATTTTATATAGTTTACTTAAGCAACTATATTATAATTATTCCTTATTTTGATTCCTAGAATAATGTCCTTGGGTTGCAGAAAAATTCTTCCCATTTTAAGTGCCTGGCTATCACTATCCTTTATTGAAGGTAGAATCATTCTCCAAATAAATTAAAAACATTTGTTTCCTTTTCTCTCTCAAAATTTGAATTCCTTCCTTATATATATATTTGGGATAATTGGCCATAGCATAACACTGTTTCCTTATTTTCTCTTCAATTTTAGTAATGAGATTAGCTGCTGATCATTCCTTACCAAGCGAAAATTGTAATTCATTTTCCTAAAGAATTCGAAGATGGGAATTCTCAGGAATAAATATTCTCCTTTCTTTTTTGTGTAATCAGTTATCTTTTCTGCTTCTAGGCTAAATTCTAATTTCCGTATAGTTTATCAAGCTGATTTTTTTTTCGGCCAGCCATGGCACTTGTTTTGAGTTTAATTTGGCAACTAGGGTAAGTTGGAATTATTTTCTTAGCATAGTTAACTGTAACTTTCCTAGCTAAATCTTATTTCTTGTTTTTTTTTTTTTTGCACTAGAGACCCGTGTTTGTTGGCCTCGTCAAGGTGATCGGTCCAATCAAGCTCCAAATTCCCTAAATCTTACATATTAAACCTGACAACCAAATTGAAGGGGATTATTTTCTGGCCATGCTAATCACACCGTCCCTTTTTCTTCAAGGAATCTGATTTCAAAATTCATTTGAATTCTTTCCTTATGACACTCCAAAAATTCAACAGAGAATGTGGCCAAAACATTCTCATTTTTTGTTTATGCTGGCAAAAAAGATGGAGGGGGTTAAGGTAGGAAAATTCCTTCATCTTCTGCAAATAATTAGCAAAACCTCTCCAAGTACAACTTTCATTTCCTTGTTCTAGCAAGCCGAAACAGGGAAGGGAAGAAAAGCAATGAAGGAAAAATTCTCTAGCTTAGCAATCAGTATAATCCATCATCCTTTCTCGAGCTTTTGGAACTACCATATTTTCATTTTTATTAAAAATCCAAACAACCCAATTGTTTTCCCTCCTCTCTTGCTCAAGGGAAGAAAATACAGCAGCCAAATCCCATAACCGTTCTAATATTTTCCTTCCTAGACTACACCAAACCTAGACACTCCTAATTCCAAGGGACTCTCGTCCTCTTCACTCGACAGCCAGAAAACCCTCTCAAACCACATACAAGATCATCTCTGAGTCAATATTGCTTCCCCATTTGATTGATACGAGACATTCTTCCTAAACACCAAGTCTTTTCCTATCTTGCCTCTCTTTTCCTAACCAATATTCATGCCTAAACAAAGCTTTTCAGCCTACACTAATTCCAGCATACCAAAACCACTTTGTTCTTCGTTCTTTGAAGTGGTCAAGACTACAGAAGGGAAAGGAGCATCACAACCCCAACTTTTATGACGAGTTGCTGCCAGAGGTAAGCTGTGATTCTTAACATCTCTTTCTTTTTAGAGATCTTGCTTTCGAATACGAGGGAGCTAGGTGATGTTGTTAGGATAGAAATGTAAGGGGGTGATTTGACTTTAGAAACCTTGGATGCTTCCACCGTAACCATTTCTGTGGGGTTTGGGAATTCCATTTCGCTTAGATGTTGAAGTTGCATAAATCTTGGGTGTGTAGTGGGTAGGTGAATTTTATTTACAATGCATTTTTTTAAAACTAAGTAAAATAGTGTGAATGGGGGCTTTCGCTCCAGCTAGGGGGCAAACAAATTTGCTTGAATTTTGAGACCCATGTTTGGTCTTAGTACACATGATGCAACCAGATGCTCAATTGTAGAGTGCGATTATTGCCCATTAAAACAACTCCATTGTTACAAGCTTCGTAAGGGGAAATTAAATCCCTATCGGGAGACATATGATAAGAGCAACCTAAATTTAAAATCCATTCATTTTCAGACCTTGTTCAGCTATCGGTTACCAAGAAAATACTTTATTCACTCTCATTTGCTACAAAACTAGCTTAAGCAGCATTAGAAAATTTTTCTTTATGCTTATTATTTTTTTAGAAATTATGTAGCCTTTTTTTATGAAAATAATTGCAAAGTAAATTTTTATGTTTGGATTTGGGTCTAAATTTTGATTTACTACTGCTACAATTTCTATTTTTGGATCTACCAATAACTACCAAACCTTTAGCCTAATTTCTACTAATCTTCAAAATTAAATCGCTGTCAATCCTTTCTTTTGATTCCAAATAAGATTTAATTTCCTGATATGATATTATTTCTTTCCCATACATCGTAATATCTTGTAAATACTTAAAGGACTCGGGAAAAGAATACAACAATAAAATTGCCTGATTCCCATCATCTACTTTCACATCAAAATTATTCAAGTCCATAATAAGAGAATGAAAGGTATCAAGTTGTGAGATAATAGATGTACCTTCAGCCATCCAAGGAGTAAAGAAGGTTTGCTTTTGGTGGGCTAATTTTCCAAGGTCTTCTTCATATCCAAAGCCTTAAACTTTTCCTACAAAACTTTTGCTGAATTCTCATAAGTCATTTCCCTTAAAGCCTTATTATTTAGAATAACATCTGATCTCACTCTTTTATCCAAGTCTTCAAATACTATTGTTGTCATCTCCGTTGTCTTTTTCTCTATTCATTTCAAAGCTAAGTCAACCCCGTCTTGAATTAAGATTGCTTCTACTTTGAGTGGCCACATGATAACTTGACAACTCGATCGAATTTCTCCCCCTCAGTCTTCATTATCATCATTGCCATAGAGTTAAGGGCTAGCAGCTCTAATATAAGTTTGGTAGGGATAGGCCCCAAGAACAAATCGAAACATTAATGGCAAAATCACACAAGAGGAGAATAAAGAAATAATAATAATAATAATAATAATAATAATAATAATAATAATAATAATTATTATTATTATTATTATTATTATTATTATTATATAACAACAACACAACAACAACAATAATAATAATGAGAAAAAAATAAACAATGAGAAAGGAAATAAAAGTGGGAGACTACTACGAAGAAGACAATTTACAAGACTTTAGGAAAGTGTTCGTAAGCCACAAAACACTACTAATACAAAACAAGAGAATCATGAAATAATAAAAGTTTAAACAACTCGTGTTTTAGTGTTGTTCTTCCAAGAAACAAACAATGCATTAAATTTAAAGGCACAAATGGCGTTGGAATGTTTGCTAAAAAAACTAATGTGGGACATGGATGTTGGGTTGCTACCGATGTGGGACTTGATGCAAGGTACCTCAACAATTCACACAGTGAGAGTTCATTACTGCTTGGCCAAGACAAGTTGAGGACAAACCATCCCCCAAAACTAGAGGCAATCCCTCTGTCAACATAATTGAATCTGGACCCACAACACCACACGAACATGGGGGTGTCAGCCATAAAGACATTTGCATTATTAGACTCAGTTGGACACGTATGAATTTTAGATCTAAAAGGGGAAGGATACTTAGCTGAGAATGCTTTAGAACTTTCCAAAACCTGATTGTTTGAAAAGGGGGAATTAGGAACTAATGGATCTTTCCCCTTATCTACCCATTCCTTAACAATCCATTGCTACTAGGCAGGTTTAGCATCACTACTCACAAAACCCTTTTCAAGCCGATATTGATCATCCTAATGTCCTCCATTAGGCTTCACACAATTGGAAACTTAGTTTCCTAACCTGTTACATTGTTTGCAGTATAGAGGGAAATTTTCGTATGTAATAGTCTGAAAGAACCCCATTTTCCCCTTAGAGATTTAGATGCTCTTAGGGTTAGCCTTCATAAGATCAACTTCTAGCAACTCTCACCATAGTTTCATCCAACTTTAAAAGCTTGCCTACTACTGAAGCAATAGTAAAAAGTGATAGATTTTTCCAAAACATAAGCAACAATAGATGGATCAGATATGACTCTGAAGTCTTTAGTCTATTTGATTATTCAAAATGTGAAACCCATAAGGATCCTGACATTCTTTAGCCAGAAGCGGAGATAATCATCCTAAACTGTGGGTCTAAGTAGTACATGTCGACTGTGGAAACACTCAATATGAATAGTATCCCGTAAGAGAATTCTTTGTGCAGAGTCTCCATGGACATTATCCCCTCAGAAAATTCCCCAGCCAATGCATATTTGAAATGAGCTGTTAGGCATTCAGCTTTGCAATTTCAGAAAATAATTACTGGCTCTCCCATGTAAGAGGTGTGACTTTTCATTAAAGGAAAAGGCTAACAGGAATAAGTGAATAGATCAATAAAGGAGCTCTTCCCCAGGGGCTGACCAACTGAGGTAGTTGGTGAAGTGGAGACTGAGATAGCTCAGCTGCCAATGCAATTTTGACAAAACCATTTTATATAATTCTACAAGCTTATATAAGTATGAGAAAATCATAGTCATAATTTGCAAAACTAATAGAATTAGTTTTTGGTACCGTCAAAGGAAAAAAAAAACATTTTAGATTTAGTGGCAACAAATTTTTTTAATGTAGTAAGCGACAATAATAAAAATAATAAAATTCGTAATATTTAGGGGTTTGATTAAAACTTTTTTTTTTTTATAAATAGAAGTTTCGATGATGACTTGTTTGATAAACATTGTAAGTTTAAATGAAAATAGTTTCAAACACATAATGTAACAACAATAAATTAAAAAAAAAATCTTATTATTTTCTTGTTTAAAACTTACTATTTATACCAAATTTCAAAGAACCTATAATTTTAACAAGTATTCATTCATATTTTGGAATATTTTAAAAATAAATTAGTGTGCATAGTTAAACAATAAGTGGAGATAAACTCAAGTTATGGAGTAAGGAAATAAAATCAGTAAAATATCTAACTAATCCTTAAACTTTGTTCTATATTAGGATGAAAACAACACATTTTTTTTTTTTTTACTAATTTTGGATTAGTAATCGATTATTTTCTATTGACAACGTGACTCATAGGAGTTTTTATAGGGTTTTGTTTTACTCATGTTAACCTATAAGAACACCGTTAGATAGATAAAGAGGATTCCACACCGGACTATTTGTACATACATATACACACATAGATGTATTAAAAAATATGTTTCATTTTACTCTATATATGTGTGTATATACATATATAATTAAATACAAGCTGACTTCTGACTTCTTTGATTTCAAAGTCCATCCAATCAAATTGGTTCTCCGTGAAACTTTGAGCGAAAGTTGCCACAGCTAATCGATTTAAGTGCAAGCTTTCAGCCGTTTTCTGCATCAAATGCATTGCTTTGTGCAACAAAATCACTCAAAATGAAGACAACCCTACTCTTAATTTCAATCTTCCTCTTATCCACATACACTCCCTCCCCTTGTTCCACAGCCGAAGCACCCGAGCCAGTGCTCGATGCAGCAGGAAAGAAGCTCCGGGCAGATACCTTGTACTGTATTCTTCCAGCCAAAGTCCGGGGCAGAGGCTATGGTGGCAAGCTTACCTTAGACAGCATTGGAAAATATAACTGCCCACTCACCGTAGTCCAAGAACCATATGAGTATATGTATGGCAGCCCATTAAAGTTTTACCCCGTGAACCTCAAGAAAGGCGTGATTTGTGTTTCCACTTATCTGAACATCAAGTTTTCTTCAGCAAATAGCTGTGCGGAATCGAACGTGTGGAAGCTTGAGGACTTCGATCCGTCAATCCGAAAATACCTTGTAGGAGTTGATAAAGTTGTTGGAAACCCTGGCGTTGACACGCTAAGCAACTGGTTCAAGATCGAAAAGTGGGGCAATGGCAACAGGCTCAGGCACTGTCCATCCGTTTGCCAGAAATGCAATCTCATTTGCATAGATGTTAGCGTTATTCGACAGAACGGAAAATGACGTTTGGCATTATTTGTCATATTCAAGCAAGCTTGATTTTAATCCTGTGAAGAAATGCATTCAAAAATGAAATAAAATGATAGTTGCAATAAAGGGTGCTCCTTAGCAGAAAACGGGGGGACAGAATAAAATTATGTAACAGTGAAGCTTTCAAAATTATGCAGGAACGGCTGTTTGTTTTCTGATAAGGAACCCCTGTATTTCACTTTTTTTTTTTCACCAGAGAAGGAAATTAAACAATGGCATCCACTATTACCACTACAGGAAAATCAGGTTTTTGCGACGGACAAAAACCATCGCAAAACCGTCGCTGCCCGGGGTTTGCGACGGTTTTGGCAGTCACAAAAAATGCCCTCACAATTTGCGACGGCCAAGAGAAACCGTGGCAAATTGCAAGGGCAAGAAAAAATCGTCGCAAATTGCGACGGTTTTGCGACGAATATTTTTTGTCAAACTTCGCAAATTTGCTACCATTTTGCGACGAAACGCATTATCCGTAGCAAAATCCTCGCAAATTGCAAGGGTTTTGCAAGGGAAATGTTAACCCCCAAGTCGTGGCCCTCACAAAACTGTCACAATTTGTGACGATTTTGCGAAGGACTTTTTCGACCCTTGCAAAACCGTCGCAATTTGCGAGCTATGACTTGGGAGGGTTAACATTTCCCTTGCAAAACCCTCACAATTTGCGACGGTTTTGCGAGGGCCAAGTCCTTTGCAATTCGCGACGATTTTGCGAGGGCCTTACCCATCGCAATCAACGACGATTCTGCAATGACCCACGTAAAACCGTCGCAATTTGCAAGAATTTTGCTACAGACAATGCGTTTCGTCGCAAAACGGTAGCAAATTTGTGAAGTTTGACTAAAAATATTCGTCACAAAACCATCGCAAAACGTCGCAATTTGCGAGAATTTTCGTCATCGTCGCAAAATCGTCGCAATTTGTGACGAAGTTTTCTAGCCCTCACTAAATCGTCGCAAATTGCGAGAATTTTGCTAAAATTTTTTTATTTTTATTATTATATTTATTTTAAATTATTAGTTCCTTGTAAATCAATCTTGAAACACCATACAAACAAATGCCAAAACTATGCTCATAATCCAAAAAATAATATAAAAATTAAAACTAAGTATGAATAAATATAATTAAAATACTGAAACATAATATAATATAAAGTATTACAAAGTATGAATATATTACAAAAATGCCAATACTCGCAAATATCATTCAAGAACAATGACATTTGTATAACACCAGACAGAGATATAGCCACCTTATGTTTTATCGATCTCTTTTCATTCGGCCTGTGCAAGTCTAAACGAAAGATTCTTGCAAAAATAGAAAGCAATGAAATTCTCGACAATTAGACAAAATTAGTGTAAAAAAAATTGTATGTGATGGAATTTAAAATAAAAAAAATTAAAAGATTTTGAAATGTGAAACAAATAATAATAAGGATTGAAATTCTGTAATAAAAAAAATTTGAAATTTGACATGAGATAATAATGATGTAATAGATTTCAGGAATCCCTCACCATTAACTATATAAATTGTGAGGGGAATCCAACATTTGAATTCAACACCAAGGCAATGAAGGTTGGTAAGGGTAGGTATGCTATACATGCTATATACATGGAGGTGTGGTAAGGACATATTTTGATTTAGCAGTTTGGCACAGCACCTACTAACATTGATTCCAACAATTATTTACTTTCCATATTATCAAGGTACTAACCATGATACAAAATTCTTTATAGAAAAATGGCTAAGGAGGATGAATATAGATTAGCATGTTAAGGAATATATTGCCATGTATTATAGAAATTGGAAAATAAGGAAACATTTAATTTCCTTACTCATGCATATTGATAGCTTGTGAACTTCTTCAATTTGTAATGTAGCCATGTGAGTGTATCCTATTTCAAGTCCTATTATCCATTAAGCAAATCATGTTTCAAGGAAAATGCTTAAGTCTAAGCATATTAGAAAACTAAGTGTCAAAATGTTTACTTACGCAGGTGTGAAGGTTGAAATAGTGTATACACATGCAAAAAAAATAGCACTGAAAGGGAACAGAAATATAACAGCCCTCACCTATACTTTCTGCGTAATATAACAGCACTGAAGTTGACCTAGGATATTAGCAAACTTCCCAACATCTTTGTGTTTCTCACAATTTGCTTCACCACCTGAGCTTCGCAGGAAAATACTGCAAAAAGAAAAGAAAATACATCATCAATGAATTAGGTAAAGAAAGAAAAGCAATACTTGAAATTCCAGAATTTTGTGTATTCTTCAACAAATATATTTCCCTTTGATTCCTACTTCATCATACCACTTGAAAATCATTGAATTCAATCCAAATCCCCTTTTAAACACCATCTAATCACTAATTTTCAGTCATGAGCAAAATAGAAACATCACAAATGGTGACAGCAAAGAGAAATGACGAGAAGCTTGAGAGGTGGTCATATTTTGAAATAGCTTCCAATCAAGAACATTTTGATATGTTTTCCTTTCCGAGTCAACCATTTGCTCTTGATTTAATGTGAGATACTTTTAAGGTTTTTTTTTTTTTTAGAGTTTTCAATCGTCTTCTTCATCTGGTTTGGTTTGGCAGATGTTAGTCTAATTGCTTTGGTTACATAAAATTTTGAGAGGCAGATGTTACATAAGGCAGATGCTTAGGCATTAAAATATATTGTATAAAATTAAGCTTAAGGGTAATCAACTTATTTGGAGTATCAAGATGGCCCCCCCAAAAAAAAAGAATCGACAGAGTTTCCCCTATATACTGGACATTTCTAGGCACAAAGCTACCACAAAATCAACAACATTTTTAAAAAAAAACACCATTAACTGTCACAAGAATAAAAGGGTAATCACCCATTATCCATGGGGAATGATCACCCATCACTCACGAGGAATGATAACCCATCATTCATGGGGATCCATTCTTATTAAGTTAAAAAAAGAGAAAAAAAAGATGATAACATTGATGCTTTCTTGGATCTTGTGGTATCAATTGCACAACAACAAAAGCAATTGTACAACAACAAAAGCAACAACCAGCAATTATAGCTGCTATATATTAAGAAAAAAAATGGAAGAAGAAAAAAAGAACCCAAGCAGTCAATCTAAAGCTTCAAGAAAGGCATACCAGCAAATACCTTGGAACCTAGTTATCCCGTCATCAAATTCCTCACAAAACCGCTTAATATGTACTTAAAAACATCAAATTTCAGAAATCTTCTAAAAAGACAGAGCATGACACAACCTCCACGATGTATGTTTCTAAAGTGCAAATACAAGAAGAAGACCAATAGAAAAACTTCGTCTTGAGTGTATCAAGACTTCAATAGGATATTCAGAATCTGCACAGTGCTGCATTTTCATTTCCAGCAGAAACAGAGTTTAAGACTAAACAAACTAAACTTCTAAAATATGATTTTTCAATTCCAGAAAAAGTGAGAAAGAGAAGCAACACTACGAGGGGCCAAGGTATCACATTTCCTGCTTCTTGTCACTGAGGGGCCAAGGTATCTTTCTGTTTCTTCAACCAACACTACGACAACAAAATAAAAGATAGCGGTTTTATTAACTCCATGAATACAAAGAACTCAGCCTCCTAGTATTGTAAATCCTACTTTTTTAATGCACAAGGTGAGCGAACCACTGGACTTAAGTGGTTAACAAGTCATAGCATTTAGAAATTATAATTCTTTGGAGGAAAAAAAAAAAAGACATCACTGCTATGCTTTTAAGAGGTTTTTTGACCTTCAAATGCAGAATTGGAACATAAAATTTTAATTGCATTTTCTCTCAGCCCCGGGATGATAAAGTCAAAAATTTAATAAGATACAATCACAGTAGCAAAAGAGTCAAGAAATTCCAACTTACCTCACCAAATTTTGACCCACAAACATCCTTATTCCCACAAAAAACCCAGGTATCGATGATGGGAGGGGGGGGCGGTGTAGCGGGGAGTTGACCGGGGAGGGAAGGGGAGGGGGTGGTTGCGGGGAGTGGGCTCACGGGGTAGGAGGCTCGTGGGGTTTGCAGGGAGTGGACGACCGGGGAGGGAAGGGGAGGGGGTGCGTGGGTGGGCGACCAGGGGAGAGGGCGGTAGGGATGAGGGGGGAAGATGGGGTTGTGGAGGAGACGGGGGAAGGGGGTAGTTGCATGGGGGAGATCTGGGAGGACCGGCGGGAGCTGCAGGGGGAAGGGGGAAGAGGGACCGGTGGGAGCTACAGGGGGTGGGGGAAGGGGCTGTGGGGGTGTGGGGTTGGGGGGATTCGACCGGGGAGGGAAGGGGAGGGGGTGGTTGCGGGGAGTGGGCTCACGGGGTAGGGGGCTCGTGGGGGTATGGGGGTTGCGGGGAGTGGGCAACCGGGGAGGGAAGGGGAGGGGGTGCGTGGATGGGCGACTGGGGGAGAGGGCGGTAGTGGTGAGGGGGGAAGGTAGGGCTACGGGGGAGGGAGAAGGGGGTGGGGGAAAGGGAGAAGGGAGAAGAGGGCAGGGAGGGGGGCAGGGGGAGTCAGACGACGGGGGGCTGGGGGCGGGGGGCCAGCTCGTAGGGGTACTGGGTAGCAGAAGAAGAAGAGTGTGAGGAAGGAGGGAAAAAAAAAGAGTAGAAATTTTCAAGAAATTTTAAAATTTTTTTAAATTCCTAAAAAATTAAATCTAGTTAATTTCTGATAAATTGATATGAAGAATATTATAAATCGATATCTATATTATAATTTTTACTATTTTTTTAGTGATCTCAAAATAATAGTATGTAAATTATTTTTCATTATATATACATACATGTTATAATATATATATTAAACCAAAGATATACTTATATATATTGTATACTACATAAGCATATACATATACTTATATATTAGAGTAAGTATATGACATAATAGAATTAACTATATATATTACAAACCGATCTCTACATTATAATTTTCACTATTTTTTTAAATGATCTCAATAATAATAATAATAATAATAGTATTTAAATTATTTTCGTTATATATTTTATTTTATACACCATTTAACCAATTGGATAGATCAAAAAATTAGACATATGTTTATACATAGCTACATAGTATAATATATATATATATATATATATATATATATTAACATGTAGGAGATGAAAAACATTACAAACCAATCTCTACATTATAATTTTTATCAATTTTTTAGTGATCTAAACAATAATAACAGTATTTGAATTATTTTTCTTTATATATTTTACTTTATACATCACTTAATCAAAGTGATAAATAAAAAAATTAGACATATGTATATACATACATACATGTTATAATATATATATATATTAAACCAAAGAGATACTTATATACATTGTATACTACATAAGCATATACATATACTTATATATTAGAGTAAGTATATAACATAATAGAATTAACTATATATATTACAAACCGATCTCTACATTATAATTATCACTATTTTTTTAGTGATCTCAACAATAATAACAATATTTAAATTATTTTTCTATTAATATTTTACTTTATACACCACTTAACCAAATGGATAGATCAAAAAATTAGACATATGTATATACATAGCTATATAGTATAATATATATTAACATGAAGAAGATGAAGAACATTACAAACTGATTTCTACATTATAAATTTCACCATTTTTTTTAGTGATATCAACAATAATAACAGTATTTGAATTATTTTTCTTTATATATTTTACTTTATACACTATTTAATCAAAGTGATAGATCAAAAAATTAGACATGTATATACATACCTACATGTTATAATATATATATTAAACTAAAGAGATACTTATATACAATGTATACATATATTTATATGTTAGAGTAAGTATATAACATAATATAACAAACTATATATATTTACTTATGCAATACATTAGGTGTATAACATAACATAATTACATATACAAAATTATAAAAAAAAATGCGCAAATTGAGACATGTTATTAAAAATATTTCAGCAAATTTGTCAAAATACACCACCACACAAACACATAAATAAAAATTTAAAAATTTAAAAAAATATAGATTAAAACCCTAATTTTTCGACGGTTTTTCAAAGGAAGAAGCAAATTCGTTGCAATTAGTGACGGATTTGCGACGAATAATTGCGACGAATTAGGGTTTTCAGATTTTTCATAAAAAATTCAAAAATTTAAATTTTAAAATTTCAGATTTTTATTTAAAAAATCATCGCAAAACCCTCGTAATTTGTGAGGGTTTAAAGGTTGTCGTAAAACCCTCGCAATTTGTGAGGGTTTTGTGACGGCTGATTTTTTTAAAATAAATTTTTAAAATATGTTTTTCAAAAAACAATCGGTCGTCGCAAAACCCTCGCAATTTGTGAGGGTTTTGCGACGCTCTATTTTTGTCTTTTGATGTGAAAAGTTCGTTGCAAAATCCTCGCAATTTGCGAGGCTTTTGCGACGGACTTTCAAAAATTTTACTTAAATATTTTATTTAAAAAAACCTTCACAAAACCTTCGCAATTTGCGTGGGTTTAAACGCCGTCGCAAAACCCTCGCAAATTGCGAGGGTTTTGCGATGGACATTCAATTTTTTTTTAAATTTATTTTTCAATAAACAATTAGCCGTCGCAAAACCCTCGCAAATTGCGACGGTTTTGCGATGGTCTATTATTTTGCTTTTGATGTGAAAAGTTCGTCGCAAAATACTCGCAAATTGCTATGGTTTTTCGACGGACTTTCAAAAAATTTTATTTAAATATTTTTTTAAAAAAAAATTATCGCAAAATCCTCGCCATTTGTGATGGTTTAAAGTCCGTCGCAAAACCCTTGCAACTTGCGAGGGCTTTGCGATGGACATTCAAAAAAATTTTAAAATATTTTTTTCAAAAAAGAATCGGCCATCACAAAACTCTGGCAATTTGTGAGGGCACTTTAGCCGTCGCAAAACCCTCGCAAATAGCGACGGTTTTGCTACAAATTGCAACAGGTATTTTGGCTGTAGCAAAACCGTCGCAAATTGCGAGGATTTTGCGATGGTGTTGGTCAACTTACGAGTTAATTGATAATCGCCGCAAAATGGTTGCTATTAGCGTCGGCATTGTAGCCGTCGCAAAAATTAATCGCAAAAAGTGATTTTTCCTGTAGTGTACATACAACCACATTGGAGTTTCAAATAAATTCGAAATAAATCCATAAACAAAATTATCCACTCTCAACTCCCAAAGCATTATACAAAATATATATCAGAAAAATCTTCCAAAGCAGGCTACAACTAGCTACTCATGCCCACAGCAGGATCGACCTGAAATCATGGTAAAAAGGGTGATGAGACAAAAAATCTCAGTAAGCCCCGTGTGTGAGTTGGGCTAAAAAGTCAAAACACTTTTTATGATGCATGCACTAACAGTATATCAAAAGCTTGATCATGCCTTCTTTACAAATTTAACTCTCACTCCTTGAAAGATAGTAGTGAGAAGTCATGAAGCAAAATGCTCTTAAAATATTATGTTTGGAAAGATATGTATAATTAAAAGATATTAAGCTTCGAATAAAATTCCAATGATACTTTAGAACAGTTCCACGAAAATAGCTCATCAATTAAAGCAACCAAGTTAATGTGATAGGGCACAGCGGTGGCTCTCACACCAAGTGAAGCACATGACCCCCGTCGGGTGGTGAAAGGGCACAGAGGTGGCTCTCACTCCTATGAAGCACTTGACCCCCAACACCTGGTAGGTGTACATTCTACCGAGTGAGATTCTCCTCCATCTCTCACTCAATCCAAACCGGTTGTCCCACTTCCGGTCGTCGGTTCTACTAGAACCCCGTTGCTAGCTGAGGATAGCTCAACCTTCTATACTGACGCCCTGATCGAAAAGAGTCAACCTCTCAGAGGTGGCCACCTACCGAGAGATATCCCCAGACCAACCAAAGGCTAGTATAAAGGTCTAGCCCCCATTGAGTACTCAACGTTATTCAAACTTCACAATTCATAAGGCTCTAAAGTGGAACCTACAAAATTAGCTAAATACAATTCCAAACAACATTTTCAACTCGTACAAAAATTTTAGAAGGCATGGTTTTAAGTCAAAAAATTATTCCAAGTATTCATAGTAAAGGAGTCACATGCTCAACTAAATCTTGCTATGATTTTCGAAAAGTATATGCATGATCAAGAATTCATCTCTTGCATATTCAAAACAAATCAAAATGTTTGATGCTTGGCTCCTAGGTCATGCTTGACACATTTTAAAAAATTATAAATCTAGAAGTTTTCCAAATATAGAAAGTTTCCAAAATAAGAAGGTTCCAAATATAGAAGTTTTCAAAAATTAGCTATCATGCTAATATTTCGTGTTTGCAAGATATACTCACCAACCTTTCTTTCAAACCAAGATAATAAAATGAAATCAATTTCATGAATGTAAGGGAACTTACCTTATCCTTACTCACAATAAAGGTCTCCAATAGTTGACCTAACCCCGCATGGGGTAAATATAAACCACAATCATACTTAAGCCAAAATCTACTTTCACAAATAAAACTAACTCAACTCACTACTACCATGATCCTAGTGTCCCAAGCTTTAAGGCCAAATAATAAATAAAAAGGGTTTGTAAGCTAAGTCTAGTTTGATATTTAAAATAATTAGTGTTTTGGGAAATAGGTACTAATAAGTTGAAGATTTAAATCTTGCTAAAATAATTTAGAGTTGATTTGATGAAGGGTCCTAGGTGGTATTAGGTAAAATAATGATTTATTAATAATTAATTGTTGGAAAATATTTGATAACTAAAATTAGTTGAGAATAAATTTCAATGGGTCTTGATTGAAAGATACTAAATAAATTTTAATAGGTTTTGATTAAAAGATGATAATTGAAAGATAATAAACTTTAATGATATTTATGAATATAAGATTTACAAAATTAATATTTTTACTTATTATGATAATTTATATAAAAGGCTTTATTTGATATTATTATTATATACAATATCTATATATTTTATTTCTTTAATAAAAGCTATCATTTATTTAACTAAAATATCCTTATTATATATATAATAGTCCAAATCTACCCTTCCTAGGGTTTTTCGAATTTACTAGCAAAAATTATAATATTAAATATTTTATTGATGAAATAAAATTAGCTTTGGGACAACTAGATCATGATCATATTTCTATTGCTAACTACAATCATGAACATATACTCCACTTCAATTCATCAAATCATCCAAATCATGAATAAAGGCATAGATTTAAATTTATCAAGACATGATCTAACCTCTACTAGCATAAATATAATCATGGCTTCAATAATCCAACATGAACATAAATCCTATTCACCAAAGGTGACATAATCTCTAGCATACTTGATCACAAATACTACCTATGACATGGAGACACGCATTAAACCCTAAAAACACCATACAATCAACCAAGATAACCAACTCATGCATAAATCCCATCTCCATCATATATACACATTTATTCATGCTTCAATCTTAACTCATCACAACAATACATGCTCAAATCCTATTCATAATCCATCTTCTACTAATATCATCCTAGAGACATGAATCTAGGATTTAAAAGGAGGGTTGAAATGGATTACTTGATTGGTGAATACCTTGAAGGAGTTTCGAATGGATCTCAACTCCTAGATGTCTAAATCCATCCAAGAGGGATGAAGAAATCATGGCCATGGTTGATGAAATCATTCGGCCAAGTGGGAGAGGGTGTTCGGCCAAGAGAGAGAGAGAGAGAGAGGAAAGACAAGAAGAGAGTCCATTAGCATGCTTAAACACATATATATTCATTAGAGATAAAAGATTAGTGAAGATGAAGTTGATTGAACAAACCTACCTTGAAGGTGTTCTTGTGCCTTCACAAAAATTCTGATTTTTGATCCAAAAGAGCAAGTTGGATTTTGGAGTTTGATGTTAAAAATGGTATGGATGGACTCACGGCAGTGAGTAGATGAAATCTGGAATTTTTAGAAGAAGTTTGAAGTGATTTGGAGAGGTATTAGGCGAACGAAAGGAGTAGGTGTTCTTGGTGTGCTATGTGTTCTTGGTTTTGAGAAATTGGAGAGGTTAGAGAGAATAGGGAGAGGCTGGGCGAAATTCTGTGTAGGGAGGAGTGGCCAACTAATTTGGAGAGTTTAGGAAGATGATTTTTCTGGTTTGGAAGGGAAAATGAAAGGCTAGTTGTTGAAATCCTAAAAGAATATTTTTGGGAATCAAATTTGAAAACTAAATATAGCAAGAATATCTTAGATCAATGGAAGCTTTTTGGAAGCTGCTATGGCCGAATTGATGTTCAGTGATTTCGCTGGATGAAAGCTGGTTGAAGATGGCTAATGGTGGCCGAAAATAAGGAGTGTAATGGTGAAGGGAAGGTCTGGTTGTTTGAGGGATATTTTATGGAAGGTTGCTAAATTATGGTGGCTGGAATTTTGGTATCCAAATCATGGCATGATTGCAGAATTTTTGTTGGAAATCTTTTAGGCAGCCATGGTTGGATTTTCGTGCAGAAGCTTGGGGAGGACAATGGAGTTCAGTTAATGGTGGTTTAGGGGTGGTTTGTGCAGAAGAAAGATGGAGTTTCGGCTAGGGTAGAATTAGGAAACAAAGCTGGAAATAATTCTGCACAGGATTTCGCTACTTGCTGGAATTTTTCTGGCAGTTTTGGCTGCCATTTTCCAGTCAGTTTGCAAGGGAGTTTGAAGGGGATTTCAGGGGTCTTTCATGGCTGGTTTCTAGCCTTCTTCCTGGGGGAAAACGTGGCTAAGAGCTGAGCAAAAATTGGAAGAAAACAGCTTGGTTTCGGACCTCCAAAGCTGCGAATTTGCCCAGGGATTTTTCTGGTTTTGCACAGACTTTGTGCAGTCCGAAAATGGCCAGAAAAATTTAGGTTTCAAGCTGATCAAAAGGGCCATTTCTTGGCAGCATTTGAGAGGGAATAATGGCTAAGAATTTCGACACCTTGAAGGCATAGGAAGCTGGAAAATTTTCAGTTCAATACATGAAGAAAGATGAACCTAGCTAGAGTGAATTTTTAGAAAGTTCACTAGGGAAATTAATTCACTTGGAATCCTTCCCCATCTCTTCCACATTTTCGGTCCATAAGATGTCTTTCCCTAAGACATTTTGAACCTTCAAAGCCATAGCACATTGCTGGAATTTTTCTAGAATAAAATTGACAGAACAAATTGAACAAACTAATGAATTGAGAAATAGGAAAAATTAAGGATCAAAAGGAAATGAATTCCCCTTAGGAATTTTGTGTAGGGCAAAACAATAGGATTAGGATACTCCTATCATGTCTCCCCTAGGACAACATCTCTACCCTATTCTAAAGCACCTAAGGCCGAAAATATCACCTCCCAAGCAAAAATAAAAATTTAATCATGCTATAGCTCTAATGATGGAATTTGAATCCAAGACCTCAGGAATTAATTCCAAAGCTCTAACCACTAAACCACAATAACTCTTGTTCTTATTTTCTCTCTAAAATATTTTTCCTATTTAATCCTCAAGCTATCTTCCTATTTTCACCTCAAGCTAAAATTACCATTTTGCCCTTCTCACTCAATACTCACAACCAAGCCTTTGAGACAATAAAACTTAAATCCAAAGCACATAAAATCATATAAAAATATATTTAAACATGCAAATAAATATGATATGCATTCCAGCCCCCTTACTCTAAGGTTGGTTTTGGCTGGGGTTTCACAAAATGGGCACAGTCTACTCTAAAATTTGTATTCAGTCAAATGGGGAAGGTGGTAAACCTAATGATCCTTTGTTTTTTTTTTTTTTTTTTGGATCAAGATGTAAATTTATATATTGATTAAAGAGTATGTACACAGGATCTTACTAGTTAATAGCAATGCAACTATTAACTAGTTGTGACAAATAGAACCCTCAAATTGGGTCAAAATATGTGGGTACAAGGTAAAAAGAACAGAGTACACCTGTATTTTGATCCCCTTTGTAGTTTCCAAAGGTTGACAGGCAACTCTTTCAAAAAGTGCTTGATTGCGTGGAAGCCATATGTAGTAAACCGTGGCAGCCATTGCAGATACTTTGGATCCGCGAGTTGCCCGGTTGAACCAACTAAGGCAAGTGTTGATCGAATTCATATGCTGTGGTAAGGCTAACCATGCCTTGATATCCGTCCATACTTGTTTCGATATGACACAGTTGAAAAAAAGATGTCTAGTCGTCTCTGGGTGCGTATAGCATAAAGGACATGACATATCGTTCGGTCGAAACACCAGAACATCTTTAGTTTTCAACCGGCCCTTGGCACACAACCAAACCATGAATGAATGCTTTGGTGTGAGCCCCTGCTTCCAGATGGTTTTTGCCCAATGTACTTTTGGCAGTGATGGTCTGAGATAGTTATATGCCTGTGCAGTGAATCTCGTGGTCCCTATTGCCCAAGACTGCAAAAGTATTGCTACTCAATTTGCATCTCTTTCCCTTTCCAGAATGGAATCCTTGATTGATAGTATTCTTCGGAACAAGAGAGAATGGTCCTTATGTTGCGGTATCTCCCAGATTGAACGCCCCTCCATGTAATAGTGATTAAGCCATTTAACCTATAGTGACTGTTTCTCTGCTTGGATATCCCATAAGATTCGGGACAATAGTGCTCTGTTCCAAGTGCTCACATTTCTAAGTCCCAGGCCTCCTTCTTCCATAGGTAGGCAAATATCTCTCCAGGCCACAAGTGCATGCTTTGAGTCCCAAAGGAAGCCCCTGGCCAATTTGTCCAACTGATTGATAACCACAACTGGAGTGGGAAGTACAGAAAGCCAAAAGCAGTCAACTCATTGCAAGACAGTGTGGATCAGCTGCATTCGCCCAGCATAGGATATTGACCGTGCCGACCATCTTCCAATATAAGAGCCAATCTATTGTTTCTATGAATACAGTAAGTTTGGCAAGATAGAATATACATACATACATTCATATATATATATATATATATATATAAGGACAAGTTGACTTTTGACTTCTATAATTTCAAAATCCATCCAATCCAATTGGTTCTCCGTGAAACTTTAAATGAAAGTTGCCACAGCTAAACTATTTAAGTGCAAGCTTTCAACCATTTTCTGCATCAAACACATTGATTTGTGTAACAAAATCACTCAAAATGAAGACAACCCTACTCTTAATTTCAATCTTCCTCTTATCCACATACACTCCCTCCCCTTGTTCCACCGCCGAAGCACCCGAGCCAGTGCCCGATGCAGCATGAAAGGATCTCTGGGCAGATACCTTGTACTATATTCTTCCAGCCAAAGTCCAGGGCAGAGGCCATGGTGGCGGGCTTACCTTAGACAGCATTGGAAAGTATAACTGCCCACTCGCCGTAGTCCAAGAACCATATGAGTATATGGATGGCAGCCCATTAAAGTTTTACCCCGTGAACCTCAAGAAAGGCGTGATTCGTGTTTCCACTGATCTGAACATCGAGTTTTCTGCACCAAATAGCTGTGGGGAATTGAACGTGTGGAAGCTAGAGGACTTCGATCCGTCAATCCAAAAATGCCATGTAGGAATTGATGGAGTTGTTGGAAACCCTGGCGTTGACACGCTTAGCAATTGGTTCAAGATTGAAAAGTGGGGCAACGCCTACAGGCTCAGGTACTATCCATCCGTTTGCAACAAATGCAATCGCTTTTGCAAAGTTGTTGGAATTATTCGACAGGAAAGAACATGACATTTGGCTCTTACCGATTCTAACCCACTCAAGGTCATATTCAAGCAGGCTTGAGTTTAATCTTGTGAAGAAATGCATTCAAATATGAAATAAAATGGCAGTTGTAATAAAGGGTGCTTCTTCGCTGAAAATGGGAGGACAGAATAAAATTATGTAATAGTGAAGCTTTCAAAATTATGCAGGAACGGCTGTTTGTTTACTTCTAAGGAACCGCTGTATTTTTCTTTTTTTTTTCACCGGAGAAGAAAATGAAACAATGGCATCCACTATTACATACAACGACATTAGAGTAATCGACTGAAACAATTGAGTAATTTTAAAACTTTCAACATTTATACGCATTGTTTAGGAGAAAAATGAAGCTATCATTATTGGACAAAAAGTACATTATAAAGATCCTCATCCTGCCAAGGTAATTCTTTACATTGTACTCTCTTGTTTTAAATTTTTTTTTGAGTTGCAAACATGTAACACTAGTTAGCAGCCATACTGAGGCTGTCCAACTGGAACACTTTTATAATACCCCACCTAATAACCAGGGACTGAACTAGTGACTTGGGGTTGGGTGGCAAATTATAAGAAATAATATATTAAAGGATAATACTATAATTTTTTAAAAAAAGTTTGGATGGGCAAAAAGTAAAATTTGTAGGGACTTTTCTAAAAAAAATTAAATTTTTCTTAAAGTAAAATAAAAATTTTTAAGAATTATAGGGGGGGGGGGCAGGGTCCATCTATGCCAATAACCCTTGGTAAAATATAATTTGTGCACTCATTCTTTAAATTTTTTAAATTTATTATGTTATTAGACCCTTTAATTCCTTTATGAATTTTTATGTGTGATTATGAAATAATGTGAATTACATATGCCTATTAATCTTAATACTTGGCTTCTATGAATAATGCACGACTTTATATTTATATTAAAATATTATTCACAAGCAGACATTATTTCAATTCAATTTAGCAAGAAAAATAATTTCTAAAAATTTTTAGATTCTATCTTTGATTAATTTTGACTTTTGCTTGTTTGGGAGTCTTGTCAATGAAAGACCAATGGATTTTGACAACGTGTTAATTATTTTGACTATTCTTTAATGAAATTGTTTAAGACTATTTTTAATTGACCAACTGACATAATTTTGACCAACTCCGCTCAAGACTTCAATTCAATTTTGTATTAGACCGATTAATTTTGACTTGGACCAAATAATTTTGACTTGTGAATTCCCCATAAAAACCCTTATGTGCCTCCACATTTTGGCTCATCCCGTCCATTGGAAGCTTTTAATCGAGGCAATCTATTCCCTTCAATCCAAGCTCATCTAACCTATATTTAATTAAACTAATCTCAACCCTAGATCCTACAGAGTGCTAAACAAAACCCTCATGTAACATCCCACTACATACATAACATGTACATGTCGAGGATGTCGCTCGTCCATATCATCAAGGGTCTTTATAATGCTGTAAGAAATAAAACAGATAAATAAACTCTAAAATTTTGAATTTAAATTAAACTTAAATAGAATGTATTATAATCCCATCTAAAACTCAAGTCTCAAATAACTATATTCTAAACGTCAAAATATAAGATAAAACCTAACGTAACATCACTGTGATATCAGTGCAAAAAAGAGTTCTCTAAGATCTTGTTTTGAGGCCCACTTCAGTAAGAAAACACAGTTAAGTAAAACATGTGAACTTAAAGATAATCTCAGTAAGTCCAGTAGAGTGACTGTGTCTCAGTTATAAAAGCATGTTATGATGCACGGGAAATACTAATTTGCACTAATATGGCTGTAATGTGTATGCTCTCATGCATTTTTGAAACATAATATTATCAATAGGCAAACTTGTATGTATAAATACTTTGTATTGTCGAACATAATTTTGTTGGGTAAAATATCCACAACATAATTTTGGGATGTAACAATTACGTACCGAGAGCTTTGTGCCATTACAAAAAATTCCAAGAGTTATGAGTTCCTATTTTCAAATCACAAATTCTGAGAATCCTAGTTCTCCTTTTCTTGTGGAGTATTTTATGAAGAGGAAAATCCCACAATTCACATTTTCAGGGAGAAACCCCATTCTTTGGGTAGAAACCCCACTCCTGAATAGAGCCCCACTTTTTGGTGTCAAAACTGTTACATCCCCTATTATGTGGCCTAACGGCTAGGGATGTCACCCCGTCCTTTGGACCAAAGGAAAGAAAGTACATGAAAAAGGATAAATCTTAGTACTTAATCTTAAATTACATCTCAATGAAATTTGCTAAGATTGATGCAATAAAAATCCTATGTTTGGGCAAAAGAAAATCATATCTTTCATCTAGAATTAAAGGCAACACAAGTTTCAAGACCTAACACTATTACAAAATAAAACTTCATGCTCCAATCCTGTTAAACCAACCTCTCCTAAAAATGTTATTAAAAAAAGAGTGAGACTATAAATAATTTTAGTAACCCCGCAGTGTGTGGTCGTGTCACAATTTTCAAAATAAAATGTCACGTTGCTTGAATGAAAATAATTTGAATGGGTATACTCATAATGCAATTTTCACTTATAATTTTCATTCCCAGAAGAAACATATTGCTCCAATCGTAATTACCCATCTTCGAAGACTCAATTCGATTAAAGCTCAAACACACTTTCCCCTAGATTTCCCAAACCAAAATCCCTCTATTCGTTCTAGTAATTTAATCGAGAAATATTAGCTGTAAATCGTCATAACGACATTTGGAGCCACTTAGTATAAATCATGTAATGATTTTAGCAATATTTTCATGTACGAAATACGTAAATACATTTTTCTCTATAGCATAATTTTGATGTATGGCCCATAATCATCATGCTCATGAGAAACTTCATAGCAATAATCATACATGAATAAATTATGATATCATAATAGAATCATAACTTTTGTGCATAAGTGTTATGTCTAAAAAAGGCATACTCATAATTTAAATCATACTTCTCATGCCATAACGTGAAATGCTTCATAAAATTCATGCATATATTTTATATGCATTTGGAGGCAAATTGTACGTAATTTAAATATGGCATTTTTGCATGGCTTTGCATTTTTCAAAATGGGCTTGAGACTAAAGGACTTACCTCTTGGCCAAAGCTTAGCAAAATAACTTCAAACTAACTTAAGTGTTTCTTCCTCCTATCTCCAACTCCAAAATCTAACATGTTCTTATAATTTAGGTATTAATTTTCTATTTAAATTAATCTAAATAATGTGTTAATCAAGATCCTAGAATAGTTAAGCGAATTACTTAGATCTTAAGTAATTCCAAAATACTTGGTGACAAAGCCGATTTAATTCTAATCATAAGGTATCTCATTAAGAAATACAAAAATCTACTAAAGTATTCGTAATTGATAAAGCACATAACTCTTGTACTTCCTTATTAACACTAATAGCTAAACAGGACCTTAATTGCCATGTAAAACCCTAATCACCCATGCAAACCCTAACTAGCCTTGCCACTGTAATTAATCGTTCAATAAAGCAGCATCTAAACCAACTTATATTACCAAGCACACCAAGAGTTCAAATAGCTTTTCAAAAATTAAAGTTCCTATCTTATAATAGAACAATGGATCACATTTCAAAATCATACAATAAAGGAAAATTATCACTTTTAACAAATATAATTCCCATAATTATAAAAAAAACACACAATGTTCATATAAGCCAAATTTGGAGCAATTATAACTATTTCTATGACTCAATTAATTTTCCAAATTCAAACATAAAATTCTGCTTTTACTCTAAAACGGGGTCAAAATCATTTCCTAAATTATTTATGGAAACCATTTAATTTTTAAACAAAAGCTTCCAATTTAATACCTTCATATGTTAGGTGAATCACCATATATTTATCTCCCCAGGTTTCCCACAAGAAAGGACTCTAATAATTTTTACATAAAGCCCCTGGTGAATAGCAATCTGCTTTGCGCAGTCTATTTCAAAAATTCCTAACTCCAAAATTATAACGGATTTCTCATTGATTCATTTTCTGAAATTTTCATAACATCCTGAAGTTTCTAAAGTCAAACAATTATGAGAAACTTCAGTCGGGAAAGGGGTAATTTGGGGGTTTAAATTTAGCCATCTGTACAGGGATTTGTGTATAATTTGCATAGTTTGATATAAGGGCCTTAAATTTTGGTTTTTCTTTAGTTACTTCATGCAAAATTTACACAATAACAATCTTAAAATACAGTTGGACACTCAGGGACTCAAAATCAAGCATATCCTTAAGAATTTTCAGCTCTTAAAACAACAATCATTTGGCTTCCTAATTAGAACCAGCAATCCTCTGTTTTCGTATCACCTTCATAACTCTCAAAATAGGAAGCAAATCACCCAATTCATTCACACCAGCTCATAAACAAATCATTGATCACATTACCATGAAATCCTACTCCACTTTCACCCTAAATTTACCAAGAAAATAGCATTACACTACTAAGAATGAATCTAGGTTGATTAGTGCAGTTTTGGGTTTTCAAGTTAACAACTACCGAAAATGAGTTCTTATCATAAAAGGCTTCACTTCCATATCCTACATAATTCCTTTAACCAAATCACAACCAAAAATCTGTAGAAATAGCAAATCTCTCCAAACTGTAAAATATTAACAGATTTTTAGCTAGCAAGGACAATGGAAGGGAAATATGCATTCTTTGTATAGAAGAAACCATTTTTGCATGATATCTCAAGACCCTAGACTAGATACAACTTTTAGGCATCAAAATACAACATAACTAAAGAATAAAATCACAGATTCTACAGCAAGACAACAGCCACATTTTCTGCTACCTGAAGAAACATAGATGGTGGATGGGTTTACCTTGAAGTTTTGAAGCTTGCTTCCAACCTTCCTACAACAAGTGACAGGCTTTCTACACCAAAAAAAAAAAAAAAAAAAAAAGGTGATTTCTGGAAAAGTAGAAGAGTTATGATTATGGAAAAGGAAGTGCTGCACTATTGTTTTGAGGAGAATGCAAGAGGGGATAGTTTTCTCCTTGCTCATCAAGGTAGTCGGCCAGCCCTAAAAGAGTGGAGAGTGTTGTTCTCTTGAGATGGAGGAAGAAGATTGAGAGAAATGAGAGGGGGGGGGGAGGGGCAGCCGGCCTTGAAGGGTGGAAATGGCAGAAAAATAAGTTTTATACTACGCCATTTTTTGATCCAAGGGTTGGAATGAGCTTGTTTGAAATTGCCTTAAATTCAATGGCTTAGATAAAAGACATTTTGATGGGTCAACATGATCCATAGATCCTGGCTATGGGTTTTGGGTTAAAAATGAAATTGGGTTAAGTAGTCAAAATTGTTCTTGATAGAGAGTTGACTAAGACTTATTAAATTCGTTGAAGAGTGTATTGTTCAAGAGGGGAATTATTTGTTATAATATTAATAGATGTGTGATACTATAATAAATTTTACTAAATTATCTACTACAAAATAATATATGTATATATAATACATGTATTTAATATGGACTAAATTATCAACTACAAGGCTTTGCATTTCCTTCTACGTCCAACTCCAAATCTAACATGTTCATATAATATAGGAGTAAATTTCCTATGTAAATTAATCTAAATAAAGCATTAATCGAGATCCTAGAATTGTTAGGGGAATTACTTAGATCTTAAGTAATTCCAAAATACTTAGCGACAAAGCCTAGTTATTTCTAATTACAAGTTATCCCATTAGGAAATCCAACAATGTACCAAAGTATCCATAATTCGTAAAGCATAGAACTCTCGTTCTTCCTAATTAACATAAATAGCGAAACAAGACCTAAATTGCCAAGTGAAACCCTAATCACCCATGTAAACCCTAATTAGCCATACAACTCTTATTAATCATTCAATAAAGCATTATCTAAACCAACTTATATTACCAAGCACACAAAAGATTTCTAATAGTTTTTCAAAAATTAAAGTTATCATCTTATAATGGTACAAGGGATCACTCTTCGAAATCGTACTATAAAGGAAAATAATCAAACTTTTAACAAATATAATCCCCATAATTCTAAACATCACACAACGTTCATATAAGCCAAATTTGCAGCAATTATAGTTATTTCTATGAGTAAATTCATTTTCCAAATTTAAATACAAAATTCAGCTATTACTCTAAAGCAGGGGTCAAAATCATTTACATAATTAATATGGAAACCATTTTATTTTTAAACAAAAAACTCCAGTTTAATACCTCCATAAATTCCGTACATCATCGTCATTTGGACCATTGTCCTCCAAGAATGGAGAGGAACCTAAGAAATCATATGACAATGAGAGATTAGAATTATTAGCACACAAAAGAGACTCGAATACCTTCCTTTCCACATTGGGCGGCAATTGTGCCTCATATCCTTTTTCTTTTCCTTGGAGATTCTCTTGTTCAAGTGTATGAGCCTTTATAACATCTTCAACTAAATTGGCTAGTAGTGTCCCTATAGACCTCATTCGTTAGGATGCTTCTTCATGCCACCTAATGGATGTGTTTGTGTTGGCAACAAAGGACTTGATTGATTCTTCAAGTGAAGTCTTACTAAAAGCGTTAATCCGAGCTTGCAACTTGCTAACTTATCATCATTAAAGCTCTCTTGACATTGTGCCCATCAATAATTGTCCATGATGATCTTTGGAAACTCACACTCGTAGAAAAACAAAAATCAAATCGAAAATAAAAATAAGGACAAACAAAAATAACAGAAAAATTAAGAAAAGAAAAATATACAAATTAAAAATATTCACAACCTACTTAAACACAAAAGATTGTGATATTTACAAGTACAACAAGAACTACGCTAGTCAATTAAGTCACATAATGTTACCAACAAGAAGATATAGCACCTAGTTACAGAAAGAACATATATACATATTGACATATAGACATATAAATATATAAACGTGGTTAAATCAATGAAATCCAAGCTTTCATGATAGTGTTCCCCGGCAACGGTGCCAAAAACTTGATGCGTAAATTTTGACAGTATAAAAATCATAAAATTTAAATTCATCCCTTAGTCAAGTTTTAATTAAAACATTAATACCAAAATACACATACGAGAAAGTATACTCATCGTAAGCATAGTATAAAGAATTAACGAGCATCGATCCTCAAAGGAACAAATACACACTAGTCACTTTTCATTCAGTATTTAATCAACCCAAGTAAAATGATAACATAATAAAGAGAAAAATAAAGAAATATGTATGATTCGAGGATGTAAATATACGAAATTTTGACAACTATCCTAAAATAAATGATAATTAATCATTTAGCAATTATATTGAGTAATCATCATCTTGGTATCATGAAAGAATACAAAGTAAAATTCAATCATTTTCCACGTCAAGAATTTATTTATATAGACTCCACTTATTTCCTAATCTATGGAATCACTATCTTTTGATTGAATTAGCAGATTTCCCAATCAAACCAATATAACCAAAGATGGATTAAACTTAATTCCTCATAAATATGAAATTAGTCAACAACCCTATACTCTAGGCGAAATTAACTAATCTTTGAATTCTTTTGTTCTTTGTCTTAACTTTGTTTCCCAAGTCCCTTAAGAAATAACAAATATGAAATTAGTAAAATTAAATCAACTCCTAACATCGTTTCCCAAGTCAATTAGAAGTAAATCTAACTTCATCAATTCTTCCATAATCAAAAGTAATTAAACACCAAGAATGATAGAAAATTGATCAAATAGCAAAAATAAAACAACAACCATGATAGCAAAATAATGTCAAATTACAATGAAAACATTAATTACATCATGATTCTAGAAAAAGAAAAAGAAAGAACTCATAGACAAGTCTCATTCTTCTCCCTTGAAGACTTTCTTGAACAATGCTTCTTGATTTGATGAATTCTTCCTTCAATGAGTGATTTTCTAATTTGATCCTTGAATTCATACTTTTGTCTTGTATTTTTCTTGTTTAAATAGGCTTTCAAGAGTCTAAAATTTGTCCCCAAAGAGTCTGGGCCGAGTAGAGATTGAAAAATACGAAAACTCTTAGAAATTACAAATCCATGCAAAAAAAGCAAAAGTCTACCACCTTTGGGAAGAGTGAAGTCTGCGCCGGCCGTGCTCTAGTTGGCCTGATCTATTATGTTTCTTTGTCAACCCAATCTTCCTTATGAAATTACTTACACCCATAGTATTCCTAAGCCACAATCAAGAGCACTTTAGTCATAAGAATCATAAATAACATTAGTAGAGGTCCAACACAACTCATAAAGCCATTCAACAAATCCATTCAACACTGAATTAAACAATTTCCTTTGTTTATACAAATGAAACCGTAATACTCCATTACAAAAATATCCCAAATTGGGGAAGGGGTGTTTTTGGATTCGAGGTCGTTATAACTGTTAGTTAGTAGGATCGACATGCTTATGTATCAACCAGATTAAACCTTGAAAATACGTGAAAACGGATCATACCTTTGTAGATATCGTCTTCACCAATACGATTCTTGAAGTCTTTGGCCTTTTGGTAATGCTCGATATAATAGAAGATGAGAATTGAAGATTTGAATGAGGGGCACATTAGGTAAACATATACATATCTTGAGTAATCATCCGTAAAAGTAATGAAATGCTCATACCCACCTCTAGCTTGAACACTAATTGGTCCACATACGTCAGAATGCACTAATTCTAAGACTTCCTTTACCTTATTTCCTTTAGAAGGAAATGATCTTTTGGTCATTTTACCTTCCAAACAAGATTCGCAAACTTGAAAAGGTTCTACCTTTAAGTCACTTAAAGGACCTTCTTTTACAAGTTTTTGAATCCTATTTAGATTAATATGACCAAATCTAAGATGCTATAGGAGAGTCTCATTAGTAGGAGATAACTTAATGCGTTTATTAGTTTCAGTATGATATAATGAATTGTTGATAGGTTTCAAAACATGCAGATCATTATTTAAATTTTCACGACATATTAAAGAGTTATTCAAAAATATCTCTACTGAAAATTTATAAAATTTAACAGAATATTTTTGTTTGAATAACAAAGAAACCGAAATCAAATTTCGATAAATGTCGGGAACATAATAACAATCTTTCAAAACCAAATGTTTATTATTAAAATAAAGATAAACATCTCCAACAGCTCTTGCAGATATCACTAATCCTATACCAACCCTTAGAGTATGCTCTCCTTCATTGAGATGTCTGGTTACTTGGAACCCCTGCAATGAATTGCAAACATGGTTAGTGGCTCCGGAATCTACTATCCAAGTATTTGTAGAATCAACCACTAAACAAGTTTCAATGTAGGATAACTCACCAGTACCTTGCTTGTGTTTAGCTAAGTAATCTGGGCACTGTGACTTCCAATGTCCCTTTTGCTTGCAGTGGAAACATTTGCCTTTGGGCTTTTCATCCACTCTTGCTTTCTTAACCTACTGCTTAGGCCCTTTATTATGCTTCCTCTTATCTCCTCCTTTGCCCTTAGGCTTGGAAGAGGAAGATCCAGCATGAGTTAGAACAAGAGCATTGCCACATCCCACTTTAGGGCTACCTCGGCACTCTCAAGCTCCTTCATTAACTCTGTAAGAGACATATCCATCTTGTTCATGTTATAATTAACTTTGAACTGTGAAAACATCTCTGGGAGAGTTTCTAGAGCCATGTCAACCTGAGTCTCAGGCTTAATTTCAGCCCCTAAGACCTCTGGCACATTAAATTGAGCGATCAATTCTAATATATGATCTCTCACGGGCGTTCCAGGTTTCATACGCATATTCATTATGTGCCTCATTGCTGCTTGGTGGGCCTTACGTCCTTTGTGCTCAAACATTTGCGGGAGGCTTCTCATGATGTCTGTAGCGGTTGTCATGTTCTCATATTTCTGCTGCAACACATTTGAGATAGATCCCAAAATATAGCAACGAGCCATCTCATCAGAACTCAACCACTTATCATAAGCCTCCTTTTGTTCGCGCGTGGACTGTTCTGTAGGCTTAGCAGGACACGGTTCAGTTAGCACATATTTGAGCCTCTCAGCAGTGAGTACAATTATGAGGTTCCTTTTCTGATCAAAAATATTTTCTCCAACCAGTTGGTTCTTTGTTAAAATTTGGGATAAAGTGTTAGAAGTCATTTTTTCTGAAATTAAATAAAATAAAACATATGAGCCATTTATCATATCATGATGCATGATCAATATAAAATGGTATGATACATGATCAATATGATAATATTTTCAATAGTAATAGAAACTACTATCAAAATATGACAACCTAAAACTCTATAGTAACATGTACTTCTATAGAAGATAACAATATAACTTACAGTTAGGTCAAGATCCACAACCTAAAATCCCAAAGTAATATGTACCTCTATAGGAGATAATTATATAACTTATAGTTAGGCCTGGATCATCCCACTAAAATTAATATATCTTCCATCTAAATGCAATATTAGTTTTAGTGTTATAAATATTTTGGCCATCATAGACATTATTTGGATATTCTATAGGAAGTCCTTATAATGTCTTTGATTTAAGTATAACCCCTATATTCAAAATTTATTCATTTATATAAAGTTTCCAATCCAATCACAGAACCTATAAGGTAATTATGAATGAATTAAACTTAAAAAAATAATAATTAAAATTTTGATGCCCAATCTAGTAACCAATAAAACGTAGCCTTCCTATAGGAAGACCATTTAAAATGGCACGAAGCAAACGCCAATTTTACTAATGGGCTTATAGGGGAGGCCTAAGGTTAATTAAAATTAACCATTTCACACTTTTTTTTGAATAAAAAAATATTAATTTATTTATGCATAACTAAATAGTACCTAGAGCGGTATTAATGCAAACTATATGGCATGTTAACATGAATGATACATAATTCAATCAAAATTAAATAGTAAAAACTATAAAATAAAAATAATTTTATGGCCAACCTAGACTCAAAAATAAAATTGCAAAATTACAATTGAAAATAATAATTGGCTAACAAAATAGCCAACCGTCAATCTTCTGCAATATTAATTTGTTGCAGCAACCTTAAGTCACATATTCTACAGTAGAATAGTGGTTAGACTGCTGCACTTCTAAGTTAGAGGTCTTGGGATCAAATCCCACCTTAGCCACTTCCTTCCTTTTTCTTTTGATTAAAGGAAGATAAGGCTTTAAGGCTTGCAGTCCAGGCCTCAGCTGGCCAAGCTACTGTAGCAGCCTAGGCCGGCCCTGCGGCTCCAGCCCAGGTCGCTGGGCTGTGCGGCCCAAGCTGGCCAAGCTGCTGTAGCAGCCTTCGGCCGGGCTTGCGGCTCCAGCCCAGGTTGCTGGGCTGCGCGGCCCAAGCTGGCCAAGGTCGCTGGGCCTCAGCAACACTGTGGCAACTGGCTGGATCTTTTGCAATTCTTCTACAATTCGTCCGCCAGCAATTCGTGCTGTTCTTCTTGTGCCGAGCTCCAGTGCCCAATTACAATTCTCTTTTTTTTAAACATAAAATAAAATTAAAAGAAAACTCAAAAGGGAAACACAGAGACGTAATCCACCTCTTTTGTTACAAGACTCGATAATACTTATACATATTCACCGAATCAAAAACTATGGCCATAAAATTATTTTGAACAGAATTAATCAAATCATTCACCATGAACATAAATGCATTATTCCTACGCCGCTCAACTAAATATATGCATAAAATATTTAATCTTAACACATAAACACATATCAAAACCAGGCTTTGATACCAATTATTAGTTAATAGGATCGACATGCTTATGTGTCAACCAGATTAAATCTTGAGAATATGTGAAAACGGACCATACCTTAGTAGATATCGTCTCCACTAATACGATTCTTGAAGTCTTTAGCCTTCTGGTAATGCTCCAGACTCCCAAGTCTTCTTCAATGTAATCTCTTTGGACCAGAAAATTGCTAATCGTATTTCGTTTCTCTCTTTGTTGAGGATGAATTCACACAAAAACTGAGAGAAAAATTCCGAGAACAACAATGATGTTTCTCACGTATCGCGAAAATAGAGTCATAAACCAATATGTATTAATGACTCTATCTCAAAATACGAGTCCTGATAGAATAAGAAAAGTATAGTTGAATACAACTATTTTCACTTATCCTATTCCATCTAAAATACGATTTTTGGTTTTCTACAATTTTCATTAATAAATTATAATTTATTATTGTCCCATAATTAGGAGCCACTGAAGGGACCTGACTGGATACAATTAGATTAAGCTCTAATAAATTATTTTGTCAATAAAAATAATTTATTAATTACGTTCCATTCCACTAAAAGAACGTAACTGCACTCTTAGTCTAATCACAATTACTGGAGTCAATAATTCTATCCATTAATTGATCGTTCCAACAATAACGGGGTAAACAATAAAAGAATAGATAAATAAAACTGATAGACTTAAAAATTAAATTAAAAACTTCAGCTATGACTATCACAATCTCGACATAATATAAGTCTTCAAATTAAAACTTCTAAACATCCTAAATTTTGAGACTGTTACTACTACAAAAGGGAATTCAAATCCTTAGTCTTGATAAGTTCACCTAACCCTACAAAATAGTTAGAAAAATTGTGTGTGATTATAAGAATCTTTGTAGGTCCTAGGTGTATGTGTTCGTGTCACAATTACAAAATTCAATGCCATATTATATTAGTAATGTTAATTTGAATGGATACAGTCATAATATAAATAGTTTTCGCATCCCAAATACATTATTGTTTTTGGGGAAATTTATCAAGTACAAAATCAACACCTTGCCTAATTAAATATTTTATCGGGGTAACATTATTTATACCACATTTCTACAATATCAAATTCATTTTTCAATAGTCTTGAACCCCATTATTTTACCATATCCTATATCGGTAGGATATCATATGGTGACAATGTATCACAATACTTCATATATATGGCTAAGGCTTATAAAATGCAAAATAATTGGGTACAATATACACCACTCCTGAGGGAATACCCCACCATCTCCCTCATATAAAAACAAATCAGATATCCCACATCCATCCTCCTCCTTCCCTGGGAGACTATGTTGCTACCTAAGGACCATGCTCAAGTGGTAGAGCTAACGTCCCATTTGGCAAAAGATAGCTTTTCGAAGATGGCCAATTTATCGGAATTCTCTTCTAATCTAATAAAAGCTAGTCCTGTAACCTCACCCCTAGAGATATCAATGCCATTAATTTAATGGATCAAGATTTTATTATTCTGATATGGAATAATCAAATTATTTCCAAAATTGTTCCAGTCTTTTAAGTAAATGTCCATGTCTCAACCCGAACAAAATCATAACCAAAATTATTTTTTCCTAAAATTTTCAAAACAATCATTTCTATATCTATTCCAAATTTTTATCAAAGATGTATTAATTTATTCCTCATAATTTGTTATAATAATATTTAGAGACACTACTTATAAAACTCACCTCAAGATTTTTGCAATATTTTTAATCCATGAAATGAATAAGTATATTTTCATTTACTGGAAATATTTTATGTAATGCTCCATTCCATAATTATAATACTCTTGATAAATTTAGCAACAATATTTATGCAAAAAAATAAATAAATAAAACATCATAAGAAAAACTATTTTTGACAGGCATTATAGCCGTGCATAAGTGTTTTCTCAAAATGGCATACTTTTAATTTATGTCATAAATTATTGACGTAATCATAAAGCATTTCAAAAAAATATGCATATATTAAATATATGCATTACAATGCAAATTTTATGAATTTGAAACATGGTGTTTTTGTGTGGATTTTTCATTTCATAATATACGTTTCAAAAGAGATGCTTGTGATGCATGGACTTACCTTGGTCTAGGCTGCCCCTCAAAATTATCCAACTAGGTTCCTAAGGTAATTAAGGGGTCGCTATGGGAAAACAATTGTTTAGAGATGGAAAGAACTCATCTCCAAATAGTGAAATTCGTCTCTAAATTGACAGTAGAGATGGAATGGAGATGAATTTCTATTTGTCTTAGAATATGGTGTCTCTAAATAGAGTCAGACAAAAGTATTGGTCTCCAAGTTTTGGAGACATAAATAATTTGTTGTTAAAATGTTGGTCTTTGTCTTGAATTTAGTAGGTCAAATGTAGAAGTCAACACCTCTTTAAAGTCAAATGTTTTTTCTCTAGACAGTCTCTAAATTTAGAGACAGACATGAATTATTTATTCTCTAACTTAGAAACGGACATTTTGTCACTATTTTAACTTGATTTTGAGACCAATTTTTAAGACTAACTAAAATAAAATTTTCCTCTATTTAGAAACAAAAATTTGAGACCAATTTTCCTGTTACTACCTTGGAGACAATTTTTTGTCACTAATTCTTGTACAAAATTACCAAAAACACATTCCACAGGCAAAAAATCAAATTGGAAGGGAAATGACTAGTTATTAAATAATACAAAAAAATCTCAAATAACTAGGAAAATATAGACAAATCTAGGCCCTATCAGAAGTATTTAGAACTCACATAGAGCACATACAGGACTTGCTGAGAATTCCCTTCTCAAATGATTTCCTCTATCGTATTTTAGGAGATACTAAACCTAAGATGGTGAACTATTAGAGACAAGTGTTGTTCAAGTTCGATTGTCCGTTTATTTCTTCGTGATTCAAAAGATATTTGTTTATGATAGACATTGTTCCATTTAAGTTATGGATTTGAATTTGTACGCTTTAAATTTCATTCCCAAAACTATGTATTAAGTTTGATACGATGTAATTTTTAGTTAAGATGATTGATTTCACTATATCATCTGATTATGAAGACCCTTGGTCCACAGAACGGGCCGACATCCCTGACCTTCTTGGGGTCACATGTAACACCCTAAAGTTACAAGGCCTGAATAGTTGCAAATGTCACCCGATCGTAATGATAACGGCTCTTTATAATAGTACAATTTAATAATAACCAACGCAAAGACTTAATAGCTCCAAAAGAAATTATATCATATACTCTGGACATTTACTTATACAAACCGCGGCTACAAATTCTCCTAGATCTAAGCCCGAATTGTAATAAGGTAGAAGAGTTCAAAATATATTAACTAACTTCTTCGGATCTTACCTCTACACAAATTCTGGTATTCACAAAAGTCTGCCTAAAAAGTATGGATAAAACTTGTATCAGATGTAATATATCACAGTACGTCCCGTAGTGTGTTGTGAGAAGTTTTAATAACATTGTGGTTTTGATGCGTGATTAAAATTGTTGGAATAGTAAAAAGAAATCACTAATTCTTGTTTGAGAAGTATCTATAGTGAAATCATGGAAGTATTGCTCTTTTCTTCAGGAAAATATACCATCAACATCATGGGTTGGTGTAAAATATAAGCTTTGGGCTTTTAATCAGAAATCATTCAATACTTTCAAAATACGTTTAATTCTCCAAATTATGCATTGCTATCTCTTTTGGAAGGAATATTATTCCAACTGATACTGCTATACTGGCTCGTACAGGATATACAATCCCACTTCATTAATTTGAATGAATAACCCAGCATGTATGCTGTGGTCAAACAACAACAGCAACAACAACAACAACAATAATAATGGGAAGAAAAAGTAAATAATGGGAAAGGAAATAGAAGAGAGAGACTGTTCACTACTTACAAAGCTTTAGGAAAGTGTTCCTAAGCTATAAATCACTACTAATACAAAACAAGAGAATCATGAAATAATAAAAGTTTAAAGAACTCGTGTTTTAGTGTTTTTCTTCCAAGAACCAAACAATGCATTAAATTTAAAGGCACAAATGGAGGTGGAAAGTTTGCTAAAAATACTGATGTGGGACATGGATGATGGGTTGCTACCGATGTGGGACTTGATGTAAGGCACGTCAACAGTCCACACTGGGAGAGTTCATTATTGCTTGGCCAAGACTAGTTAAGGGCAAACCATCCCCCAAAACTAGAGGCAATCCCTCTGTCAACATAATTGAATCTGGTCCCACAACACCACAGGAACATGGGGTGCCAGCCATAAAGACATTCGCATTATAAGACTCAGTTGGACATGTATGAATTTTAGATCTAAAAAGGGAAGGATACTTAGACGAGAATGCTTTAGAACGTTCCAAAACCCGATTGTTTGAAAAAGAGAAATTAGGAGCTAATGGATCCTTCCCCTTGTCTACCTATTCCTTAACAATCTATTGCTACTAGGCAGGTTTAGCATCACTACTCACAGAACCCTTTTCAAGCCGATATTGATCATCCTAATGTCCTCCATTAGGCTTCCCACAATTGGAAACTTAGAGTCCTAACTTGTTACATTGTTTGCAGTATAGAGGGAGATTATCATATGTAATAGTCTGAAAGAACCCTCGGCCTGAATAATTTCACCATGGTTTCATCCAACTTTGAAGGCTTGCCTACTACTGAAGCAATAGTAAAAAGTGATAGATTTTTCAAAAACATAAATGGGGAGATTTTCGAAACACAACCATAAAGGAACAATAGATGGATTATATGTGACTCTGAAGTCTTTAGTCTGTTTGATTATTCAAAATACGAAACCCATAAGGAACCTGACATTCTTTAGCGAGAGGCGAAGATAATAATCCTTAACCGTGGGTCCAAGTAGTACATGTCGACTTTGGAAACTGAAGAAATGCAGAATGTGCAGAGAAGGAAAAACTCTAATATCTTCATCAGAAAAAGCGTCTTACAATCTATACAAACAAGGTATTTATACTCCTAACTATTTGCTACTAACTAAGATCACTACCCTAACTATCTGCTACTAACTCCTCATAAGTTCACTAATCTAATCATAATTACAATGAATTGCTGATGTGTGAAGGCATGTGATGCAGTTGAAGATCATGTGCTGCTGCTGATGTGGTGCAGCTGAAGATCATCCTGCGATGACATGGTTGAAGCATCTGAAATAGAAGATGTGGCAGATATGGCAGAAGCAGTTGAGGTGGAGACTGATGTGGAGGTTGATGTGGAGGCTGATGTGGAGGCTTTAACACCCCCCCTCAATCCAGGACAGGCATCAGCAGAATTGTAAAGGTTAATGATAGGCAAAGCAGACAAATTGCGCAAAAACTGTGTTGGAGACAAAGCCTTAGTGAAGATATCAGCAAGCTGTGTTGATGAACTAACTGGAAGTGGTTTAATGAGACCAGTGACATACTTCTCACGGACAAAATGACAATCAAGCTCTAGATGTTTAGTTCTTTCATGAAAACTGCTATTCTCTGTAATTTGTATAGCTCCTAAATTATCACAAAATAAAGGAGTTGGCATTGTAGGAGGAAACTGGAGTTCTGCAAGTAAATATGTTAGCCATTGAACTTCACATGTATCCTGTCTCATAGCTCTATATTCAGCTTCTGTGGAACTAAGATATACTGTGGTTTATTTCTTTGACTTCCATGAAACCAAGGAATCTCCAAGAAAAACACAAAAACCAGTAACAGATTTCCTTGTCCCTTTGCACTCTCCCCAATCTGAATCACTATATGCTGTCAATTTGTTGTTTAAAATGGATGGAAAGAACAATCCTTGGCCAGGAGCAATTTTAGGATACCTCAAAATCCTATATGCTGCCAATAAATGTCCCTTACTAGGTTTATCCAAAAACTGGGAAAGCTGTTGCACTGCATAACATATGCCTGGTCGTGTGGCTGTCAAATACAAAAGCTTTCCAATAATTTGCCTAAAAAGATCATTTGAAGGAAGTGCTTGAAATCAAACATGTCCCTTGCCACTGTAATCCATAGGTGTAGATATAGGTTTGCTGCCTAGAAAACCAAAATGTGCCAACATCTCTAATGTATATTTTCTTTGGCATAAAGTAATTCACTTTTCTCTCCTGGCTATCTCCATTCCCAAAAAATATCTCAGAAGTCCAAGATCCTTAATAGTAAATTCTTGATCTAATTGTTGTTTAACTCTGTCAATCTCAATAAGATCATTTCCTGCCAAAATCAAATCATCTACATATACAAGTAAAACAGTAATATTGTGATGATTCCTTTTTATAAACAGACTAGGATCACTAGAAGCATTTGTATATCCTTGATGCAATAAAAAAGTACTCAATTTCTGATGCCACTGCCTACTTGCTTGTTTGAGGCCATATAAAGACTTTTGAAGTTTGCAAACTAAGTTAGGTTGAGGAGACTTAAAACCTGGTGGCAGTACCATGTATACTTCTTCAACCAAGTCACCATGCAAGAAGGCATTATTAATATCCAGTTGTTGTAAAAACCAACCTTGTTGTGCTGCTAATGCAAGAACAAGTCTAACTGTAGTTATTTTGACAACTGGAGAAAATGTTTCCAGAAAATCTATGCCTTCCTGCTGTGTGTAACCTTTAGCTACTAACCGAGCCTTATACCTTTCAATAGTTCCATCTGCTCTATGCTTGATCTTAAACACCCATTTGCAGCCAATGGCTGTTTTATTTAGAGGTAGTTGCACCAAGGTCCAAGTCTGATTTTTCTCAAGAGCCAAAATCTCTGCCTTCATAACTGTCTTCCACTTCTCTGACTGCATAGCCTCATGAAAATTATTAGGTTCCTTATGTAAAGTCATGTTCATTACATAGGATTTATATTCAGGGCTAAGATGATGAAGTGCACACACAAAATGGATAGAATGGAAAGTAGAACATGAGGTTAGAGCACTGCAGACATAATCATCAAGATAGGCGAGGTTTGTGCTTCTCTCTATTGGATTTCCTTACAATAGGCCTATGATTAGGGGGAGAAGGATGATTAGTTTGTGAAAATAGATCCCTAGAATCATTTCCATTCATATGAGAGGAACTGAATGATGGAATTTCTATGGTAGAATGATCTAAAAACAGAAAAAGATTTCTGATATGATCAAAAGAAGATGCAGAAGTTGAAGGATTTTTGCAGGATCTTTGTCTGAAAGGAAAGATGAATTCATGGAAGGTCACATCTCTGGAAACAGAAATCTCGTGAGATTGTAGATCAAGCAAAATATAACCCTTGCTAGAATGTGATAAACCAAGATACACTAATGGTTTACCTTTTAGATCAAATTTTGAATAACCTGGTTTAAGATTGGCAGCAAAACAAAGACATCCAAAAACCTTGAGTTGTTCATACTTAGGAACTCTAGAATATAACATTTCATAAGGACTTTTATTGTTAAGCAGAGGAGTAGGGGTGAGATTTATAAGGTATGCAACATATTGGATACAAAAACCCTAGTATCCAATAGAAATGTTGGATTTAAGACCTATACCATGTTGTACATGCAATGAATCTGGTAATGTTAGACGATACATTGATGGAGATTGTGTAATCCAGTTTATAAAAGGTTTAAATGACAATTACAGTACATTGAAATCTCAAGTGTTGCTGATGAGTCATTTACCTGGTATAAATCAAGTGTTCTCTATGGCAATTAAAACTGAAAGAGGTACAGGTAGTTCACAATCTGGAAATTCGTTTCAATCATTGGATCATCCAGTTATGGCAGCTGGAAATGGTCTTAATTCTGGTTTAGGAGCAGGCAGTGTGAATGTGTATAAACCTGTTCATGAATCCTCTATATCTGGAGTTCAGACATCAGGAGAATATATGCAATCTGCTCAATATGCAAATACTGTGGGAGGAAAATTTAGAAGATTTAATAAGAAGCCATTGCATTGTACTTATTGTGGTTTGAATGGTCATACCATAGAAAAATGTTATAAGAAACATGGATATCCAGTAGAGTATAAAGGAAGGAGAAATATGAATATTCAACAAGGTAGCTCAGTTAACTGTGCAGAGATAGGCAATGCTCAATTGAAGCCACAAGGAAGTGGAGGGACAACAGAAGGTTTATATAGATTAACAGCACTTCAGTACAAGCAATTAGTTGATTTGTTGCAGAAGAAAAGTGCAGATTCAAACGTTAATCATGCTGATTCAGTGGCCAGTCAACCTACTGCTCTCACTGCTAAGTTCAATGAACAAAATTCAGGTACCTTATTCAAGACAGTTTCATTACATTGGATTTTAGATTCATGGGCTTCTGACCATATTTGCAATTCCCTTCAACTCTTTGATACCTATTGTTCTGTGACAAATATGCATATTGGTTTACCTAATGGTCAAACAGTACCAGTTACTCATAAAGGGACTGTTAGACTAAATGAATATTTGTCATTGTCTAATGTTCTTCTTATTCCTAGTTTTCATTTTAACCTTGTTTCGATTTCTAAACTAGTTGAACAGCAAAATTACAAAGTAATCTTTCAAACTGGTTGTTGTTTCATCCAGGATACTACCAAGCTGAAGATGATTGGATTAGCTAAACTTCGTCATGGCTTATACTATCTATCAAAACCAGCAGCATCTTCAGTCTCTCATACTCTTTGTTCTTTAGGTTTTCCTAAATCAATGTTGTGGCATTATAGACTAGGTCATACACCTCATAGAATTCTCAAAGAACTTCAACAGTCTACTTCTATTGTAATGAATGCAGAAGAAGACACTTGTACTATTTGTCCTGTTGCCAAACAACACAGACTTAGTTTTCCTATTCGTATTTCAAATTCTACTTCTCCATTTGATTTGATTCACATTGATATTTGGGGTCCCTATAGACACAATACTGTTCATGCTCAGAAATATTTCTTAACAATTGTTGATGATCATACTCGATTTACTTGGATTTTTCTGATGAAGTCCAAAGCTGAAACTCAAAAGCTTATCTGTGATTTCTATGTGTATGTTGAAACTCAGTTTAGTAAAAGAATTAGTGTGAGAGACTGAAGATGCTGCTGGTTTTGACAGATAGTATAAGCCATGACGAAGTTTAGCTAATCCAATCATCTTCAGCTTGGTAGTATCCTGGATGAAACAACAACCAGTTTGAAAGATTACTTTGTAATTTTGCTGTTCAACTAGTTTAGAAATCGAAACAAGGTTAAAATGAAAACTAGGAATAAGAAGAACATTAGACAATGACAAATATTCATTTAGTCTAACAGTCCCTTTATGAGTAACTGGTACTGTTTGACCATTAGGTAAACCAATATGCATATTTGTCACAGAACAATAGGTATCAAAGAGTTGAAGGGAATTGCAAATATGGTCAGAAGCCCATGAATCTAAAATCCAATGTAATGAAACTGTCTTGAATAAGGTACCTGAATTTTGTTCATTGAACTTAGCAGTGAGAGCAGTAGGTTGACTGGCCACTGAATCAGCATGATTAACGTTTGAATCTTCACTTTTCTTCTGCAACAAATCAACTAATTGCTTGTATTGAAGTGCTGTTAATCCATATAAACCTTTTGTTGTCCCTCCACTTCCTTGTGACTTCAATTGAGCATTGCCTATCTCTGCACAGTTAACTGAGCTACCTTGTTGAATATTCATATTTCTCCTTCCTTTATACCCTACTGGATATCCATGTTTCTTATAACATTTTTCTATGGTATGACCATTCAAACCACAATAAGTACAATGCAATGGCTTCTTATTAAATCTTCTAAATTGTCCTCCCACAGTATTTGCATATTGAGCAGATTGCATATATTCTCCTGATGTCTGAACTCCAGATATAGAGGATTCATGAACAGGTTTATACACATTCACACTGCCTGCTCCTAAACCAGAATTAAGACCATTTCCAGCTGCTATAACTGGATGATCCAATGATTGAAACGAATTTCCAGATTGTGAACTACCTGTACCTCTTTCAGTTTTAATTGCCATAGAGAACACTTGATTTATACCAGGTAAAGGACTCATCAGCAACACTTGAGATTTCAATGTACTGTAATTGTCATTTAAACCTTTTATAAACCGGATTACACAATCTCCATCAATGTATCGTCTAACATTACCAGATTCATTGCATGTACAACATGGTATAGGTCTTAAATCCAACATTTCATCCCACAAAGACTTCAAATTAGTAAAATACTGAGTCACAGTACAACTACCTTGCCTTAGATTGTGTATTTCCTCAATGAGGTCCGACAAACGCAGCATATCTCCTTGATTAAATCTCTCATTAAGCTCCTTCCATATTTCTACAGCAGTTTGATTATACACTATTGATTTGGCAATTTCTGGTGTACATGACTTCATTAACCAAGCCATTACCAGATTATTACACTATTTCCATGGCTCATACATCCTATCTCCTGGAATTGGTGTAGGAACAGATGGATCTATAAAATGTTCTTTGTGTTTGCATGAGAGTGCTATGTGCATCGATCTACTCTAGGTTTGATAATTGTTGGCATCAAGTAAAGGAGTTACCAATACCAGAGAAGGACAATCACTCAGGTGAATATAGTAGGGATTTGGTGCAACATATTCTGCAATTGGAGGAACTGGATTTTCCATGCTTGCAAACAAAGAAGAACAATGAAGAAACACAAAGCAAATTGGAGCTCAGTGCATTTGAATAAAAAAAGAGATCTCTGATACCATGAAGAAATGCAGAATGTGCAGAGAAAGAAAAACTCTAATATCTTCATCAGAAAAAGTGTCTTACAATCTATACAAACAAGGTATTTATACTCCTAACTATTTGCTACTAACTAAGATCACTACCCTAACTATCTGCTACTAACTCCTCATAAGTTCACTAATCTAATCATAATTACAATGAATTGCTGATGTGTGAAGGCATGTGATGCAGCTGAAGATCATGTGCTACTGCTGATGTGGTGCAGCTGAAGATCATCCTGCGATGACATGGTTGAAGCATCTGAAATAGAAGATGTGGCAGATGTGGCAGAAGCTGAGGTGGAGACTGATGTGGAGGTTGATGTGGAGGCTGATATGGAGGCTTTAACAGAAACACTCAATATGAACATGTCCCTATAAGCCAAGTCTCTAAAGTTCATTGTGCAGAGCCTCCATGGACAGTATCCCCTAAGAAAATCCTCCGGCCAATGCAAATATGAAATGAGTTGTTACGCGTTCAGCTTTGCAATTCCCATGTAAGAGGAGTGACTTCTCATTAAAGGAAAGGGCTAACAGGAATCAGTGAATAGATCAACAAAGGAGTGCTTCCCTAGGGGCTGACCAACTGAGGTAGTGGGGGAGATGGAGACTGAGATAGCTCTGCTGCCAATGCAATTTTGACAAAACCATTTTATATAATTCTACAAGCTTATATAAGTATGAGAAAATCATAGTCATAATTTTCAAAATAAACAGAATTAGTTTTTGGTACTATCAAAGGAAAAAACCATTTTGGATTTAATGGCAACAAATTTTTTGAATGTAGTAAGGGTCAATAAGAAAAATAATAAAATTAATAACATTTAGGGGATTGATTAAAACTATTTTTTTTAAATAGAAGGTTCGATGATGACTTGTTTGATAAACATTGTAAGTTAAAATGAAAATAGTTTCAAACACATAATGTAACAACAATAAATTTAAAAAAAAATCTTATTATTTTCTTGTTTAAAACTTACTATTTATACCAAATTAACCTATAATTTTATCGAGTACTCATTCATATTTTCGCATATTTTAAAAATAAATTAGTGTGCATAGTTAAACAATAAGGGGTGATAAACTCAAGTTATGGACTAAGGAAATAAAATCAGTAAAATATCTAACTAATCCTTAAACATTGTTCTATATTGTGATGAAAACCACAAATATATATATATATATATATATATATATATATATATATATACTAATCTTGGGTTAGTAATCGATTATTCTATTGATGACGTGACTCATAGGATTTTTTATAAGGTCTTGTTTTACTCATGTTAACCTATAAGAATACCATTAGATAGATAAAAGATTTCACACCGTACAATTTATAAATATATACACACATAGATATATTCAAAAATATGTTTCTTTTTATATTTATATTGGTGTAGATCAATTTATTATATATTATTTGGATTTATATAGTTTAAATTGAATAAGATTAATTACGAATCTTTTTTGTCAAAAAAATATTAATATTTCAGCACCAAGTCCATTAATATCATACACCGCCAAGTTTCCAACATCGAAAAAAAAAAACAGTATTAGTATGATAATAATTATTTTTATAATATAAGATAAATAATTGTGGTAAACGGTATATGATAAACAATATGTTATTCCTAGTTCTCCCATCCTAAGTCGCCATTTAGACTTTTGTAGTTAATTTTTTTATCAATGAATTATCAATTGAGTTTTAAATTATTTGGAAAAATTGAAGAATCGCTTAGAACTTCCCACGGGACTGTTAAAAATTAATTGGTTTGATGGTTTAGACACTAAATTGAAAAGTCAAAATACTGAAAAGTGAAGCAGCTTGACTCCCAAGGTTTCAAAAGTTGCATTATTGTTTATATTACTAAAGTTTTTTTGAGAAAAATATTATTAAATATTCTTGAATAATTACTATTTCGGCCAATGGAATGTACATTCCCTTATGATCAGCGTTCTTACAAATTGAAAGTATATATAATTTTCAATTTTATAAATAAATTATAAGCTCAAAGATTAATATTGCAATTTACTCAACGTGAATAACAAAATTGTCAATATTTTATAAATAAAATTATTTACATTTTGTTTAATTTTCGTAAAAATTTATAAAACAGTGATCATTAAGAAAAAAAACTGCTAGATAAGTACACCCGTATATGTCCTCTGAACAAGTTGAAAAATACAAACGAATAAGTTTTTCTAAAACAACAAATGGGCACAGTCGACTCTAAAATTTGTATTCAGTCAAATGGGGAAGGTGGTAAACCTAATGATCCTTTGTTTCTATGAATACAGTTAGTATGGCAAGACAGAATATACATACATACATACATATATATATATATATATATATTTAAGTTCAAGCTGACTTCTGACTTCTCTAATTTCAAAATCCATCCAATCAAATTGGTTCTCCGTGAAACTTTGAGCGAAAGTTGCCACAGACAATTTCTGCATCAAACGCATTGCTTTGTGTAACAAAGTCGCTCAAAATGAAGACAACCCTACTCTTAATTTCAATCTTCCTCTTATCCACATACACTCCCTCCCCTTGTTCCGCAGCCGAAGCACCCGAGCCAGTGCTCGATGCAGCAGGAAAGAAGCTCCGGGCAGATACCTTGTACTATATTCTTCCAGCCAAAGTCCAGGGCAGAGGCCATGGTGGCGGGCTTACATTAGGCATTGGAAAGTATAACTGCCCACTCGCCGTAGTCCAAGAACCATATGAGTATATGGATGGCAGCCCATTAAAGTTTTACCCCGTGAACCTCAAGAAAGGCGTGATTCGTTTATCCACTGATCTGAACATCGAGTTTTCTGCACCAAATAGCTGTGGGGAATCGAACGTGTGGAAGCTTGAGGACTTAGATCCGTCAATCCGAAAATACCTTGTAGGAGTTGATGGAGTTGTTTGAAACCCTGGCGTTGACACGCTAAGCAATTGGTTCAAGATCGAAAAGTTGGGCAATGCCTACAGGCTCAGGTACTGTCCATCCGTTTGCAACAAATGCAATAGCGTTTGCAAAGATGTTGGCATTATTCGACAGAACGGAAAACGACGTATGGCTCTCACCGATTCTAACCCACTCAAAGTCATATTCATGCAGGCTTGATTTTAATCCTGTGAAGAAATGCATTCAAAAATGAAGTAAAATGGAAGTTGCAATAAAGGGTGCTCCTTAGCAGAAAATGGGAGGACAGAATAAAATTATGTAACAGTGAAGCTTTCAAAATTATGCAGGAACGGCTGTTTGTTTACTTATAAGGAACCCCTGAAACAAATGAGTAATCGACTGAAACAATGAGTATTTTTAAAATTTTCCACATTTATAAACATTGTTTAGGAGAAAAATGAAGCTTTCATTATTGGACAAAAAGTACATTATAATTATAAACATTCTTTACATTGTACTCTCTAGTTTTATTTTATTTTATTTTTTTTGAGTTGCATACATGTAACACTAGTTAGCAGCCATACTGAGGCTGTCCAACTGGAACACTTTTACAATACCCCACCCATTAACCAGGGACTGAACCAGTGACTTGGGATTGGGGGGCAAATTATATGAAATAATATATTAAAGGATAATACTATAATTTTTTAAAAAATGTTTGGATGGGCGAAAGGTAAAATTTAAAGGATATTTTCTAAAAAAATTTAAATTTTTCTTAAAGTAAAATAAAAAAAACTTTAAGAATTTTTTTTGGGGGGGGGGGTGGCTGCCCCTTAGATTCGTCTATGCTAATAACCCTTGGTAAATTATAATTTGTGCACTCATTCTTTAAATTTTTTAAAATTTATTATGTTATTATCCCCTTTAATTCCTTTATGAATTTTTAAGTGTGATTATGAAATAATGTGAATTACATATGCCTATTAATCTTAATACTTAGCTTCTATGAATAATGCACGACTTTATATTCATATTAAAATATTATTTACGAGGAGACATTATTTCAATTCAATTTAGCAAGAAAAATAATTTCAAAAAATTTTTGGATCCTATCTTTGACTAATTTTGACTTTTGCCTGTATGGGAGTCTTTGTCAATGAAAGACCAATGGATTTTGACATGTTAATTATTTTCACTATTCTTTTATGAAATTGTCTAAGACTATTTTAAATTGACCAACTGAAATAAATCTGACCAACTCCAGTCAGGACTTCAATTTAATTTTGTATTAGACAAATTAATTTTGACTTGGACCAAATAGTTTTGACTAGAGTTAGGAGCCCTAAAACTTGTGAATTTCCCATAAAAACCCTTATGTGCCTCCACCTTTTGGCTAATCTCGTCCATTGGAAGCGTTTAATCTAGGCCATCTATTTCCCTTCAATCCAATCTCTTCATTTAACCTATATTTAATTAAACTAATCTCAACCCTAGATCCTATAGAGTGCTAAACAAAACCCTCATGTAACGTCCCACTATATACGTAACCTGTACATGTTGAGTATGTCGCTCGTTCATAACATCAAGGGTCTTTAAAATGTTATAAGAAATAAAACAGATAAATAAACTCTAAAATTTTGAATTTAAATTAAAACTTAAATAGAATGCATTTTAATCTCATCTTAAACTCAAGTCTCAAATAACTATATTCTAAACGTCAAAATAAAAGTTAAAACCTAACGTAACATCGTTCTAATATCAATGCAAAAGAGAGTTCTCTAAGATCTTGTTTTGAGGCCCACTTCAGTTAGAAAACACAGTTATGTAAATCATGGGAAGTTAAAGATAATCTCAGTAAGTCCTGTAGAGTGATTGTGTCTAAGTTATAAAAGCAAGTTACGATGCACGGGAAATACTAATTTGCACTAATATGAATGTAATATGTATGCTTTCATGCATTTTTGAAACAAAATATTATCAATGGGGAAACTAGTATGTATAAATACTTTACATTGTCGAACATAATGTTGTTGGGTAAAATATCTACAACATAATTTTGGGATGTAACAATTACGTACCGAGAGCTTTGTGCCATTGCAAAAAATTCCAAGATTTATGAGTTCCCATTTTCAAATCACAAATTCTAAGAATCCTAGTTCTCCTTTTCTTGTGGAATATTTAATGAAGAAGAAAACCCCACAATTCACATTTTCATGGAGAAACCCCTTCTTTGGGTAGAAACCCCACTCAATGAATAGAGCCCTGCTTTTTAGGGTCAAAACTGTAGCATCCCCTATTAAGTTGCGTAACGGACAGGGATGTCACCCCGTCCTTTGGACCAATGGAAAGAAAGTAAATGAAAAAGGATAAATCTTAGTATTCGATCATAAATTACATCACAAAGAAATTTGCTAAGACTGATGAAATAAAAATCCTAAGTTTGGGCAAAAGAAAATCAAATCGTTCATCTAGAATTAAAGGCAACAAAAGTTTCAAGACCTAATAGTATTACAAAATAGAACTTCAACTCCCGGTCTTGTTAAACCAACCTCCTCCTGAAAACGTGATAAAAAAAAAGTGTGAGACTATAAATAATCTCAGTATGTCCGTAGTGTGTGGTCGTGGCACAATTTTCAAAATAAAAATATCACATTGCTTGAATGAAAATAATTTGAATGGGTATACTCATAATGCAATTTTCACTTATAATTTTCATTCCCAAAAGAAACATATTACTGCAATCGTAATTACCTGTCTTCAAAAACACAATTTGATTAAAGCTCAAACACATTTTCCCTAAGATTTCCCAAACCAAAATCCCTCTATTCGTTCTAGTAATTTATTCGAGAAATATTAGCTGTAAATCATCGTAACGATATTTGGAGCCACTTAGTATAAATCATGCATTGATTTTAGCAATATTTTCATGTACAAAATGCATAAATACATTTTTATCTATAGCATAATTTTGATGTATGGCCTATAATCATCATGCTCATGAGAAACTTCATAACAATATTCATACTTGAATAAATTATGATATTATAACATAATCATTACTTTTGTGCATAAGTTTTATGTCTAAAAATGGCATACTCATAATTTAAATCATACTTCTCATGCCATAACGTGAAATGCTTCATAAAATTCATGCATATATTTTATATGCACTTGGAGGCAAATTGTACGTAATTTAAATGTGGCATTTTTGCATGGCTTTGCATTTTCCAAAATGGGCTTGAGACGCAAGGACTTACCTCTTGTCCAAAGCTTAGCAAAATAACTTCAAACTAACTTAAGTGCTTCTTCCTCCTACGTCTAACTCCAAAATCTAACATGTACATATAATATAGGTATTAATTTTCTATTTAAATTCTAAATAACGTGTTAATCAAGATCCTAGAATAGTTATGAGAATTATTTAGATCTTAAGTAATTCCAAAATACTTGGTGGAAAAGCCTAATTAATTCTAATCATAAGGTATCCCATTAAGAAATCTAAAAATCTAGTAAAGTATTCGTAATTTGGAAAGCACGGAACTCTCCTACTTCCTTATTAACACTAATAGCTAAACAAGACCTTAATTGCCAAGCAAAACCCTAATCACCCATGCAAACGCTAATTAGCCTTGCAACTCTAAATAATCATTCAATGAAGCAGCATTTAAACCAACTTATATTACCAAGCACACCAAGAATTCAAATAGCTTTTCAAAAATTAAAGTTCCTATCTTATAATGGTTCAAGGGATCACTCTTCAAAATCATACAATAAAGGAAAATCATTACTTTTAACAAATATAATTCCCATAATTATAAAGAGCACACAATGTTCATATCAGCCAAATTTGCAGAAATTAATACCTTTATTGCTTTTACTCTAAAACAAGGGTCAAAATCGTTTCCTAAGTTAATTATGGAAACCATTTAATTTTTTTAAAAAAACATCCAATTTAATACCTTCATATGTCAGGTGAATCGCCATATATTTATCTCCCTAGGTTTCCCACAAAAAATGAGTCAAATAATTTTTACAAAAAGCCTCGGGTGAACAGTAATCTGCTTGGCGCAGTCTATTTCAAAAATTCGAACTCCAAAATTATAACGGATTTTTCATTGATTGTTTTTTCTGAAATTTTCATAATATCCTGAAGTTTCTACAGTCAAACAATTATGGGAAACTTCAGTCAGGAAAGGCATAATTTAGGGGTTTTAATTTAGCTATATGTACAGGGATTTGTGTACAGTCTGCATAGTTTGATTTAAGGGCCATAAAATTAGGTTTTTCTTTATTTACTTCATGCAAAATTTGCACAACAACAATCTTAACATATAATTGGATACTCAGGGACTCAAAATCAAACATATCCTTAAGAATTTTCAGCTCCTAAAACAACAATATATCATTTGGCTTCCTAATTAGAACCAGCAATCCTCTATTTTCTTATCACCTTCATAATTCTCAAAACACAGAGCAAATCACCCAATTCATTCACACCAGTTCATACACAAACCATAGATCACACTACCAAGAAATCCTACTCCACATTCACTCCAAATTTGTAACACCCCACCTTTTTGCTTTCGGTTGGCTACTATCTGTAATAGGATGAGAATTTATATCAATGGCCAGAACAAAAGTTGATCGGTGTATTGAGACCAATACTTTGGTGAAATAAAATTTTGTCGAGACCTGGATGTAATTATTGAATTTGTTCTACCCGTACCCTAAATTTTTGTAATGATATTAAGATTAATAAAATAAGAATTTTAGGGTACTCTAGAAAGATAAATTGATCAGTGCAATGAGACGCACGTTTTGGTGCGAATTGTGCTACCCGGGTATCGGGGACATTTTTGTCATTTTGACTGCACTCGTGACTTTGACTGAAAATTTGACCAAGTAGAGAGGGAATTGAAGAATTTAAGTATTACCAATGGATTCAGTGGAATTTTTGGAGTTGAATAGTGAAATAAAGTATTTTTCGGTTACGGATCCGATTTTGGTCATTTCTGAAGAAAATAGAAAATCATTATTTATGAAATGAATATTAAAAATATATATATAATTATATATTTTAAAAAATATATTTCTTATATATTTGATTTGATAAGAAGATATATGTTTATAATTTTGTTATTATACATATCATCATCATCATCATCATCATCATCATCATTATTATATCTATATATATATAAAGAAGTAATGTTCAATTTGAACACTTCAAATTTGGGACCCACACCTTTAATAAAGTTAGAGTAGGTGTCATGTAGGACCCATTGCTTTTAATAAAGTAACACCATCTTAAGATTATTATATTTATTTTAATTCCATAAATATCTCTTATGTTCTCAAAGCATCTATAATGTTCTAAGAGTTTCTACCCTTTCCATAAGTTTTTTTAAGCTTCTAAAGTACTCTAAAGTCTTCCATAAGTTTCTACAAGTGATGAGTCATCACCTAAAGCATTTTAGAAATTGTGATTCATCATTCCATGTATACCAATTACATTTCAAAGCTTCCTACTCAAGTGTTTTACATAAACCATGACAAAAGCCGTTACATAAGAAAAGCTTCCACCCTAAGCTTCTTAACACCTATAAATAGGGGAGGAAGGAAGAAGAACAAGATGAGAAGGAAGAAGAAAGAGAAAGAGAGTGTGGCAAAATAGAAAGAGAAAGAAGAAGAAAGGAGAGAGAAAATAGTGTTCTTGGAGAAGTTGGAGTTTCTTGGAGTGAATTCAAGCTAGAGCACCTTATATACAAGGTAAAGTCCTATACTCCAAGAATTAAAGTTGTAGATTTCATTACGGTGATTGTTATGATATGAATTTTAACATAAAAACATGAGATTTGTGATGATTAAAGTGGTTATTATGTACTATGTGAAACTTTGTGTGTGCTACCAATTGGATAAAGGGTTCATAGGCTATGTTTTGTATGGTGAATAAGGGTATTTAATTGGTGATTTAAAGGGGTGTTCATGATTGAGAAGAAAGATGGTAGAGTTGGGATAAAAATGGGTTAAACATTAAAGAAAATAGATTATGATTGGTTTTGGATGTTGATGTCAGCTATATGTTATTTACATAGGAACTTAGTGGCTTTCTTGAACCTGAAAATCTAAAGAATTAATGTTTTTTGAAGGGAAATGAAGTGGATTAAGGGTTAGATAGGTGTTATGAATCAAGAAACACAAGTAGGTGAAGTTGTTTGTAGAAATAGACTATAAATCAGAAAAACTACTGGAGCTGTTTTTTCCCAGTATCATGCTACTGGAGTGGGAAATCTGAAAACAGCCTATACATAATTAAATTTAAGAGTCTTATGGTCATTTTGGTATATCATGGATCCAAATCAGAGTTGTAAATTGAAAGTTATGTGCAAAACAAAATGGTGTGTCAAACCAGTGAAATTCCAGAAAGCAGTCCGAAAATGGATGGATTTAAGGGTGATTAATTGTGTGATTTGGTTGAAATAATTGGGGACATATGAAGTAAATTCCTTGTTTATGAAGGGATAAAGGATGTGGAAAAAGAAAAATGAAAGAATTGAACAAACGATGGAAAAACGATGCAAACGAAAGTTGAACGTTTTGTTTAAGCATCGGCTAACCGTCGGCCTCGTCGGCTAAACGTCGGGCACGTCGGCCGAACGTCGGCTACTTTTCAGCCAAACACGAATTGACCAAAAACGATGTTTGGTGTAGGTTTAGTGACAAACGGCCCACGAAATATCGAAAACAGTAGGAACGAAGGTTAAACGGCCGTGAATGAAAAGAATTGCTTAGGACACGAGGTGAGTCCCTTTGATTTCTAAAACCTTTTAAAAGCTAGTATGCTTCACTTTTCCATTAAATGCTATGTTTTATACCATGTTGGAAATCCCTAAATATGTTTAAGGTTTATCTGAGCGAGAATTATTTTATGCCCCTTTTGGGCTCGATTGAACATCAAAATTGGCTTGAAAACCTTATTGGAACATTTTATGAAAATATGCTTGAAAACTTTGAATTTAATTTTTTTTAGGATTAGAACTCTGGATTTCTTGAAGTAAGTTTCTTTTGGAATCAGGTATTTGGAAAATAATCCAAATGTCCTTATTGGAATGTTTTATGAAAACCTTTGGAATCGGGTATTCGGTAAATGATCGAAATATCCTTATTGGAACTCTTGTGAATATTTTTCAAATTGGGTAAGGGTAAAGAGACCCGAATACCCTCAAAAAGTCTTTCAGAATCGGGTATCGATAAAATGACCTGAATACCCTTGGAACTGACTTTTGTGATTGAGTACGGGAAAAATGGCCCGGATACTCTTGGAAACACGTTTTGATGTGTGAATAGAACCCTTTATCTGGTTTCAACATGATTTTGGAAAATGTTGTTTTGCCCCAAAACTGTTTTGATTTGAAAATTCTACGGGAATAGATAATCCTCTGGCCTAATCAGTCAGACGGGGTTGGTATTGTTAATATTGAGTACTCAGCAAGGACTTTGATCTTTGTACTAGCTCATGTTAGAGGTAGACGACCCCAAGTAACCTAGCTAGTTCTGGGATTGTCTTACTGCAAATAGGGCAATAGGACATTGAGATAAGTCGTCCTGACTAGCCTTTTTGAACCTCGGTAATTGCCACATCTACGGACGCTACTTGATTTTGAGTCATTCGCTGGATGCCGAGCGGGGACACTCGGTGCGTTTGACTTCTTGCCGCCTCAATGGTGATTGATGTCAGGATTGGGACCCCTGGCTTATGGTGGCAAATAAAAGATCCCTAAGTCCCTGGCACAAGAAACCGTGTAGCCGAAGGCAAGGACTGCGACACTTGCATACAGGCCAACCTTCTATTGGAGAAGTGCCTGTGATTTGAAAATTGGGGCAATGATTTGAAATTGAAATACCGTTTTCCCAAAATGATTGAGTTCTGAATAAACTCTTCGTTAAAAAGTTTTGGAATCATTTCTAATGAACAAATAATATGTTATTTCACAAAAAGCTTTGTGTGTTCTACCTCTTGATAAAGCACTAGCACACACGGGACTCACTGGGTGATTTTTCATTCACACGTGTCTTTTATCTTACCTTTTTTGTAGCATCTGAAGTTGGAAGGACCTACGGATAGAGGGCAATACCACGGTGACAGCAGAATAGGTCCGGTCGTTTCCCTTCTGGACCTTATATACTCTGTTAGTTTTTCGTTATAAAGACCCATTGTCTGGGCAACTGGACGAGGGCAACACCCGGTGTTGGTATGCTTCCACTATCACTATTAGTAGGGGAGTTACAAAATTCACCGACAAAATAGCATTACACTACTAAGAATGAATCTAGGTATATTAGTGCACTTTTGGGTTTTCAAGTTAACAACTAGCGAAAATGAGTTCTTATCATAAAAGGCTTCACTTCTATATCCTACATCATTCCTTTAACCATATCAAACCAAAAATCTGTACAAATAGCGAATCACTCCAAACTGTAAAATATCAGTAGACTTTTAGCTAGCATGGACAATAGAAGCGAAATATGCATTCTTCATATACAACAAACCATCTTTGCATGATATCTCAAGACCCTAGACTAGATACGATGTTTAGGCATCAAAATACAACATAACAAAAGCATAAAATCACAGATTCTACAGCTAGACCGCAGTCACATTTTCTACTACATGAAGAAACAAGGATGGTAGATGGTTTACCTTGAAGTTTTGAAGCTTGCTTCCAACCTTCCTACAACAAGTGACAGCCTTTCTACAAAAAAAAAAAAAAAAAAGGTGATTTCTTGAAGAGTAGAAGAGTTATGATTATGGAAAAGGAAGTGCTGCACTATTGTTTCGAGGTGAATGCAAGAGGAGATAGCTTTCTCCTTGCTCATCAAGGCAGTCGGCCAGCCCTAAAAGAGAAAAGAGTGTTGTTCTCTTGAGATGGAGAAAAGATTGAGACAAATGAGAGAGGAGGCAGCCGGCCATGAAGGGTGGAAATGGTGGGAAAATAAATTTTATACTACGTCATTTTTTAATCCAAGGGTTGGAATGAGCTTGTTTGAAATTGCCTTTAATTCAATGGCTAAGATGACATAAATTTTGATGGGTCATCATGATCCATAGATCTTGGAAATGGGGTTTGGGTTAAGTACTCAAAATTTTTCGTGACAAAGATTTGACCCAGACTTATTAATTAACAGACAAGGCCAAACTGCTAATTGAAATTAAATTCGTTGAAGAGTGCATTGTTCAAGAGTGGAAATTCAGTCTTATAATATTAATTGATGTGTGGTGCTATAACTAATTTGACTAAATTATCTACTACAAAATAATATATGTATATGTAATACATGTATTAAATATGGACTAAATTGTCTACTACAAAGCTTTGCATTTTCCAAAATGGGCTTGAGATGCATGGACTTACCGATTGTCCAAAGCTTAGCAAAATAACTTCAAGCTAACTCGAGTGCTTCTTTCTTCTATGTCCAACTCCAAATCTAACATGTGCATATAATATAGGATTAAATTTCCTATGTAAATTAATCTAAATAAAGCATTAATCGAGATCCTAGAATAGTTAGGGGAATTACTTAGATCTTAAGTAATTCCAAAATACTTAGCGACAAAGCCTAATTATTTCTAATTACAAGGTATCCCATCAGGAAATCTAACAATGTACCAAAGTATTCATAATTCAAAATGCATAGAGCTCTCGTTCTTCCTAATTTACACTAATAGCCAAACAAGACCTAAATTGGCATGCGAAACCCTAATCACCCATAACTAGCCATGGAACTCTAATTAATCATTCAATAATGCATTATCTAAAACTACTTATATTACCAAGCACACAAAGATTTCGAATAGTTTTTCAAAAATTAAAGTTCTCTTCTTATAATGGTACAAGGGATCACTCTTCAAAATCGTACTAAAAAGGAAATGACTAGTCATTAAATAAAAAATATCACAAAACAATCTCAAATAACTAGGAAAATATAGACAAATCTAGACCCTATCGACGTATTTTGAACTCACATGGAGCACATACAGGACTTGCTGAGAATTCCTTTCTCAAACGATTTCCTCTATGGCATTTTAGGATATACTAAACCTAAGATGGTGAACTATTAGAGATAAGTGTTGTTCAAGTTCTATTGTCCGTTTATTTATTCGCGATTCAAAAAACATTTGTTTATGATAGACATTGTTCCATTTAAGTTATGGATTTGAATTTGTGCACTTTAAATTTCATTCCCAAAACCATGTATTGTTGGGAATCTCGGGCTTGTATCGTATACGGCGCAGTGGAAGAATAAAATGAGATACCCTCCCAGGACCCGTCTAAGGATACTTGCACATTTACTAAATTGAGATTATATCACTGGCATTAAATAGTTATCCATATGATTATCTCAAAGCTAGGTCATCCAATGAACTTGTTCCATTAACAAGCATCCATGTGTTAACTTTGAGTATCTCAATACTCACGGTTATGAGAACCACCGCCTAATCAAATCAGGAAGTCTAACACATGCTAGTCTTAGCACATTAATGATGTCCTGTCTCATTAATACTATGACTAGGGACTATTTAAGTACTAATACCATCCAGTGCAATAGGAATCTTATATCATGATCTCTATCATAATTTTCTTAACACAGTGTTGTACTAGGGACTTTATCGAACAGTTATATTACTTAAAGTAAACAAAAGAAACTGTAAGATAAATAATGACTTTTATTAAAATAAAATGTGTCATATACAATGTACAAGTGATTGCCTCTAGGGCACAACACTAACATGTATAAAATTTGATACGATGTAATTTTGAGTTAAGTTTATTGGTTTTACTATTTCATCTAGCTATAAAGACCCTTGGTTCACAAAACAGGCCGACATCCCTGACCTTCTTGGGGTCACGTGTAACACCTTACAGTTACAAGGCCCAAATAGTTGCATATGTCGCCCTATCGTAATGACAATAAGTCTTTATAATGGTACAATTTAATAATAACCAACGTAGAGTCTTAATAGCTCCAAAAGAAATTATATCATATACTCTGAACATTTACTTATACCAACTGTGGCTTCAAATTCTCCTAGATCTAAGCCCAAATAGTAATAAGGTAGAAGAGTTTGAAATATATTAACTAACTTCTTCAGGTCTTCCCTCTATACAAATTCTAGTATTCACAAAAGTCTACCAGGAAAGTATGGATAAAACTTGTATCAGATATATAAGATATCTCAATAAATCCCGTAGTGTGCTGTGAGAAGTTTTAATAACACTGTGGTTTCGATGCATGATTAAAATTGTTGGAATAGTACTATTTCTTGTTTGAGAAGTGTCTATAGTGAAATCATGGAAGTAGTGCTCTTTTCTTCGGGAAAATGTACCATCAACATCATGACATGGTGTAAAATATAAGCTTGGGGCTTTTAATCATAAATCATAACATATTTTAAAAATACGTTTAATTATAAAAAATTCTGCATTGCTATCTCATTTGGAAGGAATATTATTCCAACTGATATTGCTATACTGGCCCGTACAGGATACACAATCCCACGTCATTAATTTGTATGAATAACCCAGCACGTACACTACGGTTAAACATATCGCAACCATCATTATAGTATGCCACACCGGCCAGGATGTCCCATGCTCGTCCCTCTGTTTCCACTTTGGATAATGGGTGACAACAAAGACAACTAAATATCAAATATTAGCACTACATGAAATAAGAGATCACAGTCCGAAGGTAGCCACCAATCGGACAGCGTTTTCAAACCCGCACAAGTTAGTATAGGTGTAAAGTCCCTTTGAGTACTCACGGATCACATCACATTAGAGATCATCGCAGTGTCTCAACACTTCCACAGCTCAATCAATTCCAAAATATTTCCATTCTAAAGATATTTTCCTTCCCAAAATGACTTTGAATATGACCACATATAATTTGGGTCCGTTCTAATATTTCATAAAATCATATTCTCAAGCTATGGCTTTTGTAACCCTTATGCTTGAAGTGCAATCATAAGTTGCCTAATGAAACTCATGCAGGGTTTCCAAATCATTTCATCATATGGGAATGGCTTCTCAAAATAAAGCATGCTTAAATAGTGCACAATCATTTATGCTTCCAAATGATTCATAATATGTTCAATAAAATAAACTAGCATACTTTATAATATTTTTCTCATAAAAGAGCTTTATTGAAAACCTTGTGTGGATGTGGAGATTTACCTCAAATAGCTTTTTGCATAGCAAGATAAATATTTGCTAAATCGTCACCAATGTTTAACAATGAATGGCCGACAATAAGAATCATTCATAACGCATTTAGTATACTATACTTATCGACGACAATGTACATATGGCCAAATATATAGTCATATAAGGATATCACTTCATTTCCTATATCATTCCATAATTGAAATGAAATATAATCCTTGCATGCTTGTAATTCCTCTTCTTCGCAAGAATATAAGGTCTTCATATACCCAATTACCTTCTCATTCATCCATGAACATGAATAAAATCACTTCATGAATTTATTTATTTTTTAATAAAAATTCTACAATTTCAAGCTTTCAACACATCATCTTTTTTTTTGCACTTAACTTTCAATCCACATGCCCAAATGATGTCAACTTTGTTCATAAAATGTCCTCAAGACATTCCTTGGTGAATTCCAAATCATGAACCACTGAATTCCCTTCTCATTTCATTTGGTTTTGCTTACAACATCTCAGATTTCCAATCCCGTCACAGTTTTGGCAGCTTGTGGTATTTTCAACACAACATGTTATTCACAACTCCAAATCTTGTCAAATTGGTCCCAAAAGGATCCTAAGACATTTAGTTACAAGTTTCAGGTATGAGGTTCCTAAACAACGATCCAATTTGTACAGTTTATTCATTCTTCAAAGCTTCTCAAAAATTCTTCAAAATAGAATTTATGTTTTTGTATCCTTTGTTCACATAATCCATTCTCTTTTTTTTTCCCTATACAATATATATGTCGTTTAATCATTGCAAGCCTTTGTTTATCATCTAAACATCATATAATCCTTCTTGATTTCAGTCATACACAATCGGTATCTTTCATATTGAAACAACAACAGAACCAAAGGCTTTGAATAATAACAACAATATTCCGTTTTCTTCAACAGCTAAACTATTTTATATCTTATTTCCATCTTCCATTTTTTCTTCCATGAACAATGCTTTAAACCATCTCCAAAACACCTTCAAACATTATATAAAACACAGCATGTATGCCTCCAAATGCACCACTATATACAGCACACACAGCAACCCCAAAATCATAGCTATTTCTAGATATTTTTCGTAATTCTCATGAATTTTCCAACAAAATTAATATCAAAATAATACTTGCAACTTAATCTAAAACTTTAATTCATGAAGCTTGAATGTTTACCATGTATGTTGCTTGATTTAGCTGAAAAATGTTTCACGTTTCCCTCTTTCTCTCCAAGAACTCTTCTTCTCTCTCTTCATTCCTTTTTCTCTACTTTTTCTAGCTTTTCTTTCCATTCCCTTTCTTTTCTTCCTCTCCTCCCATTTGTTCTTTTCTTGGACGAATTCCTAGCTGCGCACCACCATTATGGTACAATTTGTGACCAATTTTTGGCTACAAAGTCCAGAGACATTAAATGCTATTGTGGGCTATCATGACATATGTCGTTTTCTTGTGTTTCCACCATTATCATTTTTTACTTCTTAAGCTTATTTGATAAGCTTTTACAATTTAATAATCCCATAAATATTTTACTCATCCAATGGTATTTTGATGCATGTTTTCATCCACCAATCATGTTACACCGCTTGTCTCAAATTCAATCACATTTCAGAATTTCTTCGGAAAATAATTATAATTATGTCCCGTATCGTAAAAATATTTTATTCTACCAATGGAATCCATAAATTTTATTGAACTCAATAGTGGGAACCAAAATTCCATGTTATTTCTCAATTCTTCCCAATTTACGGTCAAAATCCCGATCATAGTCAAAATGACGATAATGCCCCTGATAGCTCAGGTTTTACCAAAACGTCAATCTTATCACACTGTTCAATTTTTGTTCTGAGCGTACCTCCAAAGTCTTACTCTACTAAAAACAGCCGCAATCTGAATATTTAGGGTACGAGTAGAACAAATCCAAAATTCATTCTAGATCCCTAAAAATTCCAAAATTCCAATTGTGTCCCTAAATATTTTTATCGCACTAAAATGTTCAGTTCCTCAAACTAATCATTTCTTGTTCTTAGACTTCACATAAATACTCATTCTATACAAAGTAGTTACCAGTCAAAGTGTTCCAAATAGGGATGTTACATCACATAGTAGTAGAGTTATACATGTGGTATCGTAGTCTTGGTTTAGGCAATGTGACAAAAATTAAGGAAAAATAGTTATTTAGGCATTTAAATCTATTAGTAACCTCAATTTTTTGCCTATAGTTAGGATGGCTATACAAGACGGACACAGAAGAGACAAATGAGGAATAGGCCTATGGGACATTCTGAGTGCTAGGACCTAAGAGATTATATATATCCTTTTTCCATGCTTTCAATAAGCCTAACATCTGAGGTTAACATTGTTTATTTCTCTATATATTATTTTTTTCCTTCCACGATTTGGTTAAATTAGAATAAGGATGTCTTATGACTTTCGACCTCTTTTGTAGAGACACGAGACTTCTTTTTATGAATACCAGCATAGGTAAATTTCCTTGGTATAGCTTTGACTACATTATGGTTGTTATTTTCTGATCTTACTTTTATCATTCAATTACTTAAGGTAAAATGTCTGCCTATCCTTCATATAACGTTTTGATGTGCTTAATGTGTCTACTATATGATAATGGTGCCAAGACGAGAAGTGACCATTCGCGGTAGAGGAGCACGTATAGTTTAGCCAACGACATCAAGGCATGGGATGACTGCCTGAAAAAATGGAAAGCATGCGGTAGAACTGATTGTATCAGTATACAAAACTACACCATCTCCTATGCCCGAGGAAGAAGTAGAAGACAACTAAGGGCAAGGTGCAGGGTCAGAAAGACTGGAAGAAACCTCGATATTACAAGCATTCAGCAAAATAACAGAGTTGCTGTATACTCTATCCAAACAAAGCACATCTCACGGAGAAGATGAGGCGTTGGAATAGTTCTTGAAATTCCAACCGCCCACATTTCTTGGGAAGTATAATAGGATCAGAAAGTGGAGTAATGGACAGAGTAGATGGAGTACAACTTCTACATCCTATTGGTGGACATGGAGCATAACAGGACCCAGTTGTTTGTCAAAGAGCTCAAACGGGAACTGTAGAAGGTGTAACACGCCGCTACCGAGCCCGCCGGGGCCGGGGATGTCGCCCCGTCCAAAGGATAAGGGGTCTTTATAACGAGGTCACACAAATAAAATAGCGAAATAAAAATAATAAAAATAATACTTCAACTTAAGATTTATTACAACCCAAGAATAAATCCACGAATTCCCAAAAAGAAACAAATCCATAAATAAAATTATCCACTCTCGTCTCCCTAAAGCAATACATAAAATCAAAAGACACATTCTCTTCCAAGGCAGATAACACTAGCTACTCATCCCCACAGCAGGGATCGGCCTGAAATCATAGTAAAAAGGTGATGAGACGAAATCTCAATAAGTCCGTGTGTGCTTTGGGTGTTCAGTGAAAACAGTTCGTGGATGCAAAGTGTGAAATCTTTATAAGAGAAATATTGGCAAGTAATAAACATTAGTCAAAAGCAAGAGTGGTATTTTCCTCTTTTTGAAACCATACAAGTGCATAATAATATCAACCACTCATAAAGGTGGTCATGGGTTACCACACGTTGGGCCCCATAACCATACAATGGTCAGAATGCCTAACACTTTGTGTAAACTGACAAAAGAAATACTGGCAAACAATGAATGATGTTCAAAAATAAGAGTGGCGTTTTGGCTTATCTAGCCGTACATAATTTATAAGATCAACCACTCGAAAGAAAGGATTATGGGTTACCACATGTTGGGCCCCATAACCGGTCAGAATGCCTAACACTTTGTGCAGACTAACAAAAGGTAGGTGATCGGCCTACCGGGCAAGATACTCCTCCTTCTCTATACCCAAACAACCGTCGGGTGTCCATTCCGGCAAAACACAGTCACTTGACTGAAATAAAACAAACTACTAGCTCGGACCGGCTTGACTAAGTAGTACTGACGTTTCTCTAAGTTGAGCTTATCTTCTGGAGGTGGCCTCCTGCCAGAAGACTCACTCTTGCTCTTCAAAACTAGTACTACTAGCCTACCCCTGTTGAGTACTCAACATAACAAATCCCACTTGCGGAGAAAATGAACAAAACACAGTTCCACTTGAAAATGGCAATTAAGGTTTTCCAAAGTCTGGGGCAAAACTGGTTTTAGAAAGAGTTTTAGGTTTTGAGTAAAACCGCCCCTTGATTTGCAAATAATTTATTTATCTGAAATGAGAATGGAAATAATCCTCAATTGCCTTTACAGAAATGAGTGACCATGCACTCTACATTTGGCTTGCCATAAAAAAAATCATTTTTCATCAAACAGGTTTTATGCAGGAGCTTACCTGATCCTTGCTCACAACAAAGGTCTCCAATAGCTGACCTGACCCGCATAGGGTAAATACAAACCACAATCAAACTCAACCCAAAGACTCACTTTCTCAAATAAAACTAACTCAACTTACTACAGTCATATCCCTAGTATCCCAAGCTTTAAGGCTCAATAATAAATAAAAGGATTTATAAAATAATTCTAGTTTGATAATAAAATAACTAGAGTTTGGGAAATAGGTACAAAAAGTTGAAGGTTTAAATCTTGCTAAAAATAAATTATGGTTTATTTGAAAAAGGGTCCAAGGTAGTATCAGGTAAAATAATGATTTATTAATAATTTAGTTGTTAGAAAATAATTGATAGCTAAAATTTGTTGAAAATAAATTTAATGAGTCTTGCTTGAAAAATAATAAGCAAATCCTTAATGGGTTTTGATTAAAAGATAATAATTAAATTTTTAGTAATAAATATTTTATTAATTATAATTATTTCCATAAAAGGCTTTAATTGATTTTATCATCTTAAATTATATATAGATATATATATATATATATATATATTCCCAACAAAAACTATTATTTATTTAACTAGAATATCACTATTTTATATAAAAGACCAAATCCACATTTTCCCATGGTTTTCAAAATTTTACTAGAAAAATCATATTATTAAATATTTTATTAATGAAATAAAATTTGGCTTAGGGACAACTAGATCATGAATATATTTCTATGGCTAACCACAAACATGAACATATACAACCCTTCAATCCATCAAATCATCCAAATCATGCATACAAGCATAGATCTCAATTTGTCAAAATATGATCTAACCCTTACTAGCATAAATATGATCATGGCTTCAATAGTCCAACATGAATATAAATCCTACTCACCAAAGGTGGCATAATCTCTAGCATACTTCATCACAAATACTACCTATGACATGCATCAACCTCAAATCATCATATAATCATCCAAGACAATCCTTCCATGCATAAATCTCATCTCCTTCACATTCATACATATACTCATGCTTCAATCAACAACATCACATACTCAATCCCATCGCCAATCATCTTCTCACAACATCATCCTAGAGACATGATTCTAAAATTTTTAAAAAGAGGATTGAAGGGACTTACTTGGTTGATGAATGACTTGAAGGAGTTTAGAGAAGATCTCAACTCCTAGATGGCTAATCTTGTTCAAGAAAGGTGGCGAAAGCATGGTCATGGAAGAAGAGTCCATTCGGCCAAGAGGGGGAATTTCGGTCCATGAGAGAGAGAAAGAGAGAGAGAAGAAGAGGAAGTCATTAGTGTGATCATTCATATCGATTTTCATTAGAGATCAAGTTGAAGAGGTTGATGTTGATAGAGTGATTTTACCTTGAAGATGTTCTTGTCCAGAAATTTCTGCTTTGATCCGAAGTAGCAAGATGTTTGGAGGAGTTTGATGTTAAAAATGGTACGGATGGACTCACAGCAATGAATAGATGAAATCTGGATTTTTTAGAGGTAGTTTGAAGTGATTTGGAGAGGTATTAGGTGAAAGGAAGTAGTAGGTGTTCTTGGTGTAGTGTGTGTTCTTGAAGGTTGAAGAAAATCGAGAGATGGTAATGTGCAGCTGCTGAATTTTTGTGAGAGATAGGGGTGGACGAATTTCTGTAGGGTTTAGGAGGTTGATTCTCTGATTTGGAAGGGAAAAGGAAAGGTTAGTTGTTACAATCTTTGAAGAATATTTTTAGGAAGTGAATTTGGAAAGTAAATATCCTAAGAATATCTTGATTGCTTGGACAGCTTTGAAGTCTGCCATGGCTGATTGTTTGAGCAGAATTTCATGGGATTAATGCTGACTTATGGAGGCTTATGGTGGCCGAAAGTAGGGTGTACAATGATGAAGAAGAAGTATGGTCCATTGAGCAAAATATTATGGAAGGTTACTAAATAAGATGGCTGAAATTTTGGAAACCAATCAAGCTAAATTGCAGGGATTTGTTTGAGAGATTTTTGGACAGCCATTAATGGAATTTCGTACAGAAGTTCAAGGGGATCAATGGATCTCTGTTTATGGAGGTTTAAGGAAGGTTTTGACAGATTAAGGTTGGTGTTTTGGCTGGAAGAGAGATAGGAAACAAGCTGGACGAAAATCTGCACAGAATTTCGCTGCACAGTGATTTTTCTGGCAGATTTTCGTCTGCTGTTCAAAGCCATTTTGCAGCGAGTTTTGAAGGGGATTTCAGGGGTATTCAAGGCTGGTTTCCAGCCTTCTTTATGGAGGAAAAACATGGCTAAGGTGCTGCACAAAATCTGGGAGAAAACAGCTTGGTTTGGAGCTCTCAAAGTTGATTTTCGTACAGGAATTTTTCCTGTTTTGCTCCAGCTTGAGCAGTCCGAAATTGGACAAAAACTTTCAGGTTTCAAACTGATCCTAAGGACCATTTTTCTGGTAGCATTTGGGAGGGAATGTGAGCTAAAAATTTTGACCTTTTGAAGGTACAACAAGCTGGAAAAATTCCAACTCATTCTATGAAGAAAGATGAACTAAGCTAGAGGAAAATTTCAGCAAGCTCACTAGAGGGATTTTCCTCTTGAAATTCCTCACAACTCTTCCATATTTTTCAGACCATAAGGAGTCTTTTACCAAGACATTTTGATCCTAAAAGACCTCAGTACTTTACTGAATTTTCTGGAAAGAAAAAGGCTAGAACACCTTGATCAAAGTAATGAGTTGAGCATTGAGAAAAATTAAAGAACAAGGAAGAATGAATTTCCCTTCAAGAATTTTGAGTAGAGTAAAGAGTGAAATGAGAATTCTCCTAACATGTCTCTCCTAGGACATTATCACCACCTTGATCTAGGCCCTTAAGGCTGAAGCTAATCCTCCCTAAGTAAAAATAAAATTTAATCTAGCTAAAGCTTCTATGATGGAATTTGAACCCAAGACCTCAAGAATTAATTCTAAGGCTCTAACCACTAAACCACAACAACTCTTGTTGCTATTTCTACTAGAAAAATTATTTTCTATTCAATCCACAAGCTATCTCACTATTTTCACCTCGGGCAAAAATTACCATTTTGCCCCTCTCACACGACACTCAACAACAAGACTTCAAGACAATAAAATTCAAATCTAAACCACATAAAAATCATATGAAAATGTATTTAATTATGAAATGAAGTATGATATGCATCCTAACCCCCTTACTCTAAGGTTGGTTTCGACTGGGGTTTCACAGAAGGCCCTATCATCGTCTCCTACCACTACCTGTACCGCCGCATCGATGCTGGCACAAGGATAGAAAACGATGATAAGAACTGAATGACATAGAGACCACCATTCACTTTAAAGCAGGATAATAACAAATGACCCACGGGACGACAATGTAGCGATAAGGGAAAACTGACCCAGACACCCAATAGGAACAATTCGCCTAACCTACCTACATGACGTTTCTCACATAGAGGAAAATTGTTAATGTAAGAACCCACCGAGAAAGTGCTACAACTATGGGGACTCTACTCACCTAAGGAACTACAGGCTTTTGAGGATCACTCTAGGAAATCCTACCCATTTAATAGACAATAAAGGATATAGCAAAAGCACATCAAGGATTGGGGATCAGAAGCTAAAGTGAAGGCTAAGGTTTTTGCACTAAACCAAGAGAAGGTCAGTGCAGATGCGATGGTAGTAGGAGGTACTCTATCTACTAGAGTTAGCTTTATAAGTATTTTAATAGGACTCGGTTCCACTAACTCTAGTATTGCAAAGTATGAGCATGTCATGCAGGTTGGTTTGAGGCAAAATTATCATACATTGTTGATAACTGCATCGTTAAAAAGCCAATTAAAACTGTGGGCCTCTGCATCAAAAAGCTTAGGAACCAACAAATATCGATGGTTATGATCTTATAGGGATGACATAAGACATAAGATGCAACATGAGAGATTGAAGACTGGGTAAAGAAAGAATGCCTTGAGTTGCTTTAAGGATAGCATTCAAGAATTTCGAGGTGAAATTTCAATAAAGAGCGGAGGATGTACGGTAGGGGCTAAAATCATTTTACTAGTAATTTGAGGTTAAATTGAGATACTTTTGTTGTAATAACAGGGCATATTCCATACTATTTGACATTTTTCTTGTAGAAAGTGTTTCTAACAAATTTGTGCCAATTTATGTTGATTTCGAGCAAAAGGGAGAATTTTTCAGTACACACCGAATGCTACGTCTGGCAAGTGGTCCAAGCACTAGGTCCATTCTGGTCTAGCCTGTGAAAACAGAGCAAAACCTCAGGGGAATACAGAATAAACCCGATGCCAAGTGGGTCAAAGGGACCCGGTGCCAGTCTACTATGGAGCAAAAAAATTATGTGCGCAAATTTAGAAATTTTCCAAAAGTTTTCGATATTTTCCAATTCCTACTCAGCTAAGACTCCTCAAGTAACAAATTTGACATCAAAGAATCCTATAAAACTAAAGAAAACATAAGAGATTGAGAGTGAATACAAGAGCAAAATTCTAATTACTGAAAAGAGGAGAGATTCACCATTCAAGGAGTGTTGTTCAAGAGATTCTTCAAAGGAGAAGAAGGAGGCTTGTCTATGAGTGTTTTATTTTACCTTTGTTTTATTGTTGTTAAACAATGGTGTATTCAATGTTTTATTTGTAATTAGACATTATTTTGGGATTCATGGTTATGTGTTAATTTAGTTATTTGATCAATTCTTTATCATCTTTGATATTTCATTGCTTGTTATCATTGGTTATTGGTGCGAGTTCTTCTAATTCACTTGCAAAATGATGTTAGGAGTCTATTACATTGATTTTGTGTCTATCAAATCTTAATGGACTTGGAAAAAAAAATTAAAATTAAAGGACTAAAGTGATCGAAGATTAGTTATTTTCACATTGAGCAAAGGATAATTAGCTAATTTCATGTTTATGAGGAATTAGGTTTAATGCATGTTTTGGTTATATTGGTTTGATTATGAAATTGGAAAATTTAATCAAAAGATAGTGATTCCACGGATTGGGAAAGAAGTTGAGTATATTTAAGTAGATTCAAGACTTCGAAAACGATTGAATTTTACTTAATATTCCTTTATGATACCAAGATGATGATTACTTGAGACAATTGCGAGATGATTCAATGTCATGTTTTCTAGGATACTTGTCTAAATTGCATATTCCTACATCCTTGACTTGTATATATTTCTTTAATTTTCTTTTTGTTATTTTCTCACTTTAATGGGTCAGCTAAACAATGAATGAAAAGTGATTAATGTGTACTTGTTCTTTTGAGGATCAATACTCGTTAACTTCCTGTACTATGCTTGCAATGAGTATACTTGTTCATATGCGTATTTTGGGATTAATGTTTTAATTTAAACTTGACTAAGGGATGGATTTGAAATTGATGATTATGCATCAATGTAAAACACCACCCTAAGTCATTCTGTGTAGTATGGGATCATATGCTACATTACTTAGATGACAATACAATTTTATGATTTTACAAGTTTCAGGTATGTAGCTGATGATCCAGGTTACCTTAATTAGCTTGTATGTGACATTTGTCTGCTTGTTGCATTATTGGCTTGTTAGTCTAGGGGAAAGCTTGAAGAAAGAGGTTTTAGTACAGAAGATTTCGGGGCAAGATTATGGCATTATAGTTTTGTGGTTTAATGGTTAGAAAAAGGGGATTTTAGTGATAAGTTGAGAGATCGAATACTAATTCTTGCTTGGACATCTTTTATTTCTCTTTTCTCGTCTTTCATCATTTATCTCATTGGTCGGCTCACTTAGTTAGTTGCCATTTCCATCTTTGAATTCCTAGATTTAAAGACAAATTATTTGATGGGAATTACATTCTAAATTCAAGGCTTATTAAATAGCACCACTTTCTTACTTTTGTTTTCAAAATTCCATATTTTATATACTTTACTTAAGCAACTATATTATAATTATTCCTGATTTTGATTCCTAGAATAATGTCCTTGGGTTGCGTGAAAATTCTTTCCATTTTAACTACCTGGTAATCACTATCCTTTATAGAGGGGAGAATTATTCTCCAAATAAATTAAAAACATTTGTTTCCTTTTCTCTCCCAAAATTCGAATTCCCTCCTTATATATGTACTTGGGATAATTGGCCATAGCATAACACTGTTTCCTTATTTTCTCTTCAACTTTAGTAATGAGATTAGGTGCTTATCATTCCTTACCAAGCAAAAATTGTAATTCTTTTTCCTAAAGAATTCGAAGATGGGAATTCTCAAGAATAAATATTCTCCTTTCTTTTTTGTGTAATCACTTACCTTTTCTACTTCTAGGCTAAATTCTATTTTCCATATAGTTTATCAAGCTGACTTTTTTTTTTCTGCCAGCCAAGGCACTTGTTTTGAGTTTAATTTGGCAACTAGGGTAAGTTGGAATTATTTTCTTACCATTGTTAACTGTTACTTTCTTGGCTAAATCTTGTTTTTTTTTTTGTTTTTTTTTTTTGCACTAGAGACCCGTGTTTGTTGGCCTTGTCAAGGTGATTGGTCCAATCAAGCTCCAAATTCCCTAAAACTTACATATCGAACCTGACAACCAAATTGAAAGAGATTATTTTCTGGGCATACTAATCACACCATCCCTTTTTCTTCAACGAATATAATTTCATAATTCAATTGAATTCTTTTCTTATGACACTCCAAAAATTCAACAGAGAATGTGGCCAAAACATTCTCATTTTTTGTTTATGTTGGCTGAAAAAATGGAGGGGGTTAAGGTAGGAAAATTCCTTCATCTTCTGCAAATAATTAGCAAAACCACTCCTAGTACAACTTTCATTTCCTTGTTCTAGCAGGCCGAAATAGGGAAGGGAAGAAAAATAATAAAGGAAAATTTCTCTAGCTTAGCAATCAATATAATCCATCATCCTTTCTTGAGCTTTTGGAACTACTATATATTCATTTTTATTCAAAATCCAAACAACCCCATTGTTTTCCCTCCTTTCTTGCACAAGGGAAGAAAAATACAGTAGCCAAATCCCATAACCATTCTAATATTTTCCTTCCAGGACTACACCAAACCTAGACACTCCTAATTCTAAGGGACTATCGTCCTCTTCACTCAACAGCCAGCAAACCCTCTCAAACCACATCGAAGATCATCTGTTAGTTAATATTACTTCCCCATTTGATCAATACGAGACATTCATCCTAAACACCAAGTCTTTTCCTATCAGTACTAGAAATTAGGCCTATTATAACAAGCAGAAATGTTATAATAAGCATATGTTGTGACACTTTGGGTATTGTGACATTCGCAGAAACTGTCATCTAAAACGATGTTACTATAGCAATGGAGGACACTAAGAAGTGTCACAATATGTGCAACTATTGTAACATTTGAAATTGTTGCACCAGATCCCCTTTTACAACATTTGGTCGTATTATACAAAGGTTTTCTACAAGTCAAAATTCAAAACCTATACTAACAATTAGAAACGTCATAATAAGACTCTCTCAATGTTCAAATACAAAAATTATGTTAACATGTGAAAATGTCACAATAAGCATTTGTAATGACATTTAGCATTATCAAGTCAAACCTATTGTCACAAGTAAAACCATTTATTGTTACCATTTTTTTTTTTTTTTTGCAATAAACAAGATGATATCTTTGCATGTCCTGTAAAAAATTTTAATTCTTAAATATATATATGATTTGGCATAATAAAAAAAAATCTAACGTCTAATATAATATAAAATCATATTAAGACCCCAAAATATATTTGCATATATTAGGAAGTACAAAATTCTGTCTACATATATACATATGTCTTGGAAATCATGCAAACATCAAAACTATAAAAGTTTTTTTAAAATAAAATTCTAACATCAATATCAAAATGTACTTCCACTAAGTAAAATAATCTAATGTACTTTTTTTTTTAATTACGCCTTTGGTCATTCTTATCTTCAAGAACCTCAGGCTTGGAAGATGCCTCTTGAAGTTGCAATGCAAACTCTAAGTTCCACAGCACATCTCCCATGGAAGGCCTATCAACTCCATATTCCGCCAAGCATTTCTTTGCCGCTTCGCATACTTTCTCGATGATTCAGGACTAATTGCGCCGGCAATATGAGGAACAATAATCTTCTCCGAGTGAGCCCTTCTCGTGCTACCGCATTGCCCACTCTGCTAAATTAACTCCGTTCTCTTGGCAATGCTGGATCTAGAGGAGGCCTTGCTCATATTACCTCAAAAAGAGCCACCCCAAATGAGTAGACATCTGATTTTTCTGTAAGCTGTTGTCTTCTGAAGTACTCAGGATCTAGGTAACCAAAACTACCCTTTACTGCTGTGCTCACATGTGTTTGTTCCAATGAAGGTCTAGCTTTAGACAAGCCAAAATCAGACACTTTTGCTGTCCTTGTCCTTTGGTCATTCTAATTACGCCTTGAAAGTAGATGAAGCTAAAGAATACAAACATTATAACAAAATATATTGGATATGCTCACTTTGAGGGAAGCATAAAACATTCAATTCCCAGGAATGTGGTAATGTATATAAGGAGGCACTCTTGCAAAGGTAGTGTTGCTATCTTAGTTGACTGAACAAAGACACTTAAGTTAATATAAGCCAACCAAAGATAGCAAATGAAATGGAATTTCCCTAACAAATTGATAGCTTATGATTCTACTTAATTTACATAGAGCACAAGATTAATTGCCTTTCAAAAAAATAGGCTTCGCAAACTCTATTGTCTTGTAAAACTTTTGAGGTGTTGGGAATTCCAATTTAAAATAGCTAAACAGCCACCATGATAGTGCCTCAAATTTTTCCCAAAATCCAATCATCAGGTTTATAAATCTTTTACAACATTGGGAGGGACAACCTTTTACGGAAGGAAGCATAGATAAGGGCCATAAAACATACACACATCCTAATCTGAAAGTAGTAGTTTCCTTTATGTTGTTGGATAACCAATTGCAAAATAAACTTATTTTCATTCTAGTTAAATTTAGGGTTGCAACTACGCGATTAAAAGAAATATTACTATCAAATTCAAGACAATAATGCCAGCATATACAGCATACAAAGTGTACTCAAGTATCACTACACAAATATCATAAATTCATTGTTATCAGTTTCTACCTCTTCAAAATGTTGAACGTTCAATCAGCAAAACCATATCATAGGTGCTAAACCAGTCTTAGATCTGTCTAGTGTCAACTAAAAGAAGAAAGAACAATATCAATCAAAAGAAAAAGAAACTAAGAAGGAAAAAGGATGGTATTTCCTTGGTCCTTTCTTATGTTATATGTTTTCCATGTCATTCTTCACTTTCAAACGATGTATATCCCTATTTGAATGATTGTCTTGTTTTCAAGAAGAGGATATTCAAAAAACTGATTGTATATAGAAACCTGTTATCTTATCCTTGGAGAAACATCATAGCATGCAAAATAACACCAAAGACTTATCACTAGCCTATATATAAGCACTAGCCTACAGTAGGTCAAAACAAAATAACACCACAAGAGTTAAATGTAAGCACTAAAGCACTAAATGCAAAAATAGAAATCTAGATAATTGAATAATGCACATACCTAAGGCCATCGGCCATGTAATGGATGCACCGTGAGCTTCTCCAATTGTTTTGAGACATTTGCCCTTTTTTTTTTTTTTTGCTTCTATTTTTATCTTTTTTGGCAGATTTATAAAGTGGATCTAAAAGGACATAAAAGAAAAATGAGCAGTAGCAGAAGAAGAAGAATATAGATCCTTAGAGGCCTAAAAGACATGGGTGCATTCAAAGTTGAAAGTTTCAGTCATAATAAACACTAATGGAGCCTAGAAGTATGCAAAGTCAAAAGACACCAATGCCAAATAAGAAATATAAATGAATTCACAAAGGCAATGCATCACACTCCTTTTGTATGCATATCAAATAAAATGTCAAGAAGTATATAATGCTTGCAGAAATTTTGTCAGTCTCTAGAGTAACACAAGTGAATTTTTTTTTGTTTTAAGTAAAAGAATTTCAATCATTAACATTGAAAGTTAATATCCTAGATAGTTAGAAAATCAAATTAAACAAAAAGAAACAAAAGAAAGCAACTAATAAAAACTAAGCATTATGAACCATTAAAATCCAAATAGTGCACGCAACCATTAAGCTTTTGTTTTCACCAACTATTCTATTTCCATTTGTAGACTGTCAAAGCCATATCCACAAAAAAAAATAAAAAAAAATTATTCAACCACCAAAACTTCTCTTTCCATATATCAACACCATTGTTTACAAGAATCCTCTATTAAGCTTTTGAATGGAGAAATACAGTTTCCTCCTGGAGCCAACAACATTAATCCCCTTGTCCTTCAAATCTTCCAAAGTTAACAAGGGCAAAACCTCATTATCCACCTCATCAATCTCAAGAACAAGTATGTACCTCCCCAGTCCCAATTGATTCAACGAAACCTTCCCCTGTTTCTCTCCATTGAATCATTAGGGCCCTCCATTTCATCTAAAGCCCTAGTCCCTCTCCTACTATTTTTGTTTCAAAATTTCAAACATCCACCATTACCTTCCCTTTTGTCCCTAGTATAGAGATTATGATAAGGAAGCATCCTACACACGATTACTAGCATTCTCTATTTATGTTTGGTTTGAAATAGTGGATGACAACAGGAAGAGGTATAATCCACTTAGAAATGCCATTGACATTACAAATAAGAACAACCTCCATAGTATAAGATTCCCAAAAAATAGAACAAAAATATTAACAAACGGCATCAAATTCCAAAAAGCTGTTAGAAGACAAAGGTTGAACCAAAAATATTAAATGCCAAACCAACAATAAATCGCAGAAGACAGTGCATTGTTGGAAATCTTCAGAAGGATAAAACCCACAAATCGCACAGCTAAGAAAGGGAAAAATTGGAAACACGTAGCAGCTAAGGAAGGGAAAAAATCGTACCTTTTGTTGTGCTCTATCGGTCCATGACCGGTGCCTTCTAAATGTTCTTGATCAACAGCGACAAGAAGCTGCAATTGATTTGTTCAAGAGACACAAAGAGGAATGATCGATGGGCTTAATGGGAAAAGGGGTAAAGTGAAAAGAAAGGGTTAAGTTGTGTTTTGCTCTTACAGAGGGAAGGGTTGGGTTTCGCGTTTTTTTTTCACTCTTGCGCCTTAAGTTTTGTAACTGAGTTTTTTTTATTATTATTAAAACAGCTATTATAACAGTTTATTCATGTCAAAATAGATAATAAAATATCAAAGAATAAAAACTATCCCAACACATTTTAGAAAATATCATAATATAAGTCTAAAAGGATATTAAATTTCACATTACTGATAAATTTGACAAAACTACGTAGTTTTACTTGTGTCTATTATGACATTTTGAGCTAAATGTCACAAAATTGTACTTCTAATTACTTCTTTAAAAAAACGTTGTAATAAATATGTTGTAATAAGCCTAAATTCTAGTAGTGTATCTTGCCTCCCTTTCCCTAACCAATATTCATGCCGAAACAAAGCTTTTCAGCCTACACTAATTCCAGCATACCAAAACTACTTTGTTCTCTGTTCTTTGAAGTGGTCAAGACTACAAAAGGGAAAGGAGCATCACAACCCCAACTTTTAAGATGAGTTGCTGCCAGAGGTAAGCTATGATTCTTAACATCTCTTTCCTTTTCGAGATCTTGCTTCTAAATACGAGGGAGCTAGGTGATGTTGTTAGGAAAGAAATGTAAGATGGTGATTTGACTCTAGAAATCTTGGATGCTTCCACCGTAACCATTTCTGTGGGGTTTGGGAATTTCATTTTGCTTAGATGTTGAAGTTGCATAAATATTGGGTCTGTTGTGGGTAGGTGTATTTTATTTACAATGCATTTTTTTAAAACTAAGTAAAATAGTGTGAATTGGGGCTTTCGCTCTAGCTACGGGGCTAACAAATTTGCTAGAATTTTGAGACCCATGTTTGGTCTTAGTACTCATGATACAACCTGATGCTCGATTGTAGAGTGCGATTATTGCCCATCAAAACAACTCTATCGTTACAAGCTTCGTAAGTGGAAATTAAATCCCTATTGGGATACATGTGATAAGAGCAACCAGAATTTAAAATACAGTCATTTTAGACCTTGTTCAGCTATCGGTTACCAAGAAAATACTTCATTCACTCTCATATGCTACAAAACTAGCTTAAGCAGCATTAGTAGATTTTTCTTTATGGTTATTATTTTTTAAAACTTAAAGCATTTAGAATTTATGTAGCCTTTTTTAATGAAAATAAATGCAAACTTAATTTTTAGGTTCGGATTTGGATCTAAATTTTGATTTACTACTGCTACAATTTCTATTTTTGGATCTACCAATAACTAACAAACCTTTAGCCTAATTTCTACTAATCTTCCCAATTAAATCTCTCTCAATCCTTTCTTTTGATTCCAACTAAGATTTAATTTCCTGATATGATATTATTTCTTTCCCATACATCATAATATCTTGTAAATACTTAAAGGACTCGGGAAAAGAATACAACAATAAAATAGCCCGATTCCCAGCATCTACTTTCACATCAAAATTATTCAAGTCCATAATAAGAGAATGAAAGGTATCAAGTTATGAGATAATAGATATACCTTCTGCCATCCAAGGAGTAAACAAGGTTTGCTTTTGGTAGGGCTGATTTTCCAAGGTCTTCTTCATATCCAAAGCCTTAAACTTTTCCTACATAACTTTAGCTGAATTCTCACAAATGACTTCCCTTAAAACCTTATTAGAGAGATTTAGAATAACATCTGATCTCACTCTATTATCCAAGTCTTCAAATACTACAACTGCCATCTCCGCTGTCTATTTCTCTATTCATTTCAAAGCTAAGTCAACCCCGTCTTGAATTAAGATTTCTTTTACTTTGAGTGGCCACATGATAACTTGACAACTTGATCAAATTTCTCCCCCTCAGGCTTCGTTATCATCATTGCCATAGAGTTAAGGGCTAGCAGCTCTACTATTAATTTGTTAGGGATAGGCCCTAGGAACAAATCGAAACTCTAATGGCAAAATCACACAAGAGGAGAATAAAGAAATAATAATAATAATAATAATAATAATAATAATTATTATTATTATTATTATTATTATTATTATTATTAACAACAACAATAATAATAATAATGGGAAGAAATACAAAATAATGAGAAAGGAAATAGAAGTGAGAGACTACTATGAAGAAGGCAATTTACAAGACTTTCGTAAAGTGTTTGTAAGCCACAAAACATTGCTAATAGAAAATAAGAGAACCATGAAATAATAAATGTTTAAACAACTCATGTTTTAGTGTCGTTCTTCCAAGAACCAAACAATGCATTAAATTTAAAGGCACAAATGGCATTGGAAAGTTTGCTAAAAAAACTAATGTGGGACATGGATGTTAGGTTGCTACCGATGTGGGACTTGATGCAAGGCACCTCAACAGTCCACACTGTGAGAGTTCATTACTCGCTTGGCCGAGACTAGTTGAGGACAAACCATCCCCAAAACTAGAAGCAATCCCTCTATCAACATAATTGAATTTGGTCCTACAACACTACACGAACAAAGGGTGTCGTCAGCTATAAAGATATTTGCATTATTAGACTCAGTTGGACACGTATGAATTTTAGCTCTAAAAAGGGAAGGATACTTAGCCAAGAATGCTTTAGAACTTTCTAGAACCATATTGTTTGAAAAGGGGGAATTAGGAACTAATGGATCTTTCCCCTTATCTACCCATTCCTTAACAATCCATTGCTACTAGGCAGGTTTAGCATCACTACTCATAGATCACTTTTCAAGCCGATATTGATTATCCTAATGTCCTCCATTAGGCTTCACACAATTGGAAACTTAGTGTCCTAACCCATTATATTGTTTGCATTATATTATACATGTCGAGGATGTCACTCGTCCATAGCATCAAGGATCTTTATAATGCTGTAACAAATAAAATAGCTAAATAAACTATAAAATTTTGAATTTAAATTAAAACTTAAATAGAATGTATTACAATCCCTTCTTAAACTCAAGTCTCAAATAAATATATTCTAAACGTCAAAATAGATGATAAACCTAAGGTAACATCATTGTGATATCATTGGAAAAGAGAGTTCTCAAAGATCTTGTCTTGAAGCCCACTTCAGTCAGAAAACACAATTAGGTAAAACCTGTGAAATTAAAGATAATCTCAGTAAATCCTATAGAGTGACTGTGTCTCAGTTATAAAAGCATGTTATGATCCACAAGAAATACTAATTTGAACAAATATGAATGTAATATGTATGCTTTCGTGCATTTTTGAAACATAATATTATCAATAGGGAAACTGGTATGTATAAATACTTTGCATTATCGAACATAATTTTGTTGGGTAAAATACCAACAACATAATTTTGGGATGTAACAATTACATACTGAGAGCTTTGTGCCATTGCAACAAATTCCAAGATTTATCAGTTCCTATTTTCAAATCACAAATTATGAGAATCCTAGTTCTCTTTTTCTTGTGAAGAATTTTATTAAGAAGAAAACCCCACAATTCAAATTTTCAAGGAGAAACCCAATTCTTTGGGTAGAAACCCCACTCAATGAATAGAGCCCCACTTTTTAGGGTCAAAACTGTAACATCCCCTAATAAGTGGCCTAACAGCCATGGATATCGCCCCGTCCTTTGGACCAAAGGAAACAAAGTAAATGAAAAGGGATGAATCTTAATACTTATTCTTAAATTACATCACAAAGAAATTTGCTAAGATTGATGAAATAAAAATCCTATGTTTGGGCAGAAGAAAATCAAATCCTTCATCTAGAATGAAAGGCAACAAAAGTTTGAAGACCTGACACTATTACAAAATAGAACTTCAAGTCCAGGTCTTGTTATACCAACCTCCTCCTAAAAATAAGTGTGAGACTTTAAATAATCTCAGTAAGTCTGCAATGTGTGGTCGTGGCACAATTTTCAAAATAAATGTCACGTTGCTTGAATGAAAATAATTTTAATGGGTATAGTCATAATGCAATTTTCACTTATGAAAAATATAATTTTTAGGGAAGGAAAAGGGTATATTGAAATATACTATTTAAACAAGATCTTCACCAGATAAAATGTTAAATTACACATCAAAACCTTGGAATAGAATTTTTATTTATACAAAGTTTTGAACATGAATTCTGCACATTAATCGCAATATGTCCTAAGTGGCTATGGCATAAACAAAGCTAATAATAGCATGTAGGGTGTACATCCCTACCGTGAGAATGCCACAAGCATTTCTCTCATCTAATCCATCTGGCGGATGTCCCAATTATCCTCCAATATTACCCATTGAAAACCGTGTCTCTAGCTAAGGACCCGGCTTGGTAACGTAGGACTGACGCACCGTTTCAAAAAAACACACATCCGGAGACGGTCAATCTTCCGATAGTATCTCTTATAAACTAACATGAGCTTGTCCTAATACCCCATCCATTGAGTAGTCAGTGTCTAATTTAAAGTGGTTCAAGGAAATTTTCCCAATCCAATGTGGATTATATAATTTTCATTCCCAAAAGAAACACATTGCTCCAATTGTAATTACCGGTCTTCCAAAACTCAATTCGATTAAAGCTAAAAAACACTTTCCCCAAGATTTCCCAAGCCAAAATCCCTCTATTCATTCTAGTAATTTATTCCAGAATTATTAGCTGTAAATCATCATAACGATATTTGGAGCCACTTACTATAAATCATGCAATGATTTTAGCAATATTTTTTCATGTACGGAATGCGTAAATACATTTTTATCTATAGCATAATTTTGATGTATGGCCTATAATCATCATGCTCATGAGAAACTTCATAGCAATATTCATACATGAGTAAATTATGAAATCATAACAGAATCATTATTTTTGTGCATATATGTTATGTCTAAAAATGTCATACTCATAATTTAAATCATACTTCTCATGCCATAACGTGAAATGCTTCATAAAATTCTTGCATATATTTTATATGCACTTGGAGGCAAATTGTACCTAATTTAAATATTGCATTTTCGCATGGCTTTGCATTTTCCAAAACAGGCTAGAGATGCAAGGACTTACCTCTTATCCAAAGCTTAGCAAAATAACTTCAAACTAACTTAAGTGCTTCTTCCTAGTACATCCAACTCCAAAATCTAACATGTACATAAAATATAGGAATTAATTTTCTATAAAAATTAATCTAAATAATGTGTTAATCAAGATCCTAGAATAGTTAAGTGAATTACTTTGATCTTAAGTAATTCCAAAATACTTCGCGACAAAGCCTAATTAATTCTAATCATAAGGTATCCCATTAAGAAAACCAAAAATCTACTAAAGTATTCCTAAATAATGAAGCACATAACTCTCCTACTTCCTTATTAACACTAATAGCTAAACAAGACCTTAATTGCCAAGCAAACCCCTAATTACCCATGCAAACCCTAATTACCCATGCAACTCTAATCAATCATTCAATAAGGCAACATCTAAACCACCTTATATTACGAAGCACACCAGGAGTTCAAATAGCTTTTCAAAAATTAAAGGTCCCATCTTATAATGGTATAAGGGATCACTCTTCAAAATCATACAATAAAGGAAAATCATCACTTTTAACAAATAGAATTCCCATATTTCTAAACGGCACACAATGTTCATATAAGCCAAATTTGTAGCAGTAATAACTATTTCTATGACTAAATTAATTTTCCAAATACAAATACAAAATTCTGCTTTTACTCTAAAACATGGGTCAAAATCATTTACTAAATTAATTATGGAAACCATTTAATTTTTAAACAAAAACTTCCAATTTAATACCTTCATATGTTAGGTGAATCACCATATATTTATCTCCCCAGGTTTTCCCACAAAAAAGGACTCAAATAATTTTTACATAAAGCCTCTGGTGAACAGTAATCAGCTTTGCGCAGTCTATTTCAAAAATTTGTAGCTCCAAAATTATAATGAATTTTTCATTAATTCTTTTTCTGAAATTTTCAAAACATCTTGATGTTTATACATTCATACAATTATGAGAAACATCTGTTGGAAAAGGGGTAATTTTGGGGTTTAAATTTAGCCATCGTACAAGGATTTGTGTACAGTTTGAATACTTTGATCTAAGGGCCATAAAATCAGGTTTTCTTTATTTACTTCATGCAAAATTCACACAATAAAAATCCTAACATATAATTGGACACTCAGGGACTCAAAATCAAACATATCCCTGAATTTTCTTCACTTAAAACAACAATCATTTGGTTTCCTAATTAGAACCAGCAAGCCTCTGTTTTCGTATCACCTTCAAAATTCTCAAAACACAAAGCAAATCACCCAATTCATTCACACCAGCTCATACACACATCATAGATCATATTACAATGAAATCCAACTCCACTTTCACCCCAAATTCACCAAGAAAATAGCATTACACTACAAAGAATGAATCTAGGCAAATTAGTGCAGTTTTAGGTTTTCAAGTTAACAACTAGCGAAAATGAGTTCTTATCATAAAAGGCTTTGTTGCCAACAAAGGATTTAATTGATGCTTCAAGGGACGTCTCACTAAAAGCGTTAATCCGAGCTTGTAACCTTGCCGACATATCGTTATTAAAGTTCCCTTGAAATTATGCCCATGAATAATTGTCCATGATGATCTTTTGAATCTCGCACTCACAGAAAAACAAAAATCAAATGGAAAATAAAACTAAGAATAAACAAAAATAACCAAAAAAAAAAAACACAAATTAGAAATATTCAAAACCTACTTAAACACAAAAGATAGTGATATTTACAAGTACAACATGAACTACGCTAGTTAATTAAGTCACACAATGTTACTAACAACAAGAAATAGCACCTGTTTACAAAAAGAACATATATACATATTGAAATACAGACATATAAATATATAAACATGGTTAAATCAATGAAATCCAAGCTTTCATAATGGTGTTCCTTGGCAACGACACCTAAAACTTGATGCGTAAATTTTGCCGGTATAAAAATCATCAAATTTAAATCCATCCCTTAGTAAAGCTTTACTTAAAACATTAATCACAAAATACATATATGAGCAAGTATGCTCATCGTAAGCACAGTATAAGAAATTAACGAGTATTGATCATCAAAGGAACAAGTACACACTAGTCACTTTTCATTCATTACTTAACCAACCCAAGTAAAGTGATAACATAATAAAGAGAAAAATAAAGAAATATGTATAATTCAACGATGTAGAAATATGGAATTTAGACAATTATCCTAGAATACATGATAATTAATCATTTAGCAATTATCTCAAGAAATCATCATCTTGGCATCATGAAGGAATATAAAATAAAATTCAATCGTTACTCAAGTCATGAATTCATTTATATAGACTTCACTTGTTTCCCAATCCATGGAATCACATCTTTTGAATGAATTCATAGATTTCCCAATCAAACCAATATAACCAAAAGATGCATTAAACTTAATTCCTCAAAAATATGAAATTAGTCAACAACCCTATACTCTAGGTGAAATTAACTAATATTTGATTACTTAGGTTCTTTGGCTTAACTTCATTTCCCAAGTTCGTTAAGAAATAACTAATATGAAATCCATAAAATTAAATCAACTCCTAACGTCGTTTCCCAAGTCAATTAGAAGTAAATCTAACTTCATAAATTCTTCCATAATCACAAGTAATCAAACACCCAGATTGATAGAGAATTGATCAAATAGCAAAAATAATACAACAACCATGAATCCCAAAATAATGTCAAATTATAATGAAAACATTAATTACATCATGAATTCAGAAAAAGAAAACAAAGGTAAAAGAAAGAACTCATAGACAAGTCTCCTTCTTCTCCCTTGAAGACTCTCTTGAATAATACTCCTTGATTTGATGAATTCGTCCTTTAATGCATGATTTTCTGATTTGATCCTTGAATTTATACTTTTGTATTGTATTTTTCTTGTTTAAATAGGCTTTCAAGAGGCTAAAATTTGTCCCCTAAGAGTTCTGGGCCGAGTAGAGATTGAAAAATACCAAAAATCTTGGAAATTACCAAATTTATGCAGAAAAAGGAAAAAACCGCTGCCATGAAGGGTGGAAATGGTGGAAAAATATGTTTTACACTAGGTCATTTGTTGATCCAAGGATTGGAATGAGCTTGTTTGAAATTGCCCTAAATTCAATGGCTAAGATGAAAGACATTTTGATGGGTCAACATGATCCTTGGATCTTAGCTATGGGTTTTAGGTTAAAAATGAAATTGGGTTAAGTTGTCAAAATTATTCTTGACAAAGATTTGACCAAGACTTATTAATTAACAAACAAGGCCAAACTCCAAATTAAAATTAAATTCATTGAAGAGTGTATTGTTCAAGATGGGAAATTCATTGTTTTAATATGAATTGATGTGTGATACTATAATTAATTTGACTAAATTATCTACCACAAAATAATATATGTATATATAATACATGTATTTAATATGGACTAAATTATCTACTACAAAGCTTTGCATTTTCCAAAACGGGCTTGAGATGCATGGACCTACCGATTGTCCAAAGCTTAACTTGAGTGCTTCTTCCTCCTTCGTCCAACTCCAAATCTAACATGTACATATAATATCGGAGTAAATTTCATATGTAAATTAATCTAAATAAAGCATTAATCGAGATCCTAGAATAGTTAGGGGAATTACTTATATCTTAAGTTATTCCAAAATACTTAGCGACAAAGCCTAATTATTTCAAATTACAAGGTATCCCATAAGGAAATCCAACAATGTACCAAAGTATCCATAATTCATAAAGCATAGAACTCTCATTCTTCCTAATTAACAGTAATTGCCAAACATGACCTAAATTGCCAAGCGAAAACCTAATCACACATATAAACCCTAATTTGCCATGCAACTCTAATCATTCAATGAACCATTATGTAAACTAACTTATATTACCAAGCACACTAAGATTTCTAATAGTTTTTCAAAAATTAAAGTTCTCATCTTATAATTGTACGAGGGATCACTCCTCAAAATCGTATAATCAAGGAAAATAATCAAACTTTTAACAAATATAATCCCCATAATTCTAAACATCACACAACATTCATATAAGCCAAATTTGCAGCAATTATCGTTATTTCTATGAGAAAATTCATTTTCCAAATTCAAATACAAATTTTAGATTTTACTCTAAAACAAGGGTCAAAATCATTTACATAATTAATATGGAAACCATTTTATTTTTAAACAAAAAACTCCTGTTTAATACCTCCATAAATTCCATACATCATCATTTGGACCATTATCCTTCAAGAATGGAGAGGAATCTAAGAAATCATGTGACAAAGAGAGATTAGAATTATTAGCACATAGAGAAGACTTGAATACCTCCCTTTCAACATTGGCCAATTGTGCCTCATATCCTTTCTCTTTTCCTTGGAGATTCTCTTCTTCAAGTGTATGGGCCTTTATGACATCTTCAACTAACTTGGCTAATTGTGTCCCTGTAGAGCTCATTCGTTAGGATTCTACTTCATGCCACCTAATGGACGTGTTTATGTTGCCAACAAAGAATTTGATTGATGCTTCAAGGGACGTCTTACTAAAAGCGTTAATCCGAGCTTGCAACCTTGCCGACATATCGTTATTAAAGTTCCCTTGAAATTATGCCCATGAATAATTGTCCATGATGATCTTTTGAATCTCTCACTCACAAAAAAACAAAAATCAAATTGAAAATAAAAATAAGAACAAACAAAAATAACAGAAAAATACACAAATTAGAAATATTCAAAACCTACTTAAACACAAAAGATAGTGATATTTACAAGTACAACATCAGCTATGCTAGTCAATTAAGTAACACAATGTTACTACCAACAAGAAATAGCACCTGTTTACACAAAGAACATATATACATATTGACATATAGACAAATAAATATATAAACATGGTTAATCCAATGAAATCCAAGATTTCATGATGGTGTTCCTTGGCAACGATGCCTAAAACTTAATGTGTAGATTTTAGCGGTATAAAAATCATCAAATTTAACTCCATCCCTTAGTAAAGCTTTACCTAAAACATTAATCCCAAAATACACATATGAGCAAGTATAGTCATCGTAAGCATAGTATAGGAAATTAACCAGTATCGATCCTCAAAGGAACAAGTACACACTAGTCACTTTTCATTCATTGGTTAATCGATCCAAGTAAAGTGATAACATAATAAAGAGAAAAATAAAGAAATATGTATAATTCAACGATGTAGAAATATGAAATTTAGACAATTATCCTAGAATACATGATAATTAATCATTTAGCAAATGTCTCAAGTAATCATCATCTTGGCATCATGAAGGCAAAAAATAAAAATAAAATTCAATCCTTACTCAAGTCATGAATTTATTTATATAGACTCCACTTATTTCCCAATCCATGGAATCACTATTTTTGGAAAGAATTCACAGGTTTCCCAATCAAACAAATATAACTAAAAGATGCATTAAACTTAATTCCTCATAAATATGAAATTAGTCAACAACCTTATACTCTAGGTGAAAATAACTAATCTTTGATTACTTAGGTTCTTTAGCTTATCTTCATTCCCAAGTTCATTAAGAAATAACAAATATGAAATCTGTAAAATTAAATTAGCTCCTAACGTCGTTTCCCAAGTCAATTAGAAGCAAATCAAACTTCATAAATTCTTCCATAATCACAAGTAATCAAACACCCAGATTGATAGAAAATTAATCAAATAGCAAAAATAATACAACAACCACGAATCCCAAAATAATGTCAAATTATAATGAAAACATTAATTACATCATGAATCCAGAAAAAGAAAACAAAGGTAAAAGAAAGAACTCATAGACAAGTCTCCTTCTTCTCCCTTGAAGACTCTCTTGAATAATACTCCTTGATTTGATGAATTCATCCTTTAATGTGTGATTTTCTGATTTAATCCTTGAATTCATACTTTAGTCTTGTATTTTTCTTGTTTAAATAGGCTTTCAAGAGGCTAAAATTAGTTCCCTAAGAGTTCTGGGCCGAGTAGAGATCAAAAAATACAAAAACTCTTGAAAATTACCAAATCTATGCTGAAAAAGGAAAAGACCGCTACCTTTGGGTAGAGTGGACTTGACGCCGGCCGTGCTCTGGTCGGATTGGTCTGCTATGTTTTTTTTTTTTTTCAAGCAAAACTTCCCTATGAAATTACTTACACCCATAGCAATCTTAAGCCAAAATCATGGGCACTTTAGTCATAAGAATCATAAATAATATCAGTAGAGGTCCAACACAACTAGCAAAGCCATTCAACAAATCCATTCAACACTGAATTAAATAATTTCCTTTGTTTATACAAATGAAACTCTAACACTCCATTACATAAATAGCCTAAATTGGGGAGGGGGTGTCTTTGGATTCGAGGTCGTTATATTGCGTTAAACAATAAAAGCATAGATAAATAAAACTTATAGACTTAAAAATTAAAATAAAAACTTCAGCTATGACTATCACAATCCCGACAGAAGATAATCTTCAAATTAAAATTTCTAAACATCGTTAATAAATGATAATAATCATTGTATCCAGTCTGTTACTATTACAAAAGAGAATTCAAATCCTCAGTCTTGATAAGTTCACCTAACCCTACAAATGGTTAGAAAAATTCTGTGAGATTATAAGAATCTCAGTAAGTCCTAAGTGTATGAGACCGTGTCACAATTACAAAATTCAATGCCATAATATATTAGTAATGTTAATTTGAATGGATACGGTCATAATTTAAATAGTTTTCGCAACCCAAATACATTATTATTTTTGGGGAAATTTATCAAGTACAAAATCAACGCCTTGCTTAATTAAATATTTTATCGGTGTAAAATTATTTATACCACATTTCTACACCATCAAATTCATTTTTCCATACTCTTGAACCCCATTATTTTACCATATCCTATGTCGATAAGATATCACATGGTTACAATGTATTGCAATACTTCGTATATATCGTTACGACTTAAAGAGTATAAAATAATTGGGTAGAATATACATCCCTCCTGAGGGAATACCCCACCATCTCCCTCATACAAAAACAAATCAGATGTCCCACATCCATCCTCTGCCTTCCCTCGGAGACTGTGTTTCTACCTAAGGACCATGCTCAGGTGGTAGAGCTAACATACCATTTGGCAAAAGATAGATTTTTGAAGACGGCCAATTTATCGGAATTCTCTTCTAATCAAACAAAAGTTTGTCTTGTAACCTCACCCCCAGAGATATCAATGCCATTAATTTAATGGTTCAAGAGTTCATTACTCTAATATTGAATAATCAAATTATTTCTAAAATTGCTTCAGTCTTTTGAAGTAAATGTCCATGTCTCAACCTGAACAAAATCAAAACCACAATTATTTTTTCTAAAATTTTCAAAACAAACATTTCTATATCTATTCCAAATTTTATCGAAGATGTATTAATTTATTCCTTATAATTTTCTATAATAATATTTAGAGACATTACTTATAAAACTCACCTCAAATTTTTTGCAATATTTTTCGTGTATGAAATGCGTAAGTATATTTCATTTATTGCAAAATTTGATGTAAGGATCCATTCTATAATTATAATACTCTTGAGAAATTTAGCAACAATATTTATGCATAAACAAATCAAAACATCATAACAAAAACTATTTTCAATAGGCATTATATCTGTGCATAACTGTTTTCTCAAAATGGCATGCTTTTAATTTATGTCATAAATTATTGTCATAATCATAAAGCATTTCACAAAATTATGCATATATTAAATATATGCATTACAATGCAAATTTTGCAAATTTCAAACATGGTGTTTTTGTGTGGATTTTGCATTTCATAATATACGTTTCAACAGAGATGCTTGTGATGCACAGACTTACCTTGGTCCAAGCTAGAAAATATTTAAAATCAATTTCTTGCTTCTCCTCCATCTAACACCCCCAAATGGAACATTAGAATATATAAAAGTCAATTTCCTATTTGCACACCCTTCAAAATTATCAAACTAAGTTCCTAAGTTAATTAAAGGGTTACTATGGGAAAACAATTGTTTAGAGATGGAAAGAATTCATCACCAAATAGTGAAATTCGTCTCTAAATTGATATTAGAGATGGAATGGAGATGAATTTCAATTTGCCTCCAAATATAGTGTCTCTAAATGGTGGCGGACAAAAGTATTGGTCTCTAAGTTTTGGAGACAAAAATAATTTGTCGTTAAAATGTTGGTCTTCGTCTCGAATTTAGTAGGTCAAATGTAGAAGTCAACAACTCTTTAGACACGAATGTTTTTTCTCTAGACCGTCTCTAAATTTAGAGATGGACATGCATTATTCAGTCGCTAACATAGAGACGGACATTTTGTCACTATTTTAACTCCATTTTGAGATGAATTTTTAAGACTAACTAAAATAATTTTTTGGCACTGTTTGGAAAGAAAAACTTGAGACCAATTTTCCTGTTACTACATTTGAGACAATTTTTTGTCACAAATTCTTGTACAAAATTACCAAAAACATATTGCTTAAGAAAAATATCAAATTGGAATGGAAATGACTAGTTATTAAATCAAAAGTATCACAAAACAATCTTAAATAACTAGGAAAATATAGACAAATCTAGGCCCTATCAGACGTATTTTAAACTCACATAGAGCACATATAGGACTCGCTGAGAATTCCCTTCTCAATCGATTTCCTCTATTGTATTTTAGGAGATACTAAAGCTAAGATGGTAAACTATTAGAGACAAGTATTGTTCAAGTTCTGTTATTCGTTTATTTATTCGTGATTCAAATGATATTTGTTTATGATAGACATTGTTCCATTTAAGTCATGGATTTGAATTTGTACGCTTTAAATTTCATTCCCAAAGCCATGTATTATATTTGATACGATTTAATTTGGAGTTAAGATTATTGATTTCATGATTACATCAGGCTATAATGACCCTTGGTTCATAGAACTGGTCAATATCCCTCACCTTCTTGGGGTCACATGTAACACTCTATAGTTATAGGGCTCGAATAGTTGCAGATGTCACCCTATCGTAATGACAAAAGTGTCTTTATAACAGTACAATTTAATAATAACAAACACAGAGACTTAATAGGTCTAAAATAAATTATATCATAGACTATAAAAATTTACTTATACAAACTGCGCCTAAAAATTCCCCTAGATCTAAGCCCGAATAATAATAAGGTAGAAGAGTTGGAAATATATTAACTAACTTCTTCGGGTCTTGCCTCTATACAAATTCAGGTATTCACAAAAGTCTACTTGAAAAGTATGGATAAAACTTGTGTCAGATATAATATATCTCAATAAGTCCCGCAGTGTGCTGTGAGAAGTTTTAATAGCAATGCGGTTTCGATGCCTGATTAAAATTGTTGGAACAGTAAAAAGAAATCACCATCTCTTATTTGAGAAGTATCTATAGTGAAATCATGGAAGCATTGCTCTTTACTTCGGGAAAATATACCATCAACATCATGACATGGTGTAAAATATAAGCTTCGGGCTTTTAATCAGAAATCATTCCTTATTTTCAAAATATGTTTAATTATCCAAGATGTAACACCCCACTACCTAGGCCTAGCAGGGCCGGGGATGTTGCCCCGTCCAAAGGACAAGGGGTCTTTATAACTAGGTCACCCAAACGAAAATAAAAGCAATACTTTAAAATTGAACTTATTACCAAAAAAATAATAAAAAAATTCAGGAACAAATCCAAAATAAATTGATTACTATCATCTCTCAAAACAACATATAAAATAAATAACATAAAGTCTTCAAAGCAGGCAACAAATCAAGCTACTCATCTCCATCGCAGGATCAACCTGAAAACATGGCATAAAAGGTAATGAGAAAAAAATCTCAGTAAGCCCGTGTATGCTTTGAGTGTTTCAGGTAAAACAGTTCATGTATGCAAGTTGTAAAAATTGTATAAAGCACTGACAAGCAATAAATAAGGTTAAAAATAAAGAGTGGCGTTTTGCTTTTCAAACTATACATGTGCACAATAAATACAACCACTCAAATGGGTAACTATGGGTTACTACACGTTGGGCCCCATGACCCTATAACGGTCAGAATGCCACACTTTGTGTAGACTGACAAAAGGTAGGTGATCAGCCTATCGAATAAAATACTCCTCCTTCTCAACACCCAAACTTACCGGTTGTCTACTCTGGAAATACACAGTCCACATGACTGAAACTTACTAGCTTGGCATCCTATCTAGGAAGGACTCGCCCCTCAGAGGTGGCCACCTACTGAGAGACTTACCCTAACCCTTTAAAGACTAGTCCTACTAGTCTACACTTATTGGGTACTCAACGACGATTGTCCCACTTGGGAAAAATTGATAATACATTGCTTTATTTGATAATAGCAATTAAGGGTTTCTAAAATTCTTGTCAAAGTTGGTTTTTAGAAAGAATTTAGTGTTTCTGCAAAATTGCCTGTTTAATTTTCAAATGATTTGTTTGACTGAAACAGGAAAGGAAATAATCCTTAATTGCCTTTACAAAATGAGTGTCGATACACATCACGTTTGGCTTGCCATAGAAACCTTTTGTCTTCAAATAAGTTTATGCAAAGGCTTACATAATCCTTTGCTTGATCAAATACAAGAATCCTCCAAAGCTGACCTAACCCCGCCTAGGGTAAAGACAATTCATAAGGTTATACTCAAGCTATATTCGCTTCTATAAATAATCCTAGTTCAACTTATTACAATCATGACCCTAATGTCCTAAGCTTTAAGGTTAGATGATAAATGATTTTATAAAATAAGTCTAGCTTGATAAGTGAAAACAACTAGGGGTTGTAAAATAATTACTAATAAGTTATAGGTTCAAATAATAAATCTTGAGTGTTGCTAATAATAAATAAACTAGGGTTTAATTGATGAAGAATCCTAAGTCCTAGATGATATTATTAAATGGTAATTCTTAGATAGTAAAATGAGTAATAAATTATTACTGGTTTTTTATTTAATAATTAATAGATAGAAAATGATAAATAAAGTCAATTATAAATAAATTTTATTAAATTTTGATTATTAGATAATAAATAAATAGAAATAGTATTTATGAACATATGGTCTACAAAGAAATTAATATTTTACTTATTTATATGAAAGGTTATATATATATATATATATATATATATATTATTTTTAATTAAATGTATCATTTATTTGACTAGTAAAATATCATTATTTCATCTAAAATTCCATTTCCAAAACTTCCTAAGAATTTCGAAAACATAGTAACAATTTTAATTAGGGTATTAAAATTTACTAATCAAAATATCCTAGGATCAACAAGGTCATAATCATAATTTTCCTATTGACAACAAGATTCACGAGCATATACCCCAACATTAATCAACAACTATTCTATTCATGAATAAAAGGCTTAATTCTATATCTACTATCACATGGCCAAATCTCTACTAAGCATAATCATATTCATGGCTTCAATGAAGATAAGAACATAACATCCTATTGACCAAAGGTGACATAACATCTAGCATTCTTAAACATTCATAATTTCTTAAGACATGAAGAACATGCATCGATCCACAAGGAATTTCATAAAGCTTAATCATGATCAATCATTCTCATGCTTTAATCTCAACCCCCCCTTCATACATATGCATATACTCAATTCCCCAATCATATCCTATCCCTTTCTATCAACATCTAAGATACATGACTTTAGCATTAAAGAGAAGGTAAAAGAGAAATACTTGGTTGATGACTATCTCGATGAAGATTTAAGGAGATCCACACGCTTGGGAGGATTGAATTGTCCAAGTGAGGGGAAAGAAAATAGCCATGGTTGTAGCAACCATTTCGGCCGAGAGAAAAAGAGAGAGAGAGAGAGAGAGAGAGAGAGAGAGAGAGAGAGAGAGAGAGAGAGAGAGAGAGGGAGAGAGAAAGAGAGTATTAGTATGTCATGTTAAAGATTGAAGGGAAGAAGATGAACAAAAGTTGTTCTTGGTTACCTTGATGATGTTCTTGAGACTTCAAGAAAAATTCTGGTTTTGATCCGATTGTAAATTTTTGTTTTTGAGATTTGATGTTATAAAATCTAGAAATGGACTCTAGGGAGTATGTAGGCGTGTTATGGAGTTTTTGGGAGGGATTGGAGGAGTTTAGAGTGGTCTTAGCCTTGAAGAAAGGTAGTGTGTGTTCTTGGTGAAAATGCAGAGAATTGGAGAGAAAGCACTGGACGAATTGCGAAAGTGGTTGGCCGAATGATTGAGGGAGTTCTAGGATTTGGATTTTCAGATTAGAGGGAAGAGGAAAATCTGGTTGTTTGAAATTCAAATGGAGAAATTTAAGGAGTGTTTTAAGGTAAAAGATTTGGTAATGGTGTTTGATTGATGAAGGTTCCTTGGGGCTACAATGGAGCCTGCTGGTTTGCTGTGTTTTACTGAAATGAATAAAGGCTGAAGGAGCTATAAGGTTGGTCAAAATTCTGAGTTCAATGGTGGGGAGAATTTCTGGTTATGAAGCTTAATCCAAGGGTGTTTTCATGGAGCAATTACTGGAATTTTTTTGAACTTCAAATGGAAGTTTGATTGGAGTGATTGTAGGAGGAATTTGAGGAGTGGCTATGGAGTCCAACTATGCAAGGTCAGTGGAGGAGGTAATGGAGTTTAGTTCATGGCCAAACAAAGGTTAACTTACAGAGGTTTGAAGTGGTTTTCAGACAAGGCCTGAAGAGAGCAAGGCTGGAATTTTTGTGGTTGAGATTCGAACTGTTTGCTGGAATTTGCTGTGCAATTTTTCTGCAATGTTCCAGCCGACTTGCAGAGGGTTTGGAAAGGTATTTGAGGGTCCTTTAAGGCTGGTTTCCAGCCTTCTTTATGGATGAAAAATAGAGGTAATTTACTGGTTTGAAGGGCAAAAGAAACAGCTTTGATTTTGGCCTACTATGCATCGAAGCTGTCTAGAAATTTTTCTGGTTTGCACAGCTTTGTGCAGTCCGGTTTTTGGCAAAAGAATTTCAGTTTTCAAACTGAATAAGTTGGCCATTTTTCTAGAACCAATTGAGTAAGGAAGAAGGGTAAGATTTTCGAATGCTAGGCTGCCCAAGAATTTGGAAAAATTTCAGATATTCTCCATGGAGAAGATGAACACTATGGAGTGGAGTTTGATGGTCCAACTAGGGTGATTAATTTCTCTTGGGAACCTTCCTTAACTCCTTCCCTATTTTTAGTCCAATCTCCAACCTCTATGAATTATTCTCAAAATTTAATGGCCAATAAACCTTGCTGAATTTTCTGGAATAAAAACATAGATTTGGATAAATTGAACAAATTTAATTGGTAAGGAATTTAGGGTAAGCTAGGAAATAAAAAGGACATGAATCCCTTAAGAATTCTTTTTAGGACATTAGAATAGGATTTGGACATTTCCTTCATGTCTCTCCAAGGACAACACACCTATTTTTACTAATGGAATACAAGGGAAGAAAAATCCAACCTTAAATTAAAATAACCATAAGAAAAACTTAAATGATGGAATTTGAACTCAAGACCTTAGAGATTAATTCCAAGGCTCTAACCACTAAACCACAACAACTCTTGTTCTTATTTTCTCTCCCAAATATTTTTCATATTTAATCCTCAAGCTATCTTCTTATTTTGACTTCAAGCAAAATTACCATTTTACCCTTCCTACTCAATAAGCATAACTAAACCTTCTAAACTATAAATCATAATTCTAAAGCACATAAAATCATTCAAATATATATATATATATATATTCATGGAAAGAAATATGATATGTATTCCAACTCCCTTACCCCAGGGTTGGCTTTAGGTGGGGTTTCACATCCTCCCCTCCTTAGGAGAATTTTGTCCCGAAATTCAAGCATACCTCTATCTCAAATCGTGATTCTTTCGTTTTACCCACTCTTCTGTTTCCTTTATGGCATCTCGCATGCTATGATGCTCCTACTGCACTTTTACCATCAGAATCTGCTTGTTCTGTAGAGTCTTGATACTTCGGTCTAATATTGTCATGGCTTTCTCTAGATAGCTCGTGGTCGGGTTGCAACACCAACGGCTCATCATTCAAAACATGTCCAGGATCGGCATTGTACTTCTTCAACTCCGACACAAGAAACACTTCGTGAATTCCCGTCAACCTATCTGGCAAATCCAATCGATACGCCACCGGCCCAATTCTCTCCTTTATAAGAAACGGTCCCAAATACCTCGGATTCAGCTTCCCACTTTTTGGATGCTTCAAGATTCCTCTATTTGGTGTCAGTCTTAGGAATACATTGTCTCCCACCTGGAATTCTAACTCTCTCTGCCTATTGTCTGCATAGCTCTTTTGTCGGCTCTAGGCCGCTTTCAACCTTTCCCTGATTAACTTGACCTTGTCCAACATTTCCTGAACACATACTTCTTCGGATTTGCTTATATGGCCATCCACTGACCAACTCTAGTATAGCAGTACCTGACACTTGCGCCCATACAGTGCTTTATACGGAGCCATTCCAATCGAAGCTTGATAACTGTTATTGTATTACAACTCCGTATAAGGCACACATTTGATCCACTTATCTCCGAAATCCAATACATAGACTCTCAGTATATCCTCTAATATCTGTATAACCCTTTCTGACTGTCCATCGATTTGCGCATGTGCCGTCGTACTGAACTTCAGACTAGAACCCATCGATTGTTGCAACTTGCCCCAAAATCGGGTTGTAAATCTTGGATCTCGGTCAGACACAATACTTGACGGCACTCCATGCAGTCGGACTATTTCTCGCACATAGGTCTGAGCCAACTTCTCCATAGAATCCCTTACATTCACTGGTATGAAATGCGCTGATTTGGTTAGTCGATCCACCACTACCCATATAGCGTCCTTTTGGGTCTTTGCCATAGGGAGTCCAGTAACGCAAGTCCATGGTCACTTCCTCACACTTCTATTCAGGTACTGGCAACGGTTGCAACAGTCCTGCTGACTTCTTGTGCTCTGTTTTGACCTTCTGATAGGTGAGACACGTCGAGACATACTTAACCACGTTCTGCTTCATTTCGGGCCACCAATAGGCCCTTTTTAGATCCTGATACATTTTGACCTCTCCCGAATGAATGGCGTACTTACTTTTATGCGCCTCTTCCAAAATTCTGCCCTTTAATTGGTGCTCTTCGGGTATACTCAACCGATCTCTGAAATATAAAACTACCGCTTCGTTCTGCCGGAATTCACTGCTTTACCGTTTGAGCTCTTTATCCTTGAAAAGCTGAAATTCTACGCTACCTTGTTGAGCTTTAATAATTTCCCGTCTTAGGTCTAGTATCAACTTCAGGTTGCTAATAACAATTTTCTCCCCTTGCATTTTCACTCTTCTATCCAACACATCTTGAACCATTTGAACCTCCTGTACCATTAGCCTGGCCATACTGACTTTTTTACTTAGGGCATCAGCAACAACGTTGGCCTTCCTGGGATGATAGCTGATTGGACAATGGTACTCCTCCAAAAATTCCATCCATCTTTGCTGTCTCAGATTCAAGTCCTTCTAGGTGAAAATGTACTTCAGGCTCTTATGATCCGTGAACACTTCATATTTCGCTCCGTACAGGTAGTACCGCCATTTCTTTAAACCAAACATAATGGCAGCCAGTTCTAGATCATGCGTGGGGTAGTTGACTTCATGAGGCCTCAACTTCCGGGAATCATAAGCGATCACCTTTCGGTCTTGCATCAAAACTGCTCCCAAACCTTCCTTCGAAGCATTGGTATACAGTGCGTAAGGCTTATCTCCCTCTGGCAGACTCAACACTGGTGCTGTCATTAATCTCTGTTTTAGCACTTGGAAGCTTTTCTCACATTTTTCACTCCAAACAAATGGTACGTCTTTTCTCAGCAGTCGGGTTATAGGCGATGCGATCGTTGAAAATCCTTTGATAAACCTCCTATAATAGCCAGCCAATCCTAAGAAGCTTCGAATCTCAGTGATGTTCTCCAGCTGCTTCTAGTCTGAAACCGCTTCAACCTTTGCTGGGTCTACCTTGATCCCATCCTTGGTCACCACGTTGCTAAGAAATGCCACACTATCTAGCCAAAACTCATACTTGCTAAACTTGGCGAAAAGTTTGTGCTCTCTTAGCTTTTCTAATACCAGTTTCAAATGTTCTACATGATCCTCTGGACTCTTGCAATAAATGAGTATGTCATCGACAAAGACCACCACGAACTTGTCCAAGTAGGGTCGGAACACTCGATGCATCAAATCCATAAATACTGCTAGTGCATTGGTTTCCCCGAACGGCATCACCACGAACTCATAGTGACCATATCTTGTGTTGAAGGCCGTATTGGGGATATCCTCCTCTTTTATCCTTCACTTGATAGTATCCTTGCCTCAAATCCAGTTTGGAGTAACAACTGGATCCTTGCAACTGGTCGAATAGCTCGTAAATCAGCGGTAAGGGATACTTATTCATGATCGTCAGGTTGTTTAAGCCCCGATAGTCGATACACGGTCTCAGAGTTCCATCCTTCTTCTTCACAAACAGCATAGGTGCTCCCCAGGGTGACGTGCTATGTCTGGCATAACCTTGCTTCACCAACTCTTCTAGCTGCTCTTTCAGTTCTTTCAGCTCCGTGGTGCCATCCGATAAGGAGTCCGAGACACTAATTCCGCTCCTGGAACTAGATCCACGGTGAACTCAACTTCTCGGCTGTGAGGAAAAGAAGTGAGTTTTGCAGGGAACACGTTGGTAAAAACCTTTACCACCTCGGTATCCTCTAGAGTGCACTGGTCTTTCGGCTTGTTTATTACATAAGCCATATATCCTTGACATCCTTGCTTCAACAATTTTCGGACTTTAGCCCCAGCTATCAAATACTTCAATTCCTTTACTCTTTTGCCATTGAACTCCAACACATCACATCCTGATCTAATAAATTGAACCGATTTATTCTTACAGTCTACCCTAGCCCCATGCTTCACTAGCCAATCCATTCCCAATATCAAATCATAATCATCAATAGCCAAGATTATTAAATCTCCCTCCAAGCTTTCTCTCCCCACTTCAATTTTACTATTTCACACATACCGATCTGTTTGCACCATCTTTCCCAAAGGCATACTCACCAACAAAGTAAAAGATAATTCTACTCCATCCCAACCCAAATGATATGCACAGTTCTTGTTTAAATAGGAATGGGTAGATCCAGGGTCTATTAATGCATTAATGGAATCACCTTGGATAGTAAGCGTACCTTCAACCACTGCCGCATCAGCTCCAACCTCTTCTCGGTTGAGAGCAAAAACTTTTGTTTTCACTTGAAGCTTCTGCGCTCCACTCCCGGATGCTCCCGTGGCATTGGCTCGATTAGCCCCCGGGATCTGAGCCGAATTTCCTTGCCCAACTCGGAGAAGTTTAGGGCAGGTGTTCCACAGGCAGTTCCGGTCTCCACAGTGGTAACATTTCCGCTCACCTCCTTTGGACCAACAATTTTTCTCCGTGTGGCACATTTTTCCACATTGCCGGTATAACGGAAGATTTTGCATAGGACTAACCGGTACTGTCCGAGCTTACTTTCCCCTATTCTGCCACTGCTGGTTGGCGGGGTGCTTGTTGGATTGCTGCCTCTGAAAAGGCCCCGACAGTTGTCTTGCCGGCTGAAAAGGTCTCTGTGCCATTCTGCTGCGGTCCTCATTTTCAGTCCCGGTGGCTGCGTCCACGGCCCCAGAGTAGGTCGTTGGTGGAAAAGGTGCCAACGCCCTCCTCAACTTCTACCTTAGCCCCTTGACAAATTGTCTTATCCTGTTCTCCTCAATGTCCACTAACCTCTTTGCAGTACTTTGATAATTGGATGAATCGTACCGCGTATTGAGCTACCGTCATACCTCCCTGTTTTAGATTCTAGAACTCATCTTCCCGCTTCTCAACTATCCACTGAGAGATATACTCAGCTTTGAATGCTTCCACAAAATTGGCCCATGTCCAGTCTTGACCAATCATCTCATAATCGTCCTGAACCTGTTGCCACCACGCCCGAGCTGGACCCCTTAGTCGGAATGCGGCAAATTTCACCATCCGCTTCTCAGTGTACTGAAGCGTAGCGAAGATGTCTTCCATCTGATCTATCCATTGTTCAACTTTCTGATCCTACTCGGCTTCTCCCAAGAAGATAGGAGGCTAGAATTTCAGAAACCTCTCCAAAGCTTCGCCATTTCCCTTTGGATTCCTTTGTTCAGTCAAAGTCTAAAGAATCTCGATCATCTTGCTGAATGCTTGCCCTATTGACACTTCAACAGGTTCTTCTGACCCCATTTCCAAATCTAGCTCACTCTTAATTCCCTGGTTGGGTGACTGCATTTAAGTCATCTTAACCTCCGGTGTCACAGGTTCTACTTCCGAAACTCTTCTGCCTGATGTGGCTACACGACGCTTGGGTGCCATTCTAAGCCATACCCCAAATGATGAGTTTATGCATTTAAGCTTTAAATCATTTCAGTTGAGCATGCATTCACATTCAGATTTAAGTAAAAGGAAATCATATGCAAGTTTTGTATAAAGAATTGCATAAAAATTTTTCAAACCTTAGAGTACTCCCAGTACTCTTATTTGCATAAGTTTGGAAGTAAAGCAGTAAACATGAATAAAATCCTTAGCATATGAATTTATGAAAAACAATAAATAAAATATCCTAATCATAGTAGCACTTAGCCTTTCTAGTCCTTATTAGAATTTTCAAAGTCGGCCTTATATAACCATCCCCAGATTTCTTAGTAAAGTCTATCACTGCCCCACTTGCAAACCCTTCCATTGGTTCTTTCCCAGGTCGTCTAGAACTCTCTCAAGTCTCAACCTAGTTGGGTGGGAGTATGAAAAAAGGTCTAGGTGGAGATTCATAATCTATCTCCCCCAGATCATCACTATCAGCTGACAAGTTAACTACGGGACTAGGAGGGTGGGGAACATATTCCATATCAATTTCGTCATCTTCACTGTCAGTAACCAAATCTATCACAGGTATTGGGGTTGGCTCAATGATCTGGACTTCAACGTCACTGCTATCATCTAAGGGAATAATTGGCTGCGGTGCAAGTTGAGGCACCGGTAGGTCTTCCGGGTAGATAGGGATTGGAGGATGCCATTGATGCCCTTTCCTTGCAATTCTAAGAATTCTAACCATCCTACCGCATGAACAAGACAGGTAAGATGATTTGAACTTGATAAAATAGAACATATACTATCAATATTTGCCAACACCTAGGCTTTGATACCACTTGTAACACCCCACTACCTAGGCCCAGTAGGGCCGGGGATGTCGCCCCGTCCAAAGGACAAAGGATCTTTATTACTAGGCCACACAAATGAAAATAAAAATAATACTTTAAATTTGAACTTATTACAACCCAAAAAAAAAAAAAGGAACAAATCTAAAATAAATTGATTACTATCATTTCTCAAAACAACACATAAAATAAATAACATAAAGTCTTCAAAGCAGGCAACAAATCTAGCTACTCATCTCCACAGCAGGATCAACTTGAAAACATGGCATAAAAGGTGATGAGATAAAAATCTCAGTAACCCGTGTGGGCATTGAGTGCTTCAGGTAAAACAGTTCATGTATGCAAGTTGTAAAAATTGTATAAGAGAAAGTGCTGGCAAGCAATAAATAAGGTTTAAAATAAAGAGTGGCGTTTTGATTTCAAACAATACATGTGCACAATAAATACAACCACTCAAATGGGTAACTACGGGTTACTACACGTTGGGCCCCATGACCCTATAACGGTCAGAATGCCACACTTTGTATAGACTGACAAAAGGTAGGTGATCAGCCTACCGAATAAGATACTCCTCCTTCTCAACACCCAAACTTACCGGTTGTCTACTCTGGAAATACACAGTCCACATGACTGAAACTTACTAGCTTGGATCGGCATGACCTACTGGATTGGCATCCTATCCAGGAAGGACTCGCCCCTCAGAGGTGGCCACCTACTGAGAGACTTACCCTAACCCTTCAAAGACTAGTCCTACTAGTCTACACTTATTGGGTACTCAACGATGATTGTCCCACTTGGGAAAAATTGATAATACATTCCTTTATTTGATAATAGCAATTAAGGGTTTCTAAAATTCTTGTCAAAGTTGGTTTTTAGAAAGAATTTAGTGTTTCTGCAAAATTGCCTGTTTAATTTTCAAATGATTTGTTTGACTAAAATAGGAAAGGAAACAGTCCTTAATTGCCTTTACGAAATGAGTGTCCATACACATCGCATTTGGCTTGCCGTAGAAAGCTTTTGTCTTCAAATAAGTTTATGCAGAGGCGTACCTGATCCTTTGCTTGATCAAATTCAAGAATCCTCCAAAATTGACCTAACCCCGCTTGGGGTTAACACAAGTCAAAAGGTTATACTCAAGCTATATTCGCTTCCATAAATAATCATAGTTCAACTTATTAGAATCATGACCCTAATATCCTAAGCCTTAAGGCTAGATAAAAAAGGATTTTATAAAATAAGTCTAGCTTGATAAGTGAAAACAACTAGGGGTTGTAAAATAATTAATAATAAGTTATAGGTTCAAATAATAGATCTTGAGTGTTGCTAATAATAAATAAACTAGGGTTTAATTGATGAAGATTCCTAAGTCCTAGATGATATTATTAAATGGTAATTCTTAGATAGTAAAATGAGTAATAAATTATTACCGATTTCTTATTTAATAATTAATAGATAGAAAATAATAAATAAAGTCAATAGAAATAAATTTTATTAAATTTTGATTATTAGATAATAAATAAATAGAAATAGTATTTATGAACATATGGTGTACAAGGCCATTAATATTTCACTTATTTATATGAAAGGTTATATATATATATATATATATATATGTATTATTTTTAATAAAATGTATCATTTATTTGACTAGTAAAATATCATTATTTCATCTAATATTCCACTTCCAAAACATCCTAAGAATTTCAAAAACATAGTAACAATTTTAATTAGGGTATTAAAATTTACTAATCAAAATAACCTAGGATCAACAAGGTCATGATCATAATTTTCCTATTGACAACAAGATTCACGAGCATATACCCCAACATCAATCAACAACTATTCTATTCATGAACAAAGGCTTAAATCTATATCTACTATCACATGGCCAAATCTCTACTAAGCATAATCATATTCACGGCTTCAATGAAGATAAGAACATAACATCCTATTGACCAAAGGTGACATAACATCTAGCATGCTTAAACATTCATAATTTCTTAAGACATGAAGAACATGCATCGATCCACAAGGAATTTCATAAAGCTTAATCATGATCAATCATTCTCATGCTTCAATCTCAACCCCCCCTTCATACATATGCATATACTCAATTCTCCAATCATATCCTATCCTTTTCTATCAACATCTAAGATACATGACTTTAGCATTAAAGAGAAGGTTAAAGAGAAATGCTTGGTTGATGACTATCTTGATGAAGATTTAAGGAGATCCACACGCTTGGGAGGCTTGAATTGTCCAAGTGAGGGGAAAGAAAATAGCCATGGTTGTAGCAACCATTTCGGCCGAGAGAGAGAGAGAGAGAGAGAGAGAGAGAGAGAGAGAGAGAGAGAGAGAGAGAGAGAGAGAGAGAGAGAGAGAGAGAGAGAGAGAGAGAGAGAGAGTATTAGTATGTCATGTTAATGATTGTAAGGAAAAAGATGAACAAAAGTTGTTCTTGGTTACCTTGATGATGTTCTTGAGACTTCAAGAAAAATTATGGTTTTGATCCGATTTGTAAATTTTTGTATTCAAGATTTGATGTTATAAAATCCAGAAATGGACTCTAGGGAGTATGTAGGCATGTTCTGGAGTTTTTGGGAGGGATTGGAGGTGTTTAGAGTGGTCTTAGACTTGAAGAAAGGTAGTGTGTGTTCTTGGTGTTCTTGGTGTTCTGGTGAAAATGGAGTGAATTGGAGAGAAAGTGCTGGACGAATTGTTGAAAGGGTTGGCCGAATGATTGAGGGAGTTCTGGGATTTTGATTTTCAGATTAGAGGGAAGAGGAAAAATCTGGTTGTTTGAAATTCAAATGGGGAAATTAAAGGAGTGTTTTAAGGTAAAAGATTTTGTAATGGTGTTTGATTGATGAAGGTTCCTTGGAGCTACAATGGAGTCGGCTGGTTTGCTGTGTTTTAGTGAAATGAATGACGGTTGAACGAGCTTAAGGTTGGCCGAAATTCTGAGTTCAATGGTGGAGAGAATTTCTGGTTATGAAGCTTAATCCAAGGGTGTTTTCATGGAGCAATTGCTGGAATTTTTTTGAACTTCAAATGGAAGTTTGATTGGAGTGATTGTAGGAGGAATTTGAGGAATGGCTATGGAGTCTAGCTGTGTAAGGTCAGTGGAGGAGGTAATGGAGTTCAGTTCATGCCTAAACAAAGGTTAACTTACAGAGGTTTGAGGTGGTTTTCGGACAAGGCCTGAAGAGAGCAAGGCTAGAATTTTTCTGGTTGAGATTCGAACTGTTTGCTGGAATTTGCTGTGCAGTTTTTCTACAATGTTCCAGCCGACTTGCAGAGGTTTTGGAGAGGTATTTGAGGGTCCTTTAAGGCTGGTTTCCATCCTTCTTTTTGGAGGAAAAATAGAGGTAATTTACTAGTTTGAAAGGCATAAGAAACAGCTTTGATTTTGGCCTACTATGCATCGAAGCTGTCCAGAATTTTTTTCTCGTTTGCACAGCTTTGTGCAGTCCGGTTTTTGGCATAAGAATTTCAGTTTTCAAGCTAAATAAGTTGGCCATTTTTCTAGCACCAATTGAGTAAGGAAGATCCCTAAGATTTTCAAAAGCTAGGCTACCCAAGAATCTGGAAAATTTTCAGATTTCCTCCATGGAGAAGATGAACATTATGGAGTGGAGTTTGAAGGTCCAACTATGGAGATTAATTTCTCTTGGGAATCTTTCTTAACTCCTTCCCTATTTTCAATCTAATCTCCAACCTCTAAGAATTATTTTCAAAAATTAATGGCCAATAAACCTTGCTGAATTTTCTGGAATAAAAACATAGATTTGGATAAATTGAACAAATTTAATTGGTAAGGAATTTAGGGTAAGCTAGGAAATAAAAAGGACATGAACCCCTTAAGAATTCTTTTCAGGACATTAGAATAGGATTAGGACATTCCCTTCATGTCTCCCCAAGGACAACACTCCTATTTTTACTTATGGAATGCAAGGGATGAAAAATCTAACATTAAATTAAAATAACCATGACAAAAACTTAAATGATGGAATTTGAACTCAAGACCTTAGAGATTAATTCCAAGGCTCTAACCACTAAACCACAACAACTCTTGTTCTTATTTTCTCTCCCAAATATTCTTTCTATTTAATCCTCAAGCTATCTTCTTATTTTGACTTCAAGCAAAATTACCATTTTACCCTTCCTACTCAATAAGCATAACTAAGCCTTCTAGACTATAAATCATAATTCTGAAGGACATAAAATTATTCAAATATATATATATATATATATATATATATATTCATGCAAAGAAATATGATAAGCATCCCGACCCCCTTACCCCAGGGTTGGCTTTAGGTGGGGTTTCACAAAAGATTCTACATTGCTATCTCATTTGGAAGGAATTATATACAAATTGATATTGCTACACTGGCCCATACAAGATTAATAATACCACATCATTAATTTGCATAAATGACCCAGTGTGTACACTATGGTTAAACATCTGACAACCGTCGTTATAGCATGCCACACTGGCCCGGTGTCCCATGCCCATCCCGTTGTTTCCACTTTGGTTAATGAGAGCCTGCTAAGGACGACTAAACATCAAATATAGGCACTGCATGAAATAAGAGATCACAATCCGGTTGGTGGTCGTTTTCAAACCCACACAAGTTAGTATAGGTGTAAAGAACCTTTGAATACTCAAGGATCACATCACATTAGAGATTATCACAGTGTCTCAATATTTCCACAGCCCAATCAATTTCGAAACATTTCCATTCTGAAGATATTTTCTTTCTCGAAATGATTTTGAATATTAACACATATAATTTGGGTCCGCTGTGATATTTCATAAATAATATTCTCAAGCTATGGCTTTCGTAACCTTTTTACATAAAGTGCAATCATAAGTTGCTTAATGAAATTCATGTAGGGTTTCCAAATCATTTCATCATATGGGTATGACTTCTCAAAACAAAGCATGCTTAAATAGTACACAATCATTTATGCTTCCAATTCATAATATTTTCAATAAAATAAACTAGCATGCTTTAAAATATTTTTCTCATAAAAGAGCTTTATTGAAAATATTATACATAAAGTGCATAAAGTGCAATCATAAGTTGCTTAACGAAATTCATGTAGGGTTTCCAAATCATTTCATCATATGGGTATGACTTCTCAAAACAAAGCATGCTTAAATAGTACACAATCATTTATGCTTCCAAATGATTCATAATATTTTCAATAAAATAAACTAGCATGATTTAAAATATTTTTCTCATAAAAGAGCTTTATTGAAAACCTTGCCTGGATTTGGGGATTTACCTCGAATAGCTTATCGCATAGGAAGATAAATATTTGCTAAATCATCACCAATGTTTAACAATGAACGGCCTACAATAAGAATCATTCATAATGATTTAGTATTCAATACTTGTCGATGACAATGTACATATGGCCAAATATATAGTCATATGAGGATATCACTTCATTTCCAATTTCATTCCATAATTGAAATGAAATATAATCCTTGCATGCTTGTAATTCCTCTTCTTCACAAGAATATAAGGTCTTCATATACCAATTAAGTTCTCATTCATCCATTAACATAAATAAAATCACTTCAGGAATTTATTTGTTTTTTAATGAAAATTCTACAATTTCCAGCTTTGGGCACACCATCTTTTTCTATGCTTAACTTTCAATCCAAAAGCCCAAATGATGTCAAATTTGTTCCAATATGTCCTCAAGACATACCTTGGTGATTTCCAATTCATGAACCACTGAATTCCCTTCGCATTTCATTCAATTTGCTTACAACATCTCAGCTTTCCAATCCCGTCACAGTTTTGGCAGCTTGTGGTATTTTCAACACAACTTTTTATTCACAATCCCAAATCTTGTAAAATTGGTCCCGAAATGATCCTAAGACATTTACCTACAAGTTTCAAGTATGTGGTCCCTAAACAGATCCAATTTGTATAGTTTATTTGTTCTTCAAAGCTGCTTGAAAATTCTTCAAAACAGGATTTCTGTTTTTGTTTCCTTTCTTCACATAATCTATTCTCTTTTTTCCTATACAATATATATGTCGTTTAATCATTGCAAGACTTTTTTTGTCATCTAAACATCACATAATCCTTCTTGATTCCAGTCATACGCAATCAGTATCTTTCATATTTAAACAACAACAAAACCAAAAGCTTTGAATAATAACAATAATATTCCATTTTCTGCAACAACTAAACTATTTTATATTTTATTTCCATCTTCCATTTTTGCAACGAAGAACAACATTTTAAACCATCTTCAAAACACCATCAAACATCATATAAAACATAGCATACATGCCTCCAAATGCACCACCATATACAGCACACGCAACAACCTAAAAATCATAACTATTTCCATATATTTTTCGTAATTCTCATGAATTTCCCAACAAAATTAATATCTAAATAATCCTTGAAACTTAATCTACAACTTTAGTTCATGAAGCTTGACTATTTACCTTGTTTGTAGCTTGATTTACCCAAATAATGCTTCAAGTTTCCCTTTTTCTCCCCAAGAACACTTCTTCTCTCTCTTCTTCCCTTTTTCTCTATTTTTTTTTCTAGCTTTTCTTTCCATTTCCTTTCTTTTTTTCCTCTCCTCCCTTTTGTTCTTCTCTTGGATGAATTCCCAGCTGCCCATCACCATTATGGTTCAATTTGTGACCAATTTTGGCCACATAGTCACGCGAAATTAAATGCTATTGTGGGCTATCATGACATGTGTCGTTTATTTATTTTTCCACCATTGTCATTTTTTACTTCTTAAGCTTATTTGATAATCTTTTACAATTTAATAATCCCATAAATATTTCACTCATCCAATGGTATTTTGACACATGTTTTCATCCACCAATCTTGTTACGCTGCTTGTCTCAATTTCGATCATATTTCAGAATTTCTGTAGAAAATAACTATAATTCTGTCCCGTATCTAAAAAATATTTTATTCTACCAATAGAATCTATAAATTTCAATGAACTCAATAGTGGGAATCAAAATTCTCAATTCTTCCCAATTTACAGTCAAAATCCTAATCGTGGTCGAAATGACGATAACACCCCTGATAGCTCGAGTTATACCAAAACGTCCATCTCATCACACTGTTCAATTTTTGTTTTGAGCGTACCTCGAAACTCTTACTTTAGTAAAAATAGTCGCAATCTAAATATTTAGGGTACGAGTAGAACAAATCCAAAATTTCTTCTAGATCCCTAAAAATTCCAAAATTCCAATTGTGTCCATAAGCATTTTTATCGCACCAAAATGTTCAGTTCCTCAAGCTAATCATTTCCTATTTGAGCCTTCATACAAATACTCATTCTATATAAAGTAGTTACCTGTTAAAGTGTATAAAATATGGATGTTACATCACATAGTAGCAGAGTGTTACAAGTGGTATCAGAGCTTTGCTTTAGGTAATGTGACAAAAATTGAGCGAAAGTACTTATTTAGGCATTTAAATCTGTTAGTAACCTCTATTTTTTGCCTATAGTTAGGATGGCTATACAAGACCGACACAGAAGAGCTAGAAGAGGAATTGTCCTGCGGGGCTTTCTGAGTGCTAGGACCTTAGAGATTATAGATATCCTTTTTCCATGCTTTCAATAAGCCCAACATTTAAGGTTAACATTGTTTATCTCTCCATATATTGTTTTTCTCCTTCCAAGATTTGGTTAATCAGGATGTCTTATGACTTTTGACCTCTCTTGTAGAGACACAGACTTCTTTTTATGAAAACCAGCATGGGTAAATTTACTTGCTATAGCTTTTACTACATTGTGGTTGTTATCTTCTGATCTTACTTCTAGCATTCAATTACTTAAGGTAAAATGTTTGCCTATCCTTCACGTAACTTTTTGATGTGCTTATTATGTTTACTATATGAAGATGGTGCCAAGACGAGAAGTGACCATTTAGGCTAGAGTAGCTCGTATGGGATGACTACCCGTAGAAAGGGAAGGTACGCGGCAGAACTTACTGCATCAATATATGAAACTACACCGTCTCCTATGCTCGATGAAGAAGCAGAAGGTAACCAAGGGCAAGGACCAAGGTCAGAAGGACTGGAAGAAGTCTCGATAGTACAGGTGTGCAGCAAAATAATAGAGTTGCTACATACTCACAACGCATATCTCACGGAGAAGATGAGGCCTTGGAACAGTTCTTGAAATTCCAACCACCCACATTTCTTGGGGAAGCAGAATAGGATCAGAAGTGGAGCAATGGACAGAGCAGATAGAGCACAACTTCTCCATCCTACCGGTGGATACGAGGCATAACAGGACCCAGCAGTTTGTCAATAAGCTCAAATGGGAACTACAGAAAGCCCTATCACCGTTTCCTACCACTACCTATGCCACCTAGTCGATGCTGCCTCAAGGACTGAAAACGATGATAAGAGCCGAATGACACGGAGACCACCATTCTCTCAAAAGCAGGATAATCACAAATGACCCACGGGACAACAGTGTAGAGATAAGGGAAAATCGGTCCAGACCCTCAATACGAACAATTTGCCTAACCTACCTATATGACGTTTCTCACATAAAGGAATATTACTGGTCTAAGAACCCACCGAGAAAGTGCTACAACTGTGGGGACTCTAATCACATGAGGAATGATAGTCCCAAGCCATTGAGGAATAGTCTAGGAAATCCTATCCAATAAATAGCCAATAGAGGATATAGCAATGGCACATTAAGGATTGGGGGTCAGAAGCCCAAGTGAAAGCCAATGTTTTTGCACTGAGCCGAGAGAAGGTTAGTGTAGAAGTGACGGTAGTCAGCTTTATAAGTATTTTAATAGGACTCGGTTCCAACACTCTAGTATTGCAAAGTATGATGAGCATCTTATGTGGGTTAGTTTGAGGCAAAATTATCATACGTACTTGATAACTGCATCGTTAAAAAGCCAATTAAAACCATGGGCCTCTGCATTAAAGAGCTTAGGAACCAACAGATATCGATGGTTAAGATCTTATAGGGATGACATAAGACACAAGACACAACGTGAGAGACCGAAGACTGGGTGAAGAAAGAATGCCCTGAGTTGCTTTAAGGATAGTATCTGAGAATTTCAAGATGAAATTCCTCTAAGGAGTGGAGGATGTACGGTATAGACTAAAATCATCACTATTTTTCTAGTTGTTTGAGATTAAATTAAGATACCTTTGTTGCAATAACTACGCATATTCCTTCCCATTTGACATTTTGCTTGTCGAAAGCATTTTTGACAAATTTGTGGAGATTTAAGTTGATTTCGAGCAAAAAGGCAAACTTTTGAGCACACACTAAATGCCAAGTCTAGTAAGTGAATGAGGCACCAGGTCTATCTTGGTCTGGCCTGTGAAATCAGAGCAAAAACTTAGGGGAAAACAAAACACACATGGCGCCTGGTGGGTCAAAGGGACCCGTTGCCAGTCCGCTCTGGAGCACAAAAATTCTATTCGCGAAGTTAGTAATTCTTCGAAAAATTTTCCAATTCCCACTCAGACAAGACTCCTCAAGTAACGAATTTAGTATTAAAGAACCCTATAAAACTAAGAGAAAACACAAGATATTGAGAGTGAATACAAAAGAAAAATTCTAATCACTCAAAAGAGGCGAGATTCACCATTCAATGAGGGTTGTTCAAGAGATTTTTTAAATGAGAAGAAGGAGGCTTGTCTATGAGTGCTTTATTTTACCTTTGTTTTCTTGTTCTTAAACAATGATGTATTCGATGTTTTATTTGTAATTTGACATTATTTTAGGATTCATGGTTACGTGTTAATTTATTTATTTGATCAACTCTTTATCATCTTTGATATTTAATTACTTGTTATCATTGGTTATTGGTGTGAGGCCTTCTAATTCACTTGGGAAATGATGTTAGGAGTTTATTACATCGATTTCGTATCTATCAAATCTTAATGGACTTGGAAAATAAAATTAAAATTAAAGGACTAAAGTGATCGAAGATTAGTTGATTTCACCTCGAGCAAAGGGTCATTAGCTACTTTCATGTTTATGAGAAATTGAGTTTAGTGCATGTATTGGTTATGTTGGTTTGATTGTGAAATTGGCTAATTTAACCAAAAGATAGTGATTTTATGCATTGGGATAGAAGTTGAATATATATATAAGTAGATTCTTGACTTGGGAAACAATTGAAGTTTACTTAATATTCCTTCATGATGCCAAGATGATGATTACTTGAGACAATTGAAACATGATTCAACGTCATGTTTTCTAGGATACCTTTCTAAATTTCATATTCCAACATCCTTAAGTTCTATATATTTCTTTATTTTGATTTTTATTATTATCTCACTTTAGTGGGCCAGTTAAACAATGAATGAAAAGTGATTAGTGTGTACTTATTTCTTTAAGGATCAATACTTGTTAATTCTCTATCCTATGCTTGCAATGAGCACACTTGCTCGTATACATATTTTGGGATTAATGTTTTAATTAAAAATGGCTAAGGGATGGATTTAAAATTGATTATTTTTATACACCCAAAATTTATGTATCAATGTAAAACACCACCCTAAGACATTCTGGGTAGTATGGGATCATATGTTACATTACTTATATGCCAATGCAATTTTATGATTTTACATGTTTTAGGTATGTAGCTGATGATCTTGGTTACCTTAAATAGCATGTATGTGACATTTGTCAACATGTTGCGTTATTGGCTTGTTAGTCTAGGGGAAAACTTAAAGAAAGAGGGGATTTCGGGGCAAGATTATGGCATGATAGTTTTGTGGTTTAATGGTTAGAAAGAGGGGATCTTAGTGATAAGTTGAGAGATCGAATGCTAATTCTTGCTTGGACATCATTTATTTCTTTTTTCCCCTCTTTCCTCATTTATCTCATTGGTCGGCTCACTTCGTTAGCCACCAATTCCATCTTTGAATTCCTAGATTTAAGGATGAATTATTTCATGGGGATAATATTCTAAATTCGAGGCTTATTAAATAGCACCACATCCTTTTTTTTTTTTTTTTCAAAATTCCTTATTTTATATACTTTAATTAAGCAACTATATTATAATTATTCCGTATTTTGATTCCTAGAATCATGTCCTTGGGTTGCGAGAAAATTCTTTACATTTTAACTACCTAGCCATCACTATCTTTTATAGAGGGGAGAATCATTCTCGAAATAAATTAAAAAAATTTGTTTCCTTTTCTCTCCCAAAATTCGAATTCCTTCCGTATATATATACTTGGGATAATTGGCCATTGCATAACACTGTTGCCTAATTTTTTCTTCAATTTTAGTAATGAGATTAGGTGCTGGTCATTCCTTACCAAGCAAAAATTGTAAGTCTTATTCCTAAGGAATTCAAATATAGGAATTCCCAGGAATAAATATTCTCCTTTCCTTTTTGTGTAATCACTTACGTTTTCTGCTTCTTGGCTAAATTCTAATTTCCTTGTAATTGATCAAGCTGATTTTTTTTTTTTTTTTGGTCCAGTCTTGGCACTTGTTTTGAGTTTAATTTGGCAACTAGGGTAAGTTGGAATTATTTTCTTACCATAGTTAACTATTACTTTCCTAGCTAAATCATGTTTCCTTTTTTTTTTCACTAGAGACCCGTGTTTGTTGGCCTTGTCAAGGTGATCAATCTAATCAAGCTCCAAACTCCCTTAATCTTACATATTGAACTTGACAACCGAATTGAAAGGGATTATTTTTTGGCCATACTAATCGCACCAGATTTCAAAATTCAATTGGATTCTTTCATTATGACACCCCAAAATTTGAACAAAGAATGTGGCCAAAACATTCTCATTTTTTGTTTATGCTAGCTGAAAAGATGGAGGGGGTTAAGGTAGGAAAATTCCTTCTTCTTCTGCAAATAATTAGCAAAACCATTCAAAGTATAGCTTTCATTTCCTTGTTCTAGTAGGCCGAAACAGGGAAGAGAAAAAAAAACAATGAAGGAAAAATTCTCTAGCTTAGCAATCACTATAATCCATCATTTTTTTCGAGCTTTAGGAACTACCATACATTCTTTTTTATTCAAAATCCAAACAACCCCATTGTTTTCCATCTTCTCTTGTTCATGGGAAGAAAAATATAGCAGCCAAATTCCATAGCCATTCTAAATTTTCCTTCTCGGACTACCCAAACCTAGATACTCCTAATTCCAAGGGACTCTCGTCCTTTTCACTCAACAGCCAGCAAACCCTCTCAAACCACATCCTGCAAGATCATCACTTAGTCAATATTGCTTTCCTATTTGATCAAAATCGAGACATTCTTCTTAAACACCAAGTCTTTTCCTATCTTACCTCTCTTTCCCTAACCAATATTCATACCTAAACAAAGCTTTTCAGCATACACTAATTCTAGCATACCAAAACCACTTTGTTCTCCGTTCTTTGAAGTGGTCAAGACTACAGTAGGGAAAGGAGAATCACAACCCCAACTTTTAAGATGAGTTGCTGCCATAGGTAAGCTGTGAGCCTTACCATCTCTTTCCTTTTAGAGATCTTGCATCCGAATACAAGGGAGCTAGGTGATGTTGTCGGGGTAGAAATGTAAGGGGGTGCTTTTACTCTAGAAACCTGGGATGCTTTCACCGTAACAATTTTTGTGGGGTTTGGGAATTCTATTTCGCTTAGATGTTGAAGTTGCATGAATCTTTGGTCTGCAGTAGGTAGGTGTATTTTATTTACAATTCATTTTTTTTATAACTAAGAAAAATGGTATGAATTGGGGCTTTCGCTCTAGTTGGGGGTAGACAAATTTTCTAGAATTTTGAGACTCATGTTTGGTCTTAATACTCACGGTGCAACCTGATGCTCGATTGTAGAACACGATTATTGCCAATCAAAACAAATCTGCCGTTACAAGCTTCACAGGTGGAAATTAAATCCCTATTGGGATACATATGATAAGAGCAACTTGAATTTAAATTCCATTCATTTTTGGACCATGTTCAGCAATCAGTAACCAAGAAAATACTTCATTCACTCTCATATGCTACAAAACTAGCTTAAGCAGCATTAGTAGATTTTTCTTTATGCTTATTATTATTCTTTTAACTTAAAGCATTTAGAATTTATGTAGCCTTTTTTATGACAATAATTGCAAACTAAATTTTTATGTTTGGATTTAGATCTAAATTTTGATTTACTATTGCTACAATTTCTATTTTTGGATCTACCAATAACTACCAAACCTTTAGCCTAATTTCTACTAACCATCCCAATTAAATCTTTGTCAATCCTTTCTTTTGATTCCAAATAAGATTGAATTTCCTGATATGATATTGTTTCTTTCCCATATATCATAACATCTTGAAAATACTTAAAGGACTCAGGAAAAGAATACAACAATAAAATAGCCTGAATCCCAGCATCTACTTTCACATCAATATTATTCAAGTCCATAATAAGAGAATGAAATGTATCAAGTTGTGAGATAATAGATGTACTTTCAGCCATCCAAGGAGCAAACAAGGCTTGCTTTTGGTAGGGCTATTTTTCCACAGTCTTCTTCATATCCAAAGCCTTCAGCTTTTCCTACATAACTTTAGCTGAATTCTTACAAGTGACTTCCCTTGAAAGCTTGTTAGAGAGATTTAGAATAATATCTGATCTCATTCTTTTATCCAAGTCTTCAAATGCTGCTACTGCCATATCCGCTATCTTCTTTTCTATTCATTTCAAAGCTAAGTTAACCCCGTCTTGAAGTAAGATTGCCTCTACTTTGAGTGGCCACATGATAAGTCGACAACTCGATCAAATTTCTCCACCTCAGTCTTTGTTATCATCATTGCCATAGAGTTAAGGGCTAGCAGCTCTGATATCAATTTGTTAGGGATAGGCCCCAGGAACAAACTAAAACTCTAATGGCAAAATCACACAAGATGAGAATAAAGAAATAATAAAAATAACAATAACAACACCAACAACACCACCACCAACAACAAGAATAACAATAACAACAATAATAATAATGGGAAGAAAAAACAAATAACGAGAAAGGAAATAGAAGAGAGAGACTGTGCACTACGAATAAGATAATTTACAAGGCATTAGGAAAGTGTTCCTAAGCCACAAAAACCACTAATACAAAACAAGAGACCCCTGAAATAATGAAATTTTAAACAACTCGTGTTTTAGTGTTGTTCTTCCTAGAACCAAACATTGCATTAAATTTAAAGGCACAAATTGCGGCGGAAAGTTTGCTAAAAATGCTGATGTGGGACATGGATGTTGGGTTTCTACCGATGTGGGACTTGATGTAAGGCACCTCAACAGTCCACACTGGGAGAGTTCATTACTGCTTAGCTAAGACTAGTTAAGGACAAACCATCCCCCAAAACTTGAGCCAACCCCTCTGTCAACAAAACCGAATTTGGTCCCGCAATACCACAAGAATATGGGGTGTCAACCATAAAGATATTCACATTATGACTCAGTTTGACAGTATGAATTTTAGATCTAAATTGGGAAGGATATTTAGCCAAGAATGCTTTAGAACTTTCCAAAACCAGATTGTTTGAAAAAGGGGAATTAGGAAATAATGGATCTTTCACCTTATCTACCCATTCCTTAACAATCCATTACAACTAGGTAGGTTTAGCATCACTACTCACTGAACACTTTTCAAGCCGATATTGGTCATCCTAATGTCCCCTCTTAGTCTTCCCATAATTGGAAATTTAGTGTCCTAACCTGTTATATTGTTTGCAGAATAGAGAGAGATCTTCATATGTAATTGTCTGAAAGAACCCCGTTTTCCCCTTAGAAATTTAGATCCTCTTAGGGTAAGCCTTCAGAAGATCAACTTCTAGCAACTCTCGGCCTAGATAAATTCACCATAGTTTCATCTAACTTTAAAAGCTTGCCTACTGCTGAAGCAATAGTAAAAAATGATAGATTTTTCAAAAACATAAATGGGGAGATTTTCAAAACTCAACCATGAAGGAACAATAGATGGATTAGATGTGGCTCTGGAGTCTTTAGTCTATTTGATTATTCGAAATGTGAAACCCATAAGGATCCTGACACCCTTTAGCCGGAGGCGGAGATAATCATCCTGAACCGTGGGTCTAAGTAGTACATGTTAATTGTGGAAACATTCGATATGAACATGTTCCTATAAGCCAATTGTCTAAAATGCTTTGTGCAGAGTGTCCATGGAAAGTATCCCTTAAGAAAATTCCTCAGCCAATGCGCATTTGAAATGAGTTGTAAGGAATTCAACTTTGCAATTCAAGAAAATAATTACCGGCTCTCCCATGTAAAAGGAGTGACTTTTCATTAAATGAAAGGGCTAACAAGAATTAGTGAATAGATCAACAAAGGGGCGCTTCCCCAAGGGCTAACCAACTGTGGTAGTAGGAGAGGTGGAGACTGAGATAGCTCAGCCACCAATGCAATTTTGACAAAAACCATTTTATATAATTCTACAAGCTTATATAAGTATGAGAAAGTCATAGTCATAATTTGCAAAACCAATAGAATTAGTTTTTGGTATTGTTAAAGGAAAAAATCATTTTAGATAATGGCAACAAATTTTTTGAATGTAGTAAGGGTCAATAAGAAAAATAATAAAATTAGTAATATTTAGGAATTCGATTAACACTATTTTTTTTTTAATAGAAGGTTCGATGATAACTTGTTTGATAAACATTGTAAATTTAAATGAACATAGTTTCAAATGCATAATGAAACAACTGTAAATTAAAAAAAAATCTTATTATTTTCTTGTTTAAAACTTACTATTTATACCAAATTTCAAAGAACCTATAATTTTAACGAGTACTCATTCGTATTTTGGCATATTTTAAAAATAAATTAGTGTGCATAATTAAACAATAAAGGGAGATAAACTTAAGTTATGGAGTACGGAAATAAAATCGATAAAATATTGAACTAATCCTTAAACTTTGTTCTATATTGGGATGAAAACAACACATTGCTAATCCTTAAGCTTTTGTGTTTTCTTGATGATTTTCTTGGTTTAAAGTGTTTTCCTTGAGGACAAGCAAAAGTTCAAGTGTCGGGGAATTGATAGGGGCTATAATCATCCTTATTTTTGAAGTTATTTGATGTCAATTTGAGATACTTTTGTTATAATAACTAGGCATATTCCTTTCTATTTGACATTTTTCTTGTGAAAGTGTTTTTGACAAATTTGTGTAGATTTGAGTTAATTTTGAGCAAAATTGGACAATTTCCAGACCACACCTAGTGCCAGCCCTGGCAAGTGGAGCAGGTGCTAGGTCCATTCTAGTCCGGCCAGAGAAAAATAGAGCAAAAAAATTAGGGAACAATAGAACACACTGGGCACTAGGTGGGTTGAAGGGACCCCATGCCAAGTCCGCTATGGAAAGGCGAAATCCTGTGCACGAATTTGAGAATTTTCCAAAGATTTTGGCATTTTCCAATTCCTACTTGGCCAAGACTTCTCAAGAAACGAATTTAGTATGAAAAAAGCATATAAAATCAAGAGAAAACATAAGAGAAGAGGGGATTGAAGGTGAATTTGAAGAGCAAATCAGAAAATCACTCAAAGAAGGACGAATTCACCAAATCAAGGAGGGTTGTTCAAGAAAATTTCAAAGGAAAAGAAGAGGGCATGTCTATAGTGCTTTCTTTTACCTTTGTTTTCTTTTCATTAAACAATTATGTATTCAATATTTCCATTGTAATTCGATATCTTTTTTAGGATTCTTGATTTATTAAGTAATTTAGTCTTTTGATCAATTTATTATTGTTCTTGGTATTTGATTGCTTATTTTTCTGACGGAGTTAGTTCATTGATTTTTGTTATTAACTTGCTTGAAAAATGGGTTGGTAATGACTTCTATTAAGTAATTTCATATTAGTTATCTCTTAACTTGCTTGAAAAAGAGGTTAATTGTCTAGAACATAAGTAATTGAATGTTGGTTGATGATAGCTAGAATATGGATTCATTGACTAATTTCATGTTTTAAACCACCTAACATAATGGGGTTTATATGAGGATTGATTTTTAATACATCTTTTGGATAAATTGGTTGAGACAGAATATGTTCACTGATTTAACTAGAAGATAGTGATTCAATGGATTGCAAACGAAGTCGGTCTATTTTGAATCCTTAATGGGACCAATATAATAATTCATTGTGATATTGGCTAGGTGTTTCATTATCATATTTTCAAAAGCTTTTGTCTCAATTGTATATTTTTATAAGTTGTATATAGTTGTTTATTTTCCATTTTATTATTTTTTCACTTTATTTGGTAAGTTAAACAATGAATGAAAAGTGATTCATGTGTACTTGTTCCTTTCAGGATCAATACTTATTAATTCCCTATACTTTGCTTACGATGAGTATAATTGCTCGTATGTGTATTTTGGGATTAATGTTTTAATTAAAACTTGATTAATTGATGAATTTAAATTTAATAATTTTATACACCCAAAATTTACGCATCAATCATTCATGGAAATCCATTTTATATCATGAGCAATAAGATCATCATGATGTAATACATAGACATTTCCAATGCGATTTACAACAAAGACGATTTCATTAGTTGGATTATCAATAACGATGGTGCATGAATCGTTTCATATTTAACTTTACAACTATTGTCACATAGGTTGATACTAAGCAAAACATCTTCAATCCTTCAATCAACAACACTCGTTTAATAATGATAGATGATCCCTTAACAACATAACCTATGCTGAGAATTTTTCCCCTTTTCTTATCTCCAAAGGTGATAAATCCATCATTTGTCAATGAATGTCCTCTATTAGTACTATATATCCAATCATATGTCTAAAGCATCCACTATCCAAAAAACTTTCTTTTTCATGGATCAATGTGACTAAGCATATTTTCAAGAGATTACTTTGTCACATAGGCATTTATTTTCAAGTGATATATAATGCAAAGAAGTTAAGATAACATCCTTCTCAATATATGAATGGTTAATGGAATTGAGTAAAGCTTTGTTCTCACTCAACAGCTTAGCATTGTCATCTAACAAGGAATCAATTTTCATTTTTATTTCCTTGTTTCTCCTGAATAGCTTTTTGAGTTCATGAAACATGTCAATAAGAAGCTTACTCAGATCATCTGAATTTTCACTATTAGAGTTGGGTAGTTCAGTTACAAAATTAGAAAGAGTAAGTTTTACCTTTTCTCTTATGGCCATGAAGCATATATTGGCTATTTCAGGTTCAGATTTACTGTGTTCTTCAATTCTGGATTCATCTTGATTGCAAGTTCCGATCAGCCATTTTCCTTTCTTGGCCTTAATATCGTTTCTTTCTTCATGTTCTTCTTGACTTCCTTTTTTTTTTTTTTTTTTTGCTATTGGATAGTCAGCAACAAGTGTTCTGTGCTTTTACACTCATAACATTAAGGTTTGAATGATGAAATTTGTCCCTTCTTTTTGAAAAATTTCTTACCCCTTTTGAAGTTACTTTTTCTGAATATTTTCCTAAATTTTCTAAAAACCATGGCCAATTCCTCAGTGTCTAAATCAATGCCATAGTCACTTTCGGATTGTTCATTGTTAGCCTCATCATCAATAGTTTTTAAAGTAGTTCCTTTTTTGTCTTTATCATCGTCATCATGTTCTTGAAACCTTTTGAGCTCCATTTCATGAGTCAAAAGAGACCCAATCAGTTCTTCAAATGGTAAATTATTCAAGTTTTTAGATTCTTCCACAGCCAAGGTCTTAGGTTACCAGTTTTTTTGCAAGGCATTGAGTATTTTTCTATTTTGCTCTCTAAGGGAATAAATTTTCCTATAAGCCTTCAATCCACTTGTAATGTTTGTGAATCTATTGAAACATATCGGTTATGTTCTTATTTGTTTTCATAGTGAACAGCTCTTAGTCACGAACCAAGAGTCCAAGCTTTGATTTTTTTACTTGATTTATCCCCTCATGGGTGACTTCAGCTAACTTTCATATTTCATAAGCTGAATCACAACTACTGACACGATTGTATTCATTTGCATCAAGAGAACAACATAATATATTCATTGCCTGAGAGTTTAGGGTCATTTTTTAGGTATCCTCACTATTATATTCATCGCTTTGTTTAGGCACTTTTTTATCTTCAACAATTTTGAATGGAACAAATGGTCATTTTTCAATCAGATTCCATAGCTCAAAATTGATTGAGCATAGATAGATCTCCATTATGTTTTTCCAGTACGTATAGTTACTTCCATTGAACAATGGCAGTCTATTGGTGGAAGACCACTCAATATATGGTAGGAATGAACTATTTGCCATCTAGATTTTTCCTACAGGGTTGTTAGGTCGAAAACAGTTTAGACTAATGCTCTGATACCAATTGATAAACATTAAAATGGGAGAGAATAAGATTTATATCAAACAAATGCATATTTTAAAATATTTTCTAAAGATCTACAAGAAGATCGAAAATGGGTGAGTTTCTAAAAAGGAAGTTTTTTTGTCAGGATTAAGATTCTATCTGGGATCTTTCTATTCTACCAAATGATGTGAAATAGACAATGTCAAAGAATACAAATAGTGGATCAACAACCAGATCTCTCTTCAATATTAATTTGTTTAGTTAAATTAGTAAATGCAGATAGAAGTACTATGTATTTGAATCAAATGAACAGTAAAATTGCAGTCATAGATTGTGAAATAAATGTAATAAAATAGACCCAAAGATTTATAGTGGTTTGATCCTCAAATGATCTCCATCCACTACTTTAAACAGCACTTAAGGATTTTTAACTCAACCACTCAAACCTTTTTCCCAAATTAATAGTGGTAGGCAATACTAATCTTAAAATAGAGGGTCACCACACTTGGTTTTACTTCCAACTCCTATACACCTAACAATAAATGATCACCCCAGCTGGGTTTTACTTCCTTAATCTTGACACAACTGATATTAAAGAAAAATTATAGAATTAGCTCACAGTTTGAGCAGATATATACTAAATAAAGCAGTTTTATCTTTTTACTTTTGAAGCAATGAATCTCACTTTGAAGCACAATATTGATAAGGGATTCATGTTTTCAATTGTCCTTGGATGTTTTTGAAATTGTTAGAGCAAATCTCTTACTGAAAATCGTGTTTAAGTGGCTTTTATAGAGATAGAAATCAAAGCCACAACGGCTAGTAATGGCTAACTACTACTATTAGCTTTTGCAGGATTTTAGACTCACAGAATAAAAGATTGTGCGTCAGAAAAATGCATCCAAAATGACACTTTGTGCCACGAAGCATATTTTGAACAATTTTAAATTATGTACTTTATAAAGAGGTTTTGGAAGGATGATTTAGATTACAAAGGTATGTTGAAAAATTGCTCTACCAATGTCCTAAAAATTTTTTCTTCTAAAATTCCTTTTTACGAACAAAACATGGATAAGAGGAATGCCCACTTTTTGAAATAGTTTTAAGTGATTCAATATGAAATAAATTGAACTTATAGTAAAAAGACATACAAAATACAAATAATATCTTGACCATAATTTCCAAGTCTATAATTCTTCAAAAGTCTCCAAGGAATGCAACTTCCTAAGAAACCGAGATTTAACATGTCATAATCCAAAAATCCTATCACATACAAATCACACATATTAGTCCACATCAATATTTGTCATTTATCAAAATATAGGAGAAAGCCATTTGGTCTAATAGACTTCCCTCAAAATTTGGCCATTTGCTTAATCAGATATTATGGATAACTAAGCATACTTCATTAATGATATGATTTTCTGGCTTCTAGTGAAAGCTCACGGAATTCTTGAACATTTTATCTAATCACCTTATTGCACTTAACTTTCATGCACCCAATCAACAAACACCATCTAATTCTCTTGAAACCAATCATGTGAAAACATAAGGTTCCCAATTACCAATCACAAAATAACCCTTGTTTTCTTTTCTACTAATAATTTCTATATTTCTCCAGAAATAACCATAATCAAAGTCGCTATTCATCTCGATTGGGAAATCTTTTTATTTGATCAGTGCAATCTAAGCATTAAATTGAACTTAATGGTGGGTTTCAAATTTCCCAAATTCTTTCCCAATTTTTCTCAATTCACAATAAAAAATTCCAACAATATCTCTGAAAATTTTATTCTACCAAAACGTTCATCTCATTAAACAAATAATTTCTTGTTCTGGACATAGATACAAATACCCATTCAATACAATGTAGTTGGCTATTACATGCACAAAAGGGAGGGATGTTACAATCTCCCCTCCTTTAAAAAATTTCATTCTCAAAATTAAGCTTTTCTGTTAAAATTATCTAGATAGAGTCTTTGCATCTCTGCTTTGGTCTTCCATGTTGCATCTTGTATAGGATGATGATTCCAGAGTACTTTACCCTGTAGGATCTTTCTACATCGTAAATCCTTCTTCGCATTTTCAAATTTTTTTTTCTTTAATTGGTTTGTCTTTATGCTTTAAGCCTACAAGTCATCTCAATAACATCCTCATTTAACACATACTTAGAATCAAGCGCATATTTTCGGAGCTAAGAAACATAAAACAAGTCATGAATATCCTATGATTCTGCTAGTTATCTCAATCAGTATGCTACTTTTCAATTTTCTAAGACATCGAGGTACTAGTTTTTTTGTTTTTTTTCTGCACTTTACTTCTCGAATGCCATTTTGGCACTAGCATTAGAAACACTTGATCTTTTGCCACAAATTATAGGTTTGTTTTTCTATGCTAATTAGCATAACTTTTTTTTGTCGATTCTGTGCAGCTTTTAGTTTTGCCTTAAATTCGACTTAAAGTAACATCTAACTCCTTACAGTTGACCAAATAACTTATCCATTCTTATTGATAGGCACTTCATTATTAGAGCCCTTAATCTTCAGTAATCTGTATTCCATTCTTACGTCCGACAACAAAAAAGAAAAAAAAGAAAAAAAAGGTCATATAACTATTAAAGTTGTTACATCATGTACAATGACAAAAATACAGCTAGAGTTTAGGCAACTGTCGATTACATCAATTCATATATATCTCCATTACAATGGTTCCCATTTTCTAATATACTACTATACCTGCTCGTTATACATCCGTTTGGCACTATTATGCAGAATTTGTTTTGCAAGTCTACATACTTCCATTTTCCCAAGGACTAAATGTTCCTTTCCTTTAGCTTACCTTGACTTTCTTTTAGTAAATTCCCCAATTAATAGTCCGTGGGTCTTCTTATACGGGACAGTTAACTACTATTTATCCCTTTTTTTTTTGACAAATAGAACACCATCGGAATCTTTTCTCACATGCTGTAGTAGTATGTCCTTTCATATTACAAAACTCACAGTACTTACTTTTCTGCTGTTTTTGGAACCGATTCTATTACTTGTAGCATTTTCTTTCTATTTGCCTTACTCGAATTTGATATCCCTTTCTGCTCCTGTCTATCTTCTTTCTCCAAATGAATAGCTATTTCAATCGCAGCACTAAAAGTGGTTAGCGACAAAGTAATTAATACCTACCTTATCTCAGGTCGTAGCTGATGTAGTGATATTGCATTGAATATTTTGAGTGACTTTTGGATAGATCATGTTATAATTTAATGCAATCTAAGGTTTATTTGGACAATTTACTCTTTTTTGTGGTTATTTGATTTTTCTAGGGACTTGAATGAAAAAACATACAAGTTACGGGGTTGAAGAAGTAATTTTTGGAAGATCTCCTTATGAGAGTTAAATCCGGTGCCGGATTGAACTCTCCAACGGGCTCCTGTGAAGATAAAAGCCAAAAAGAGCGAATTTTGGAGGAGGAAGCCATTAGGGACAAATTTTGTTCAGTTTCTTTTGACATTAGCTTTAGGTATTATCTTCCTAGGGGTATTTTGGCTGTAATTTTGAGAGGGTTTTACATTGTTGGACACATATTGGAGGCTACTCATGGACAAATTTGGAGATCGTATTAGTAAACTGTGATGTTTTCTCATACATTCTCTTTTAATTTGTTCTTGGATTTCTCTTCAATTATGTATTAAGTTCTTATTCTAAGGCCATGATGTATCTAGTATTGATTATTATATTATCTTTTAATTCCGTTATTTGAAGGGTGTTACTAAGTCTTTGCCTGATTATTGTACTCAAAGTAATTGAATGCCTGATCACCATTCAAATTGATTTATCATTAACAAGAAAAATTCGAAAGTTGACTTAGTTAATTAGGATAGGTAATCAGACCACAAATTACATGTAAAATAGAAATATATTTGCATGGTATGTGTGATCATTATAATGTTATATTCTTGAATAAGTTCCTTTGAATTGAATTCAACATAGAAATATAGCTGGGTTATTTGGAGGAATAGAATTAATATACCTTGAAAGAGGATATTGGATAATTTTGGACATTGATTAACTGATAAGGTACACTCTCGAATAACGAATCACGGTGATAATATTAAGAGTTAATCTAGTGAAATCACGTGCCTTAGACCATCTCATTACAATCTTTATCCAAGAAGAAGTGCTAGTTTAATTATTTCAATTAAATTCTCAACACAACAATCATTAGAATCTTTATTTTCTTTTAATTCAAGTTAGGAATAATTTCATTGGAAGGAGTTTTAATTCTAATCTCTATGGGATGACCTTGTTACTATAAATGAAATTTAGTACACTTGCTAGTACTCCAAATTGGTTATTAGTAGCCCTTTGACAAATCGTCGGGTTGGATCCACCTCTGTCAGCACAAACAAGGGACAATATTTCGGAAGCTTTGTAAATTTCGCGGCATACTTTCCAACAGTCATCTCTTCTTGTATGAGACTTTGAAGTTTTTCTTCTGTTCTCTCAGTTACCTAGTAGGGTATAAATTCTTTTCTAAACTCTTCCAAAAATTCCCTCCAAATCCACTCCCTTCATTCTTGCTCTTGTCCTTCCTTCTTTTGGATTGACCAATCTCGTGCTGGTCCCCGTAATCTAAATATAACAAATTAAAACTTTCTATATTCTAAATAGTCCAGAACAATAGAAATTTGTTCTATCAAATTTACTGTGTCCAAGGCTTAGCTTTCTGTTCTTAGTTCGGCTTCCCATAAAACATAGGAGAATGAACTTTAAAAAATCACTCCAGAACTTGATCCATATCCATTTTCGGGCATCGATCCTCTAGAGCTTGAGTTCTCACTAAATGTTGCAGTGTTTTTATGAGTCTCAATAATATTATATCATCATATTCTCTAGGGTTGTGCCCTTATTTCTTGAATAGCATTCCTACTAATTTTGGCTGAAGTGTTTCCAGCATAATCTCCAGTATGTCTATGAGTAATTTCTCGGGTTATCTCTGTTTCTCCTAAAAATTCCAGCATACAATTTATAAAATATTCCCATTCATAGGAATCAAAAAGTTCAGAGGATCTAAAACAATTCATACTATACCCTTTTATTGTTTATACAGCTTTGGAAGCATAACATCCTGTAGCTTAACACCATCGAAAAATAGTTCAACGATGAATGTCATTTTTTATCATAATTTCCCAACATATTGCTACATGCATCATAATTTTCAATTAATATGTTCTCACAATCATGCATTCTTTTTTATTATAGATAAATTCTGCACGAGTCAATTTATTAATCCATTCATTACCAAAATCTAAGGTACATACACGCACCATATCTTTCACAGCCACTACTACACTGATTCCACTTTATTCAAAGTGGTCACATTTACTTTTATTCGGGTTTTAGTAGGTTCTGGTCTAGTGAAAAAAGGTCGACCTTAATTTCCATTTATCAGTCCTGGCCCTTGTCTTGCATAACCTCTTCTCGATTCCTTCTACCTAATTGGCAATCTGGAATGTGATCAATTAAAAGCCTTGTGGTCTTTCTCCCTTCATTATAATATTGTATCGATTATTTTTCCTCTATTCATACTTTCTTTCTTTTGAAAATTTTCCCCTCTTTAATTTTTGAGACTATGTCCACTGTAGCTAGGTGAAGCCATACATACTCAATGACACTCCTTTCAACTTAGGACACAACCTTTTCACAAAGTTCCTTCTCTTATCAACTTTAGCTTCTACTAATAGGGGGAAGAAAGACAATACTTAGGAAGTTGATTAATTTTCATTGTAAATTATCGATGGTACCATCGAGGATACAAAACAACATGATAATAGACACGGTGCGATTGATAGAAAGCATGATATACACATATGTTCCTCCAAATCATGGTTTCAAATATAAAGCTGGGTGCAAAAATATATCTAAATCTGTCGATACACACTTATCATACCTGCATCACACCATGTACATCATACTATATATTCAACCCTCGATTCAACATCGCTACTGATAGATACAGGAGTTCCCGAGTCTGGTGAAATAAAATAATATTCAAGGGTATTAGATCTATGACCATCAGAGCATTCATGCTCAGTTTCATCGTTATCAACAATGCTCTCAGGTTTTGTATAATTCCCCGAATCATCTATGAATTCCACCTCAATCTCGGTATCCTCCTCAAACTTAACCTTCTCAATATTAATTTCTTCCACAACCTCAATATCCTCGTCAGAAGATGAACATGAAAATGTCAGAATCACCATAGGTCTCAATGGGTTTTTATCGCAATCGTACCTACTATCAATTCTAAAAAATCATCTATTTCCTTTAACTCATCAATTTCATTAGTGTCTCTGCCAGCGTCATCGTGGTGTTAATGTTTATCGACCTCTTTTTAGGTGGCAAATCTAGAAGTGGTAACAAAAAAAGACCTAACTGAGTAACAATGGGACGAGGTTGTCAACTAGGGTCATTCCTTCCAGTCTTGACAAAAAATCAACTATGTTTAGATACTATCCAAGACTTTTTACGTTGGATGTCTCCACATACTTCCTTTTCATTTTCATTGTTATTCTAATCTGCTATAGATCTTTTACCTTTTGTCACTTCCAACAATTATGTCTATATATAGTGGAATTCTAGCAGTCTCCATCAGTATACTACAACTATTCCACAATCTATCTCTAATACAAATTGTAACACCCCTGATAAATATTATACTGGAAGCATGTAATAAACTTGGGTGTCATCCTGTCCAGTTGCCCAGACAAGGAGTCTTTATGACAGTTCATAGCCAATATTAAAAGATAAACATATAACAAATGCATCAGAGTTGGCCAAACTTAAGTCGTAGTATACGTTCATAAGAAAAGAGGAACTCACTGTGTCATTATGTACTCCTCACAAATTACAAAAGCAATGTACATAGAACTATTGCATTCATAAACGCAAAAGTGTAGAATCATCCTCAAGGCCTTCGACACTTAGTCCTAACTCCTAGAAAAATAGAGTATAACAAAAGTGTGAGTGATTTACAGTCAATGAGTCCCGCAGGTACTAGTGTTTTCAAAAGAAAAGACAATGCAAAATGAGTTGTCCTAATTTCCACTGAAAGTAATCAATGGGAATTTTTTTGGTTGTTTCACTAAAAATAATTCTACAACTATATAAAGAAAAAGTTTCCCAAGAGTTGTTCAAAATATCAAGCACTTTCGAAAAATCAGAGTTTATCAACATTCTTGCCCCACATTTTAGAAAAAATTGGAAAACCCAGTTTGCTAAACCTCAATACCCCATGTTTTTCAGAAAAGCAAGTGTTTCTATCAATAGAAAGTCTCCCTGTGCGGAAAGCCCACAAGGCTTCGCCTTCAGCTAATACACTATACTATGCCAAGTACAATCTTAGCACATAGCTATGATCAGCTGATCCAATAGAAGTGTCATCACACTCTACCTAATATAAGCCTTTGGATGGTAACTCGTATGCCATCCGTTACTCACCAAAAGAGGGGGCCAAATTCATAATTCATTACTTACACATGAGGACACATTCCCATCCGTTCCTCACCAAAAAAAGGAAGTAAGGTTTCGACCAGGCACTTACCACCTAGCTGGGTAAGTCATCTTTGGCTATTTCTAATGTTCTATCACCACGTTTGGCGTACGATAATCTCCAGAACTAGCTAAGTTATTTGGGATCGTCTATCTCTAATGCGAGCTAGAACAATGAGAAAATCTCTTATTGAGTACTCAACATCTTTACTGGTTCGTAAGACTAGTTGAATACAACTGGTTCATAGGACTAGTCAAATATCACGTTTCTCGAGAAAACATCAAGAAAAAAATTTTCAGAGCCAAAATGTCATTTTTACCAAATGTTGATTCCATACTGAGAAATCATTTTCCAAATTCCTTGCATAGAAGGATAAAAGGTCCATCTCGAGTTATAAAATGTTTCATGAACCATATTTATGTAAATTAGGCATTTTAACCATACCCAATTCTAAAAGAAAGTTTATGTCAGACAAATCCACATTTCTAAACCTAAAAAGGAAATAAATTCAAGGATTTTATATCTCACCATGAGTGATATCTTAAACAATGTTCATCGTTCCATTAAAACAAAGGAGTCACAATTTGCATGCTTTATCATTAAACATGGAACATAACATCTTTGCGTAGGAAAAAATACTCATATTGTCACAGAATATATGAAAGAATATTTTCAATAAATACTTATGCCCAAAATATTCATAGTACAAATATTTCAAAATCCTTTAGTAGAAAGATTCCATTTCCTATTATGTATTCATTTTCCGGTTCAAAGAAGCTAAAACCTTTTTCAAGAAAACAAAAAGGTTTACTATTCACGATAAAATAATCACAACACAAGGAACTCAAAATCCTCTGTGGAGCATATTCTATTTACTAATATTCAACAATTTCCAGTTTTGAAGAATGAAAGCTTTGTTCAGAAAAAAAAATTGAAAAACCATACTCTGGTTCAGAAAGACCAAATGGTTTATTATCTACACTCTTATGCTTTTAAGAAAAATGGCCATGATTAAATAGTTCTTATAATCTTAAAGGTCCATTTTCAGATTTCAAACAGATTATGAAACAAGATAACACTTGCTCAAAAAAACTATATTTTTGGTCAAGAAAACAAAATGATTCACAGCATCCATATTACATGTGTTCAAAACACGTTTTGGAAAACTACTAGCACAAAATGATATTTTTATAACAAGTGGGACTCACCTTAATAAATGCTAGTACTTAGCATTTTGTTGCCTTTTAGACTTCACTAAGTCCTTATGATATTTGCACCTACATTAAAGGAGTATATCACCCTGTCTTAGCATCTCAATTCTCTAAAGCCATGCATTGTTAATAAATGCATTGCAAGGAAATACTAGTTTCCTAAATTCACATTTCTCACAATTGGAAATATAATCACTTGAATTAATTAAAGGAACAATAGTTCCTTCTCATATCCATTCATTCATTCTTTCATTTCACAAGTTTCTAAGGCATATGCTTAGCCTTATAATATCTCATAGCTTCAGTAAATCCAATAGAACAAAACATAAAAACTATTTTGTTCAGTTTTGATTACAAAGCCTCAGCATCCTGATCTCGTCACAGCTTGGTAGTCTTTAATATTTTCATCATTACTCTCTATCCACAGCTCCAAAATCAGTGAGACTTTTCCAAAATAGTCCTAGGACAATAAGCAACAAAACTAAGTTCATGTAATTCTAAAATACTCAACCATTTCGTATAGTTTATTAGGCAAATAGACAACTTCTTCAATTAACCAAAACAGAATTTCTGATCATCTTCATACTTTGCTTAAGCCATTTCTCTCATTTCTTCTGCATAACACATATCATATAACATATCCTAACTCTTGTTTAATAGTTCCATAAGTTTGATTTAAGCTCCCTTTCAGTTCCACTTCTTTAGACACGTCAAAACAAAGTGCATTTAGTGGGGGTACAAAATCAACATTTTTCTTAAACAAACAAAAACATGGCTAGCTTCTATTTCTATTTTCACTACACAAGAACACTTTTATGGCAACACCATCTTCCTAAGTTTTTGTACAACAAAACACACCACAAGGAAGCTAAGAACAACCAAAACATGCCTTGTACATCCAACTCTAGCAATAAAAACAATAAACAACTTGTAAAACAGAAAATTCCTCTCATGAACACAACCTTGTTTTAACAATTTTCATCAACAAAATTGGTATTAGTAGGAAGCTCTTTATGGCTTGAACTCTTTTCATTCATATGAATAGAATATTTTACCTTGTTTATGGCTGGAAATCCGAGCCTGAAGCCTACGGTACCTTGATGCTCATCTAGCTCTCTCTCCCTCTCTTGGTCTCTTTTCTTTTCCATCTCTCTCTCTCTCTCTCTCTCTCTCTCTCTCTCTTCTTTCTTTCCTTTCCTTTCTCCCTTTTTTTCTCCCTATTTTCGGTTCTCCTTGTGTCTCCACCACCATTCTCTTGTTCTTTTATTCAACTTCCCTTAGAATTTAGTCGTGTGCTTAAGTAGGTGTTATGGATGACTAAGCATACTTCATTGATGATCCGATTTTGTGGCTTCTTGTGAAAGCTTGTGGAATTCTTAAACACTTTATCCGAACATTAGATAGCACTTAGTTTTCATGCACCCAATCAACAAACACCGTCTAATTCTCTTCCAACCAATCATGTGAAAGCACATGGTTCCCAATTACCGATCACAAAATACCTTTTATTTCCTTTTTTTTTGCCATAATTACTATATTTATCCAGAAATAGCCATAATTAAGGTCACTATTGTGAAACCCCAGTCAAAACCAACCTTAGAGTAAGGGGGTTGGGATGCATATCATATTTTATTTCATGATTAAATATATTTTTATATGATTTTTATGTGCTTTGGATTTGAGTTTTATTGTCTTGAAGTCTTGATGATGAGTATTGTGTGAGAGGGGCAAAATGGTAATTTTTGCCCGAAGTGAAAATAGGGAAATAGCTTGTGGATGGAATAGAAAATAATTTTTCTAATGAAAATATCAACAAGAGTTGTTGTGGTTTAGTGGTTAGAGCCTTAGAATTAATTCTTGAGGTCTAGGGTTCAAATTCCATCATGGAAGCTTTAGCTTGATTAAATTTTATTTTTGCTTGGGAAGAAATAGTTTCGGCCTTATGAGCTTAGGGTAAGGTAGGGATGATGTCCTAAGAGAGAGACATGTAAGGGTAATCTCATTCCACTTCCTTGCTCTACTCGAATTTCTTAAAGGGAATTCATTTTCCCTTGATCTTTGATTTTTCCTTAATTCTTAACTCCTTAGTTTAACCAAGATGTTCAAGCCATCTTCTTTCCGGAAATTTCAAAAAAGTGCTGAGGTCTTGTAGGATCAAAATGTCTTAGTAAAAGACTTCTTATGGTCTGAAAAATGTGGAAGAGTTGTGGGAAGCTCCAAGAGGAAAATCCCTCTAGTGAGTTGGCTGAAAATTCTCTCTAGCTAGCTCATCTTCTCTATTGGAATGAGCTGAAAATTTTCCAGCTTGTTGTGCCTTCAAAATGTCGAGTTTCTTAGCTAGCATTCCCTCTCAAATGCTGCCAGAAAAATGGTCTTTAGGATCAGTTTGTAATCTGAAATTCTTAGCCATTTTCAGACTGCATAAAGCTGGAGCAAAAGCAGGAAAAATTCCTGCACAAATCACAGCTTTGAGAGTCCAAAACCAAGCTATTTTCTTCCAGGTTTTGTTCAGTACCTTAGCCATGTTTTTCCTCTATGAAGAAGGCTGGAAACCAGCCTTGAAAACCCCTGAAGTTCCCCTTCAAACCCTCTGCAAGTCGGCTGGAAATGGCAGCCGAAAATCTGCCCAAAAATTACTGTTCAGCAAAAAAACTGTGCAGGAAATTTTCTAGCCTTGTTTCCTATTTCTCTCCCAGCCGAAACACCAATCTTATTCTGCAAAAACCTTCCTTAAACCTCCAGTAACAGAGCTCCATTGTTCCCCTTAAGCTTTTGCATGAAATCCAGCAATGGCTACCCAAAAATCCCTCCACCAAATCCCTACAATTTTGCTTGATTGGTTTCCAAAATTCCAGCCATCTTTGTTTAGCAACCTTCCATAATATGTCACTCCATTGACCAGACTTCTTCTTCATCATTGTGCACCTTAGTTTCAGCCACCCTAAGCTACCTTGAACCAGCTTTAATTCCTCAGAAAACTGCTCAACCAGTCGGCCATAGGAGACCTTCAAAGCTCTTCAATTATCAAGATATTCTAGAAATATTTAGTTTCCAAATTCACTACCTAAAAATATTCTTCAAGGATTGTAACAACTAACCTTTCCTTTTCCCTTCCAAATCAGAGAAACAACTCCCTAAACCCTACAGAAATTCGGCCAGCCTAATTCCCTCAGAATTTTCGGCAGCTATACTACAATCTCTCAATTCCCGTCAATCTCCAAGAACACACACACACTACACCAAGAACACCTACTATTTTATTTCACCTAATACCCCTCCAAATCACCTCAAATCTTCACTAAAATCTCCAGATTTGATCTACTTACTGCTGTGAGTCCTTCGACACCATCCTTAACATCAAACTCCTCAAATCATCTTGCTACTTCGGATCAAAACCAGAAATTTCTGTGAAGGACAAGAACATCTTCAAGGTAAATTTACTCTATCAACTTCATCTTCTCCAAACTTGATCTCTAGTGAAAACCTATGTGAATAAACATACTAATGATCTCTCTCTCTCTCTCTCTCTCTCTCTCTCTCTCTCTCTCTCATGGCCGAAATTCTTCTTCCTTGGCTGGGTGACTCCTTCTCCCATAATCATGCTCTCGTCATCTCCCTTGGACAAAGTTAGACATCTAGGAGTTGCGATATACTCTAAACTCCTTCAAGGCATTCATCAATCAAGTAAGGACCTTCAATCCTTCTTTTAAACTCTAGAATTATGTCTCTAAGATGATGTTGATAGTAGGTGGATGGTGATAGGATTCGAGTATATATATATTGTTGAGATTGAAGCATGAACATTTGTATGATTGTGAAGGGGATGAGATTTATGCATGGAAGGATTATCTTGATTGATTGTGTGGTGATTTGAGGTTTGATGCATGAAGTATTTGAGATAAAGCATGCTAGAGATTATGTCACATTTGGTGAATAGAATTTATATGCATGTTATATTATTGAAGCCATGATCATATTTATGCTAGTAGAGGTTAGATCATGTCTTAATAAATTTAGATCTATGCTTATGTGCAAGATTTGGTCGATTTGATGAATGGAAGGATTGCATATGTTCTTGATTGTGGTTAGCCATAGGAATTTGAATCATGAACTAGTTGTCCCTAAACTAATTTTACTTCTTGGATAAAATATTCAATAAAATAATGTTTCTTTTGTATTTTCGGAAAAACCCTAGGAAGGGTGGATTTGGACTATTATAAATAATAAGGATATTTTAGTCAAATAAATAATAGCTTTGCTAGAAAAATAATATATATATATATAGTTATTATTTAAAATAATGAAATCAATTAAATTTTTTTTGGAAATAATTATGATTAGTGAAATATTTATTACTACAAATTTAATTATTATCTTTTAATCAAAACCCGATAAGAATTTATTTATTGTTTTTCAAGCAAGACTCACTAAATTCATTTTCAACTAATTTTAGCTATCAATTATTTTCTAACAACTAAAGTACTACTAAATCATTAATTTACCTAAAACTTCTTAGGACTCTTGATCAAATAAACTCTAAGTTTTCCTTAACAAGATTTAAGCTTTCAACTTATTAAAATTTACTTCCCAAACCATTAATTATTTTAAATATCACACAAAGCTCAACTCTTAAACCTATTTACTTAGTGTTTAACCTTAAAGCTTGGGACACTAGGATCATGGTAGTAGTAAGTTGTGTTGATTTAAAATTAAGGAAGTGGATTGTGGCTTGGAATTGATTGTGATTTGTATTTGCCCATGTGGGGTTAGGTCAGCTGTTGGAGACCTTGTTGTTGTGAGCAAGAATCAGGTAAGCTCCTGCATAAAACTTGATTGATGTGAAATGTTTTCTTTATGGCAAGCCAAATGTAGAGTGTATGTACGCTCATGTATATAAAGGCAATTGAGGGTGGGATTCTTCCTTATTTCAAACAATTGAATTATTGAGCAGATTTACTCAAACTCAAAATACTTTCTAAAACTGATTTTGATAACGACTTTGGAGATCCCTAAATTGCCAGTTTCATGTGGAATCATGTTTTGTTCATTTTATCCCAAGTGGGAAACGTCGTTGAGTACTCCATAAGGGTGGACTACTAGGACTAGTCATTGAGGGGTTAGGGTAAGTCTCTCAGCAGGTGGCCACCTCTGAGGGGTAAGTCCTTCCCGGATAGGACGTCAGTCCAGTGGGTCGTGCCGGTCTGAGCTAGCAGTGTTCTTTTCAATCAAGTGACTGTGTTTTACCGGAATGGACACCCGGTTGTTGTTTGGGTATAGAGAAGGAGGAGTATCTTGCCCAGTAGGCCGATCACCTACTTTTGTCAGTCTGCACAAAGTGTGACATTCTGACCGGCAGTTTGCACAAAGTGTGGTATACTGACCATCTGGTTGTGGGGCCCAACGTGTGGTAACCCATAATCCTTTCTTATGAGTGGTTGATTTTGTTGATCATGTATGGCTGGAATAGCTAAAACGCCACTCTTACTTTTGACTAATGTTTATTGCTTGCCAATATTTCTCTTATAAAGATTTCGCATTTTGCATCCATGAACTGCTTTCAATAAACACCCAAAGCACACACTGACTTACTGAGATTTCTGTCTCATCACCTTTTTACCATGATTTCAAGTCGATCCTGCTGTGGGGATGAGTAGCTAGTAGTATCTGCCTTGGAAGAGATTGTTGTCATTTAATTTTATGTATTGCTTTGGGGAGACAAGAGTGGATAATTTTATTTATGGTTTTGTTTTGGGAATTCATGGATTTATTCTTGGAGTTTTCTTTGGGTTGTAATAAATTTTTAAGTTAAAGTATTATTTTTATTCCGTAATTTTATTTGTGTGACCTAGTTATAAAGACCCCTTGTCCTTTGGACGGGGCGACATCCCCGACCCTGGCAGGCCTAGGTAGTGGGGTGTTACAACTATTAATCTCAATTGAGAAAAGTTTTTATTTGATCAATGCAATCTACGCATTAAATTGAACTTAGCAGTGGGTTTCAATTTTTTCCCCAAATTCTTTCTCAGTTTTCACAATTTACAATTTAAAATTCTAACATATCCTTAAAAATTTTCTTACACCAAAACATTCATCTCATTAAACTGATATTTTCTTATTCTGGACATATAGATAAATACTCATTCAATAAAAGTAGTCAACTATTAGAGGCATAAAAGGGGATGTTACATATCGTGCTTAGACTGAATAACATTGGGCACGCAAACCAACATATAGCATCTAGGCATTTCATCATTTTTCTTCCATACCTTTTTAGCCTCACGATCTCGGTCCGTGGAATCTTTCTCAATTTCAGTAAGTAGTGTATTTAGATTCCTTTTTTAATCCGCGAAACTTGATCCAGTTAACTTATTCTCCTTAAGAATAATGGACAAAAGACTGAAACTAGATATTTCTGTTGATTGGAAAAAATTTTCTATTAGAAAAAAGTTTGTTTTGGTAAAATAAACAGAAATGCACATTCGAACATCATATTAGATCCATGATATAGTTAATATATTAAAACCATTATAAAAAATATGAAAATTTTGGCTCTTAGAAAGATTGGCAGAACTTCATAGGAAGGTTAACAATTTTCTTAGTTAAGTATATTACCATCACTAACTAAACTTCCTTAATAGTTAATGATCTGGAGATAGTTCCATCAATGGGATAATCACTACTCACATTAGATTATGAATAATCTAATGTTAATACCTCCAGTGCAGGCTAGCCGATGCCAAAATATATCCATGGCATTAACTATAATTCCTCTCTTTCTTCTACATTCTCGTGAAAATCCATCTTACAAGGGGTCATGCTCAGAATGACACGAGGATAACCACAATCTCTAATGAAAATCCATGATGGAAGCCATACGGTTGTTCGAACCCCTCTTCCACTTAATTGTTTGAGAAAAAATTAGTTTTTGAAAAAATATTTTTTCTAAAAATATATTTGGTTTTCACTACCTTAAGTAAGAATCCAAAAATTCAACAAATATTTTCTATGTAAAAGATAATACACTTTAAGGGAATAAACTATGAATTTTTATTTTCAGTACTTAAGTTACAACCATTTCTAGAAACTAAATTTAAAATACTTAAATTCAAAGTATTCTCCATGTCAAAGATAAAACCCATTAGAAGAATAAATCAGGAATTTTATTTTAAATTCCTTAGTTCCACTTTTTAAACATTTTTCTTACTTGTTTTATCTAGCGAAAAAATAATTTCTCAAAAACATTGTGTACTTGATCACAAAATTATAATAAAAAAATAGTCATAATTCCAAAATAAATTTTTTTACATGCTATTTCTATCATTTAATTATTATGTGACCAAATAATGGATTAAACATCATAATAATAAATTTAAAATGATCTTGTCTAGCAAATTCTAAGGTGATTCCTCCTTTACTAGCCATTTTCATGCAAAATTATTCATCACCATAAATAAACCAGTGTAAGAAAATTATATCGTGTTTTATGGACCTCAAAAATAAAAAAAGATTAATAAAAATAAAATTACAAAATTGCAGCATATCGAGTTCAACCAATGTCAGTTTCTCTACAGCATCTAGTATCGATTCCTCCCCATAAATCTCTAGCCGCAAACTAAAACTAACTTTACACCGGCTATATGGCTTGACCCTGTGCTTGTTGTTCCAGAAACCTATCCCTAAACTCATCTGGTGCTGGTTCTATTACCTTATCTGGTGCCGGTTAGTATCTGTTGCACCATCTGCAAATTTTTTCTATTCTTTTCTCTTTGAGATCACTCCATTCCCCAAGTACAATATTGTTACAAAACTGAGGCTTACACGAGTTCTATACGAAAAATAAATAAATAATAGATACAAGTGTCTATACCTCTATGCACGAGGTGTACACAACATCTCCCCATATCAAAAATCGTAAGGTATCCACAAAACAATCACAAAGATTATATTTTTGTTAGTAAATGAAGCACATTTTACGGTTATTTACTCGAAGAATACTCCTAGATTAAACTAGTGGCTCTGATAATAGTTGAAGGATCGCGAGAAAATAAAAACGCGCAATGGAAGCTTGCAAATTAAATTTTTTTTCCACACATAACCTAGAAGAACATACTTTTAGCATGCTTAGGTAGAATAACAGTAACCAAATTGGTGTTCGATGGGGCTTCTTGAACAAGAACTATGACTTGTTCTGCGGGAATGCCAGCCAATCACCAACTCATTTGCATCAAGCTTCTTTTAATCTTCTAAAGTATTCTCTACATATACTATTTACTAATATACTATTGAAAATAGAAACAAATTGATGAACAAGAATAGAATAGCATAGGGAGAATGTTGGCACACACACAAATGAGGCAAGTTTTTTTTTTCCTTGAGACTTATAGAGAACTACTCTCATAAATTGGTAGTACAAAATTTCTATTGCACACAACTTATAGTGGCCGGCCATCGTAGGGATTATATATCTAGGGTCTGCACTCCTCAAAACCCTAATAAGCCGAGGTTTTAATTATTAAGCCCATGGCTAATTAAATAGATCTCTTTTATTAATTAATTGATCAATTTGGGCCAAATATAAAGTTATCCAAGACAATTAATTAATAAACTTATTTAATAGATTGGTGGAATACATTATTCTAATCTAATAATTAAATATTGGACTCTCAAAATAATTCTTCCATTATTTACTTTATCCAATGAGCCCATATAGTAAATAAATTACTAAGGTTCCTTGAGCTACTCCGAGGATCAAAAAATATATTATTCTTGATTGCTAAAATGACCAAAATTCCCTTGCTAACACATTATTGTGTTTTATCATTTTTCATATTCCTTTTATCACCATATAGAAATATTAACTCCAAGAAAAGTTTTGCGAATGCATTGTCTTCAACATACAAATATAATGATAAAAATACCTCTCTATGTAATACCTATTATTGTGATAGAAATACTGTACTAATAACTTTCTCAATGATATCTACCATTCTTTAATTTCTAGTGATAATCCCTGAATTCCAATATGTACCCACTTATCTTAGGGGACTACCCAAAAACATACATACTTAATCATGTTTATTAGGGCCCTAAATTATTTAGATTATCTTGGATAATTGCAAGGGGGGATATCTTCACTAAGTAAAGTATAGAAACTCTATCATATAAGTTTGACTAAATTACCTATAGTCATATACCCAATGTACAAAGTTATTAGCCTTACATTAAGACCTCATTCATCATACATCAAAGTGCACAAGTCTAACTTTACTAGATCACCAACTTATACTCAAGTCTGAAGGTACTCGTCTATAAAGTAGCGGCAATAGACCAAGCTTTATTTATTATATAGTACTTTAACAAGATTAGTATCTCACGGTCTAATTCTACGTATTCCAAATACGCTTACATTATTACCATGAGTGTATTACTCACTAGTTAAAGGTAAACCATTTTCATTTAAAAACTATAGTGTAATGATCTAAACATTGATGATTTGCCCAACTTCATTAATCAATCAAGAACATTTTTTTTTTTTTACTTATGTGCTAGTTGCTCATAATCCACACCTTACTGTGAAAATACAATCCAATCATATAGATTTCCTACTAACACACTTAGACCTTAATGTCTATATATATATAAACAAACAATCATTAATAAATGAAATAATTTATTAATTTTTAAACAAACAACCATGAATGAGTGTTTGTCTTTGTTTTGTTCTTGCTTTCTTAGCATTTACATTTTATCAACATTTTATCTATTTCTAGTTCTTTATATTTCTCGAGTATGGCTGATTAGAGTTTCATTTCTTTATGCTTTACTGCAATTTTATTTCCTTTTGTAGGTTTGCTCCTCCTCTTTTCCGATAAAAATTCTTCATAAAAAATCCTCTTGCTCATGCACAAAGATCACTTAGGGAGTATTTCTTACCCTTTCCTCCTTTATTCATTTTGATCCCATTGTATATGTTTTTATTGTGTAACTTTTAGCCGATGAGGATGTTGTCTAGTTTAAGTGTGAGAGAGGGGTTGATAATATTCTCTTCAAATTTATGTCGATGTTTGTAGTGCTTCCCTATGATTTTTATGTATACTTGGAAATTGGGGTAAATTTTATTCTTTTTTTTTTTTTTGCGGGTATGTTTGGCTATTATGGTATTATTATTATATTTCTTTCGGCATGAGAATTTGGTTTACAACCTCTTTGGATGAGTTTGTTTTTGGAAAAACTTGTATATTACGTGTGATATGACTAATCTTGAGAATTTGTATTAACTTTATTTACATTTTAATAAAAATAGCGCCATGCTGTTTTTTGGAAATTGAGGTTGTGTTTGTGATGAAATATAAGTACAGAATTTTAGGTTAATCTCTGTTCCACGATTGTACGAGTAGTCCTTACTCTGAGTTTAAGTGAATGTGGATTGGAGTAAAAAAAAATGAGGGAATAAAGTAATGTAATGCAAAAGCTAAAAATTATTAATTACATATTTTTTGTTTGGCATTTGCATTACCTTGCCTAAAAGATGTAACACCCCTACTAAAGGTAACAACGAAGTATATCAACACCGGGCGTCGCCCCGTCCAGTTACCCAAACAAGGGGTCTTTATAACGAAAACTAGCTGAGTATGTAAGGTCCAAAACCATACAACAACCCGTACTGATGGTTGTGCACATATATATAATAAAGAATCTCATACATGAAATTTTGATGCGACATCTGTAATAAGATACATTATCCAAAAGGGAAACGTCTGGACCTATTCTGCTGTCACTATGGTATCGTCTTCTATCCGTAGGTCCGCTCAACTCCGGATCCTACAAAAAGGTAAGATAAAAGACGCGTGTGAGTGAAAAATTACCCAGTGAGTCCCGTGCGTGCTAGTGCTTTATCAAAGAGGCGGAACACACAAAGCTTTTTGAGAAATAACATATCATTTTGTTCATCAGAAAAGTTACCAAAACTCTTTAACGAAGAGTTTATTCAAAACTCAATTATTTTTGGAAAATTGTATTTCAATTTTCAAATCATTGCCCTGATTTTCAAATCACGGGCGCTTCTCCAACAGAAGGTCGGCCTGTATGCAAAGCTCACAAGGCCTTCCATTTGGCGCCACGATCTTATTATGCCAGGGACTTTGCCTTACAACACTCAACCATGCGTCACCGGAATAAGTACACCGACTTACACCGTGTCATTGCACGCAGACCACAGACTCCCGTGCTCGATCCATGCATAGCCAGGTAATTTTTTACTTGCTACTGTAAGCCAGGGGTCCCAATCCTGACGTCAATCACCATCGAGGCAGCAAGGAGTCAAACGCACCGAGTATTCCCAACCTTATTCCAACGAATGACTAAAAAAAAAATCAAGAAACGCTCACAGGCGCGGCTAGCCAGGACGACTCATCTCAATGTCCTGTCGCTCTGTTTGGAGTAAGACAGTCCCCAGAACTAGCCAGGTTACTTGGGGTCATCTACCTCTAACATGAGCTAGTACAAAGATCAAAGTCCTTGCTGAGTACTCAATGTTAACAATACCAACCCCATCTGACTGATCAGGCCAGAGGGTTATCTGATCCCGTAGGATTCCAAATCATGACATTTTTTGGGCAAAACACATTTTTCATAATTTGATCCCACTAACTCACAAGTGAGATCATTATCCACATAGGCTCCATAGAGCTAATCAATTCATTCCATGGCACATCAGGCCAATAAAATAATTTCAGGGATTAAAACATCATTTTCCAAAAGTCAATCTCAATACGAGAGATCATTTTTCAAAATCGTGTTCAAACAGGATAAAGAGTTCTGTTCACACATCAAAATATGTTTCCAAGAGTTTTTAGGTCGTTGTCCCCGTACCCAATTACGAAAAATCATTTTCCATGGGCATCCGGGTCATTTCACCCATACTCGATTCCAAAAGACTTTTTGAGGGCATTCGGGTCATTTTACCCTTACCCGATTTGAAAAGTATTCATAAAAGCTCCAATAAGGGTATTTCGATCATTTACCATATGCCCGATTCCAAAAGTTTCCGTAAAACATTCCAATAAGGACATTTGGATCATTTTCCAAATACCCGATTCCAAAAGGGACTTATTTCAAGAAGTCCAGAATTCTAATTCCAAAAGAGGATATAATTCAAAGATTCCAAATAAAATTCCATAAAATGTTCCAATAAGGGCATTCTAGTTAATTCATAGATACCCGATTCCAAAATTTACCATTTTTCAAAAATCCCAAATATTTAATCCGAAAAGGACTAAATTCACAAAATTCATGCTATAGTCGTCTAGAAAGGTTTCCAAGCCAATTATAATGCTCAACCGAGCCCAAAATGGCATAAAATTGATTCTTGCTCAAATAAACCTCAAACATATTCAAGGATTTCCAAAATCGTATAAGCATAACATTTCATGGAAAAACATAGCACGTTAGCTTTAGAAAGAGTTTTAGAAATCCAAGGGACTCACCTCGTATCTTAAGCAATTATTTCCGTTCACGGCCGTTTATCCTCCATTTCTACCGTTCCCGATATTCCGTTGGCCGTTTATCGCTAAACCTACATGAAACATCGTTTTTGGGTCAATTTACATTTGACCGAAAAATAGCCGCGGGTGGCCGACGTCTAACCGATGTGCCAAATGGTTAGCCGACGTTCAACCGACGTTTAGCCGACATCTAAGGAAAACGTTCAACTTTCATTTACGTCATTTTTCCGTCGCTTGATCAATTCTTTCATTTTCCTTTTTCCACATCCTTATTCTCTTCATAAACAAGGGATTCACTTCATGTTTCCCCAATTATTTTGTCCAAAATCACACAATTATTCATTCCCAAATTCGTCCATGTTCTAAGCAAAATTCTAGAATTTTGCTGTTTTGACACATGATTTTATTTTGGACATAACTTTCAATCCACAACTCCAATTTGGCTCTATGATATACCAAAACGACCATATGACTCTTAACTTTAATTCAGTATAGGCTGTTTTTAGAGTTCTGGTTCCAATAACACGCCACTGGGAAATTACAGCCCCAGTACTTTTCTGATTTTTAGCCCATTTCCACAAAACAACTTCACCTGCATGTACTCCTTGATTCATAACACTTATCTAACCCTTAATCCACTTCATTTCCCTTCAAACATCCTCAGTTCTTAAGATTTTCAGGTCCAAGAAAACCATTAAGTTCTTATGCAAGTAACATGTAGCTAACATCAATATTCAAAAACAATTATAATACATTTTCTTTAATGTTTAACCCATTTTTTTTCCAAACTCTACCATCTTTCTTCTCAATCATGAAGAACCCTTTAAATCACCAATCAAATACCCTTATTCACCATACAAAACGTAGCTTATGAACCCTTTATCCAACCGGTTCACACACTTGCACACATAAAGTTTCACATAGTATATAAAATCACTTTAATCATCACAAATCTCACGTTTTCATGTTAAAACTCATATCAAAATGATCACTGTAATGAAATCTACAACTTTAATTCTTGAAGTATAGGACTTTACCTTGTATATAAGGTGTTCTAGCTTGAATTTACTCCAAGAAGCTTCAACTCCTCCAAGAACTCTATTTTCTCTCTTTTTTGCAATTTTCCTTGATTTTCCTTTCTTTTTTCTTCCTTATTTCGTTCTTTCTTGCTCTTTTATGCTCCTGACCAGTTTCTCTAGTTCTCCACCGCCATTCTTGGTCAAGATCATGACCAATGGGATTTCACTTCATTTAATGGATGGTGGCTACTTTACATGTGTCGCGTTTTCATTCGTTCTCACATTTTTCTTTAATTTTTTTGCAAAACTTATTTGACTTTTATGCATGAATATTTCACACATCCTCTTATTAATTGACACTTGTCCTTGGACACCAATCACAAGAATCCACACGTCTCGTTTTCAACCGCATTTTTCCATTTTCTTCAGAAACAGCCAAATCGGGTCCATAATGGAAAAATATTTTATTTCACTATTCGACTCCAAAAATTCCACTGAATCCATTGGTAATACTTAAACTTTTCAATTCCTTCTCTACTTGGTCAAATTTGCGGTCAAAGTTGTGGGCGCGGTCAAAATGACCAAAATGCCCCCGATACCTTGGATAGCATAATTCGCACCAAAATGTGCGTTTCATTACACTGATAAATTTTTCTTTCTAGGGTACCCTAAAATTCTTATTTTATTGAAAATAATAGCCTTCCGAAGATTTAGGGTACGGGTAGAACAACTCCAATAATTACATCCAGGTCCCGACAAAATTTTATTTCACCAAAGTATTTGTCTCAATACACCGATCAACTTTTGTTCTGGCCATTGATATAAATTCTCATCCCATTACAAATAGTAGCCAACCGAAAGTAAAAATGTGGGGTTTTACAAAAGAAAAACAGAATTAAAATGAAAAAAAAATAAGAAAAGAAAATGAGAATTGAAAGAGGGCAATGTAAAAGCTAAAAATCTTTAATTATCCATCTTTAATAGGTGATTACATTACCTTGCAAAAGTAAGCATATGGACCAACCCTCTGTTTACTACTCGGATTGAAGGAGTTAAGAAGTCATAGAACTGAAATTAAGACTAACTTATGGAAATCATGTTACGTAAATTCTAAACAAAATGATTCGAGGTGGAACACATTGAATGAGTATGAACTTGTTTAATTCAAATTTCAAGGCTTTGGTTATATCTATCTTAATATATTTGTTTATACAAAAATTGGCTTGACTAACTAGGTGTTGGATAGGGTTCTCAAATCAGAAGAGAAATAATACCTTACCATATTGGCCAAACTCCTTCAAAAATCTTACTTTGTGAAAGTCTATTTGCTTGTGGGGAAACAATTTGCTTGTGTTATGTTGTGTCATTTGCATGCGGACAAGCAAAAATTTATGTGCAGTGATATGTTGATTACTCATCACATATATATTTTCCATGTTAATTGTTCTATATGTGTAATAAAATCTTGTTTAGATCACCACTTATCACACCCTTTTTTACCTCATTTGGTTTAAAATTGTGAAAGATCAATTGAGTAGGAACAAGGGCAAAAAAGGATGAAGATTGGAGCAAAGAAAAAAAAATAAAATTCAAGTACCTATGCAACCTAGGGTGGTGGGCACCCTAGGTTGTATAGGTAGTGCAAAATTTTTCCTCTTTGCAACAGCCAAGGCTGGCCAAATTGGAAGCACCCAGACCGTCTATGCTTTGGTAGGGCAAACAAATCCCTTGGCCTAAGGTGCTCCCAAATACCCTAGGCTACTTCCTTTTGCAAAAATGAACTGTTTCTGCTTTTTGAAAAACCTCACAAGAAAAAGGGTATAAATATCTTAGCATCAAAACTTATTCTTGTGACTTTAGTTTTCTATAAGGACCCTAGGAAAATTAGATTGCACACGAGATGAAGAAATCACGAAGGAAGATGAGGTTGCAAGAAGATTTTAAGAAAGAAGTAAAGAAGCTCTTGTTCATGATTTTTTTCCCCCACTTTTTTTAAGTCCAACTGTCAATACTTCACTAAGATTTAGTTTTTAGTTGTAAATAATGGCTGTGCCCTATTTTTTTACTTTGGGTTGATTTATTTTGCTTGGATCTATTGATTTCTTAGTATGCTATTTAGTTATTTGGTTTTATTTTGTTGAGTTGGTTGAGTTGGGGTTTGATTGATTTCTTTCAATTAATTTGTTCTTCTTAGTGAATTCAAGGGATGGGATTAAGGTTTGGCTAGCCACTTAACTAATTTAATATTTGTCATCTTTGGTTAACCCCAAAGAGAGATAAGAGTCAATGGGCCAATAAAATTGCCTAGAGATTAGGATTTTATAATATCTAGATGCTTTGGGTATGTGAGTGTTACTTAATGCCTCTTTGGATTTTGATTATATAGAAATACCAATTAATAGAACTCAAGATTAGAGATTTCACTACTCGAGAGAGAGTGAAGTTGATTATTGAACTCACATTGGTGCCAGGAGTTACGATTAATTGATCCATGGGCTATTCTTCATTTAGGTATTTAATTGGGAGAATTCTTTCTATTACATGGCCTTTCTCTCTTTTTCATATTCCTTGGTAACCTTATGACATTTCCTTATATGTGCTTGACTTCCTTCTATAATTAGTTAGTCATTTACACTTAATCAATTGGCTAAACAATAAGATAAGAAGGAAGTAGGGGTACTTGCCATCTTTCCCTAGGGTTCTTCAGTACTTTTTTTTTAAAATGCAAATGTAAATATTATAATATTAATCAATAAGAATTTACATGAATTACTAGTTTGCGAACTGGGAGACTACAACCTAGAGGATCTCAATACATATCTCAAATCTAGTCATAACATGAGGGTACAAAGCAAAAATTACAGTGTACACATGTGTTTTAATCTTCTTCACTATAGCTTTCGGTTGCCAGACTACATCCTCAAAAATGGCCTTGTTTCGGGTCCAAGGTTGATTGTAGGAGCATCAATGTGGACTTTGTCAAGGTTGGTCCCCTCATGATATGATGGTTGACTTGGTTAGGGATGTGACTACCCAGGATATCAGATTAGCTCTGTAGGACATTGGGGATTCCAAAGCACCGAGACCGGATGGTTACTCGGCATTATTTTTTAAGAAAGCATGGAGTACGGTTGGGCAGAGTCTGTGTGATGCAGTTATGGAATTCTTCAGTTCGGGGAAATTTCTTAAATAGATTAATCAGTCTATCATTACCCTGGTGCCGAAGAATGATCACGCTGATAGGGTGGGTGACTACCGACCTATTTCTTGATGTAATGTGGTTTATAAGATCATATCTAAAATACTAGCTGATAGACTCAAATTGGTGGTCCCTCATCTGGTGGACGGAGCACAATCCGCATTCATTCATGATAGACTCATGACTGATAATATCTTCCTAGTCCAAGAATTGCTGCAAATGTATAGTCATAAAAGAGTTTCTCCAAGATGTACATTGAAAGTGGACCTCAGGAAAGCCTATGACTTTGTCAGTTGGGATTTCTTATTGGACTTACTTACTGAGCTTGGATTCCTTCATCTATTTGTGATATGGATTAAGTAGTGTGTGACCACTACCTCCTTCTCTGTTGCTATCAATGGAAATGTGCATGGCTACTTTACTGGTGCGAAGGGTCTGCGGTAAGGTGATCCCCTTTCTCCACTGTTGTTTGTTTACCATTGTTTTTCTATGCTACATGATAGCTGTACTTATCTAAATGTGTGTTGTGTAAGTTTAATTGGCATAATTGGTAAAACTTCAGTGACTTGTGGACATTGTTGATTTTAGCTTTATATGCACACATAGCACGCATCATGTTCTGATCATTCTCATGTTGGGAAAATAAATATCCATTTATTTCTTTTTTTATAAATACCCCCTCCATATACAAGAAAATGCCTATGTTTCTATTTTATAATATTCAAAAATAAATATTCACTTATTATTAAAATAAAATATATTTACTCTTTAAATTTTCACTATTAACACCATTAATTTGAGAAATAGAAGATTGATTGTCAACTTCTTTAATTTGTCGGAATAATGTATTAACATATCTATAGCTAAACATCTTACAGACCGAACAAAAGGGAAAGGAGTAGCACCCGTCCTCCAAAATTTTTAAAATGTTGTATTTGAAATTAAAAGTTAAAATCTAAATTAAACATAGTGTAGTTATAATTCATTTTTGAGGCTCATACTTCGGATTCTATAAATTTGTATTCATAAACTTGTAGGGTACTATTACATATATAACCGACACTAATTCAAAGTACAAAGGAAATTAGTCCATTGGCCATATGACCAACAGAAGAAGTCCACTGGACATTCTTCAAACTGGGCAACTTGCAAAACACAAAAAACAAATATTACCGCAATATTAATCCAGTTTGGGCATCTTTAATTTATTGATTTGCTTCCGAGAGCCCTATTTCTTCGACACATACCACCAAATGGACTTTTGCCTACAATGTCATTTTTCAAATGGTATTATGGTTGTTATAATCTCAACATTTGGAAGCATTTTTCCAGACATTTGAATTCTGGGTAACTCTTCCTATTCTGCCGCTGCAGACTATCAAAAGCTGCAAAATACCATATTGTCGTCCGTTATATTCTATTTTATTTTATCCAAGTTGTGATAAATCAAACATAGTGTAGTTATAACTTTCTTTTGAGAGTCATACATCGGATTCCATAAATTTTTATTTATCAACTAGAAGAGATACTATTACTTATATATCTGACACAAATATAGAGTGCAAAGGTAACTTTGAGCTTCAAACAGTTTTATGCATAAACTTTTCTGATCTTTTACTCTTCTTGGATACAAAAGTCTTCCAAGGTGATTCAGGTCTACCTAACCCTGCCTGAGGTAAATTCAATGTATCAGACAAACATCTAGACAATACTTGCCTTAATTAAATAACTCTTAGATCAACTAGCCACAACAATATCTAACCATGATAGCAATGCCTTAAGCTTTAATACTAGCTGTTAAAGTATTTTACAAAAGAAAATTAATTTGATTAGTTAAAATAAATAGGTGTTATGGATAATAAATAAATAAATAAATTATAATACTAACTATTTATTAACAATTAATAAATAGTAAATAAAATTGAAAATAAAATTAGTAATAAATAATGAGTAACAATAAATCCTAAATAATAGTGGTAATAAATAATATTTAAATAGTGTTATTATAAATAATAATAAATTATACTTAATTTTAATTAATAAATAATAAATAATAAATAACAAATAAAATTAATAATATATAAATTATTATAATATAAATAATATTTATGAGTGTAGATAAAAGTTTTAGTAAGGCTAACTAATAATAATATGATTTTAAAAGTCATTTGATACCAATTAATTCCAATATTTTATTATTTGTATTTAATAAAAATATAATATTTATTTTACTAATAAAATAATAATAATATTTTAAATAATCTTCTATTTCGAACCTCCTTAATGTTTTTCGAATTTTGTTAATTAAATTAAACAATAATATTAATTATTTTAACAATAATAATGATAGTAAGAATAATTCTAAAAATAATAAAAATAGTTCTTACATTAACTTTTATTACTATAGAAAATCCATGTACCAATTCATACACACAAGGATTCACGAATAACATGTTAATCTATCCAAGAACATATACTTCAATTAACACACACTACAACAAGAATGCTATTCTACTAGGCATGATATTATCTATAGCTTTATTGAAAAATAATATCATGAAAGCCTAAACAACAACGGTGGAATAATGACTAACATATATCAAGACATCCATAAAGCTCTTAATTATAATGAACATATAGTGATTCTAAAGCATAATCCATAATTCACAACATTCATTCCAATTCTCATGTCCTAAATCCATTCCCTTCATCCACATACATATCTTCAACCCCATATTATTCAATCAACCTATCATCATCATCTAAGAGTCTTGATTTTGAAAATTTAAAGAGGAGATAAAAAAAGAAATACTTGATTTGATGAACGTTTGATGAAGGTTTCGTATTGCTTAATGGAGGTCCTTGAGTGCTTAATGGCTTTAATGATCTGAAAATCATCCATGGTTGTTCATCAATATTTCGGCCAAGAGAGAGGGAGAGAGTGAGAGAGGAATGAATAAGAGTAAGAAGAGAAGAATATAGAAGTTGAATAAATGAAAAAGAACAAGAAGATTGCTCTTCTTTTACCTTTTTAGTATTCTTCGAATCTTCAACAAAAAAGGGTGTTTTGATCTGTTCAAATGTTCAACTTCTTGTGTTTTGGTGTTATAAAATGCACCAAGGAAGAATATAGGTTGAATATTAATGGTTTAGAGAGTTTGGGAGTGATTGAAGATGTTTAGAAATGATTTAGGCTTTAAGATGTGTAGTATATGTTCTTGGTGTTCTTGGTATTCTTAGTGTTCTTATTGTTCTTGGTGTTTTTGAGAGAGTTTGAGAGGAAAAAGAATTTCATTTGTGTTGTGTGAGTGATGGCCGAATGGCCTAGGTTAGTGGGAGCTTTCGGTTATCCAAGAATGAGAGAGAGAGAGTTTCAGATTTTCCAAAATTCAAATTCGAGGGAAAGGTGGAGATGTTTGAGGTATAGGATCAGGTAATATTGTTTGCTCTTGGAAGGTTTCTTGTCCTTTAATGCTGTGTGGCTGAACTAGCTATGGTTTAACGAAGGAATGGAGAGTTGTTTCAAACTTAGGCTAGCCAAAATTGGCTATAGAATGGCAGAGAATTTTCTGGTTTTATCAACTAGCTAAATAAGTGTTTAATGAAACAAAATCTTGAATTTTAATTTGATGTTTGAATAAGTTTGGATAGAGTGAAGATACGAGCGGTTTGAGCTATGTTAATGGAGTCCTATTGTTCAAGGTAGGTGGGCAAGCCAAGAGGTTCTGTCTATGGCTATGACAAGGCCAAAATTTGATCAAGTTTGCTGAAGAATTTTGGCCTTAGCATGAAGAGGCAAAGCTAGAAAAAAAAATCTGGAATTGAAGCTCAGGAATACTTGGAATTGAAATGGTTTTGGTGTAGAATATTTGATCTACTTTGGAACGATTTTGAAGCTGGGATTTAAGGGTGTTTGAAAGTCTATTAATGGTGATTTTCTAGCCATCATCTTGAAGAATAAAGGAGAAAGTTTCAGCTCTTCATGTGCTCTAACGAATGGCTTCAAGATCATGTTCAAAGGTTGCTAGTTTGCTGGAAAAAAATTTCTGGTTTGGAATTGTTTGTGAAGCTGCGAAAATTTCAAGGAATTTTAGCCATCATCCTCACACAAAATGGTTGGTTCCTTGCAAGAATTAGACAGGGCAATTTTTGGAAAACCATCTTTGAAGGAAATTTGGAAAATTTTCCAAATGTTTAACCAAACAAGTGAATTCCTATCAATCCATCTGGCAAATCCAAGCGATACGCCACCGGCCCAATTCTCTCCTCTATCGGAAACGATCCCAAATATCTCGGATTCAGCTTCCCACCTTTCGGATGCTTCAAGATTCCTGCATTCGATGTTAATCTCAGGAATACACTATCTCTCACCTGGAATTCTAACTCTCTCCACCGATTGTCTACATAGCTCTTTTGTCGGCTTTGTGCTGCCCTCAACCTTTCCCTGATTAACTTAACCTGGTCCAACATTTCCTGAATACAGACTTCTTCGGATTTGCTTATATGACCATCTTCTGACCAACTCCAGTATAGCGGTACCTGACACTTGCGTCCATACAGTGCCTCATACGGAGCCATCCCAATCGAAGCTTAGTAACTGTTATTGTACGACAACTCTGCATACGGCACGCATTCGATCTACTTATCCCTAAAATCCAGAACACAGACTCTCAGCATATCCTCTAATATCTGTATAACCCTTTCTGACTGCCCATCGATTTGCGGATGCGCCGTTGTACTGAACTTCAGACTAAACCCCATTGATTCTTGAAACTTGCCCCAAAATCAGGATGTAAATCTCGGGTCTCGGTCAGACACAATACTTGAAGGTACTACATGCAGTCAAACAATTTCTCGCACATAAGTTTGAGCCAACTTCTCCATGGAATCACTTACATTCACTGTATGAAGTGTGCTGATTTGGTCAGGCGATCTACCACCACCCATATGGCGTCCTTTTGGGTCCTTGACATAGGAAGTCCAGTAACGAAGTCCACGGCACTTCCTCCCACGTCTATTCAGGTATTGGTAATGGTTGCAACAGCCTTGCTGACTTTTTATGCTCCACTTTAACCTTCTGACAGGTAAGACACGTTGAGATATACTTAACCACATCTTGCTTCATGCCGGGCCACCAATAGGCCCTTTTTAGATCCTGGTACATTTTGACTTCCCCCGGATGAATGGCGTACTTGCTCTTATGTGCCTCTTCCAAAATTCTATCTTTCAATTGATGCTCTCCAAGTACACACAACCGATCTCTGAAATACAAAACTCCCACTTCGCCTTGCCGGAAGTCACTGTCTTGCCGTCTGAGCTCCTTGTCCTTGAAAACTGAAATTTTGCATTACTTTGCTGAGCTTTAATAATTTCCCGCCTTAGGTCTGGTATCAACTTCAGGTTACTCACAACAATTTTCTCCCCTTGCACTTCCGCTCTTCTATCCAACACATCCTAAACCACTTGAATCTCTTACACCCTTAGCCTAGCCATACTGACTTTTCTGCTCAGGGCATCAGCAACAATGTTGGCTTTCCCAGGATGATAGTTGATTAGACAACGGTACTCCTCCAAAAATTCCATCCATCTTTGCTGCCTTAGATTCAAGTTCTTTTGGGTGAAGATGTACTTCAGGCTCTTGTGATAAGTGAACACTTCATATTCCACTCTGTATCGGTAGTGTCGCCATTTCTTTAAAGCGAACACAATGGCAGCCAGCTCTAGATCATGCGTGGGGTAATTGACTTCATGAGGTCTCTACTTCCGAGAAGCATAAGCGATCACCTTTCGGTCTTGCATCAAAACTGCTCCCAAACCTTCTTTCAAAGCATCGGTATATAGTGCGTAAGGCTTATCTCCTTCTAGCAGACTTAACACGGGTGGTGACATCAATCTTTATTTAAGCTCTTGGAAACTCTTCTCACATTTTTCACTCCAAACAAATGGTACGTCTTTTCTCAGCAATCGGGTCATAGGTGATGCGAGCGTTGAAAACCCTTTGATGAACCTCCTATAATAGCCAGCCAATCCCAAGAAGCTTCAAATCTCGGTGATGTTCTTAGGTTGTTTCCAATCTGACACTGCTGCAACCTTCACTGGGTCTACATTAATTCCATCATTGGTCACCACATGGCCAAGAAATGCCACACTATCTAGCCAAAACTCACACTTACGAAACTTGGCGAATACTTTGTGCTCTCTTAGCTTCTCCAATACCTGTCTCAGATGTTCTACATGCTCCTCCGGACTCTTGGAGTAAATGAGTATGTCGTTGATGAAGACCACCACAACCTTGTCCAAATAGGGTCGAAATATCGATGCATCAAATCCATAAATACTGTTGGTGCATTGGTCACCCCGAATGGCATTACCACAAACACATAGTGACCATATCTTGTGTTAAAGGTCATCTTAGGAATATCCTCCTCTTTTATCCTCACTTGATAGTACCCTTGCCTCAAGTCCAGTTTGGAATAACAACTAGACCCTTGCAACTGGTCGAACAGCTCATCAATCAGCAGTAGTAGGTACTTATTCTTGATCATTAGGTTGTTCAAACCCCAATAGTCGATACACAGTCTCAGAGTCCCATCATTTTTCTTCACAAATAGCACAGGTGCTCCCCAGAGCGACGTGCTAGGTCTGATGTAACCGTGCTTCACCAACTCTTCTATCTGCTCCATCAGTTCTTTTAGCTCCGCTGGTGCCATTCGATATGGAGTCCGGGACATTGGTTCCACTCCTGGAACTAGATCAATGGTGAATTCAACTTCTCGATCCGGAGGTAGGGAAGTGAGTTCTGCGGGGAACACATCGGGAAAATCCTTCACTACCTCGATGTCCTCTAGAGTGCACTGGTCATTTGGCTTGTTTATCACATAAGCCAAATACCCTTGACATCCTTACTTCAACAACTTTCGGGCCTTAGCCCTAGCTATCAAATACTTCAATTCCTTTACTCTCTTGTCGTTGAATTCCAACACATCACACCTTGGTCGAATGAACTAAAACGATTTATTCTTACAGTCTACCCTAGCCCCATGCTTCGCTAGCCAATCCATTCCTAATATCAAATCATAATCATCAATATCCAACACTATCAAATCTCCCTCCAAGCTTTCTCTCCCCACTTCAATTTTACAATTTCACACATACCGATCTGCTTGCACCATCTTCCCCAAAGATGTACTCACCAACAAGGTAAAAGGTAGCTCTATTCCATCCCAACCTAAATGATATGCACAGTTCTTATTTAAATAGGAATGGGTAGATCCAGGGTCTATCAATGCATTAACGAAACGTCCTTAGATAGTAAACGTACCTTCTACTACTGCCGCATTAGTTCCAACCTCCTCTCTGTTGAGAGCAACTATTTTTGCTTTTACTTGAGGCTTCGGTGCTCCACTCCCAAATGCTTCCATGGCATTGGTTCGAGTGGCCCCCGAGATATGAGCCAGATTCCTTTGCCCGACTCAGTAAAGTTTAGGGCAGGCGTTCCACAAGTGGTTCGGGTCTCCGCAGTGATAACATTTCTGCTCATCTCCTTTAGTCCAACAGTTCTTCTCTGTGTGGCCCCTTTTTCCACATTGCCAGCATAATGAAAGATTCTGCATAGGGCCAGCTGGTGCTATCCGAGCTTGTTTTCCCCGATTCTGTCACTGTTGGTTGGCGGGGCGCTTGTTGGATTTCTGCCTCTGGAAAGGTCCTTGCGGTTACCTTGGTGGCTGGAAAGGCTTCGATGCCATTCTGCTGTGGTCCTCATTTTTTGTCCGGGTGGCTGCATCTACGGCCCCTGAGTAGGTCGTTGGTGGAGAAGGTGCCAACGACATCCTCAACTCCGGCCTGAGTCCCTTAACAAACTGTCTTGTCCTATTCTGTTCAGTGTCCACCAGTCTCTTGCAGTACTTTGATAATTGGGTGAACCGCGCTACGTACTGGGCTACCGTCATACCCCACTGTTTTAAATTCTGAAACTTGTTTTCCCGCTTCTCCACTATCCACTGAGGGATATACTCAACTCTGAATGCTTCCACAAAATTGGCCAATGTCCAGTCTTGATCAGTCATCTCCCAGTCGTCCTGAACCCGCTGCCACCATGCCTTAGCTGGGCCACTCAAACATAATGTAGCAAACTTCACCATTCGCTCTTCAGTATACTGAAGCGTAGCGAATATATCTTCCATCCGCTCTATCCATTGCTCAGCTTTATGATCTTGTTCAGCTTCTCCCAAGAAGACGGGCGGTTGAAATTTCAAAAACCGCTCCAATGCTTCATCTTCTCCCTTGGGGTTCCTCCACTCAACCAAAGTCTGCAGAATCTCGGCCATCTTGCTGAATGCTTATCCCATTATCACCTCAACAGGTGCTTCTGACCCCATTTCCTGTTCTGACTCATTCTCTATTCCCCGATTGGGTGACTGCATTTGGGTCGTTTCAACCTCTGGTGCCACAGGTTCCACCTCCGGAACTCTCCTGCTTGATGTGGCTATATGGTGTTTGGGTGCCATTCTAAGCCATACCCAAATGATGAGTTTATGTATTCAATGTTTAAAGCATTTTGAGAATGCATTCACAGTCAGATTCAAGTAAAATGAAATCAGATGCAAGTTTTGTACAAAGAATTGCATATAAATTTCTCTCAAACCTTAGAGTACTTAGGTACTCTTATTTTGCATAAATTTGAAATTAAAGCAGTAAACAGAAATGAAATCCTTGACATAGAAGTTCATGGAATGCAGTAAATAAAACATCCTAATCATAGCAATCTTTAGCCTCCCTAGTCCTCGTCATAGTCTTCAAAGTCGGCCTCATATAACCATCCCCCAGAATTCTTAGTGAAGTCTATCCCAGCCCCACTTGCAAACCCATCCATTGGCTCTTTCCCGGGTAGCCTAGAACTATCCCCGGTCTCAACCTGGTTGGGTGGAGGTATGAAAGAAGGTCTAGGTGGAGATTCATAATCTATCTCCCCCGGGTCATCACTATCAGCTGACAAGTCAACTACGGGGCTAGGAGGGTGGGGAACATATTCCATATCAATCTCCTCATCTTCATTGTCAAAAATCAAGTCTATCACGGGTATTAGGGGTGGCTCATTGATCGGGACCTCATCATCACTGCTATCATCCAAGGGAATAACTGGTTGTGGTGCAGGTTGAGACACTGGTAGGTCTTCTGGGCAGATAGGGATCGAAGGATGCTATTGCTGCCCTTTTCTTGCGGTTCTAAGTATTCTAACCATCCTACAACATAAACAAGATAGGTTAGATAAAAGATTTGAACTTAATAAGACAGAACATATGCTATCAATATTTGTCTATAACCTAGGCTCTGATACCACTTGTAACACCCCACTACCTAGGCCCAATAGGGCCGGGGATGTCGCCCCGTCCAAAGGACAATGGGTCCTTATAACTAGGTCACATAATGAAAAATAAATCAATACTTTAAAACTAAAACTTATTACAACCCAAAAATTCAAGAACAAATCCAAAATAAATTGTTCGCTATCATCTCTCAAAGCATTACATCAAATAAAGGACACAAAGTCTTCAAGCAGGCAACATTCTAGCTACTCATCCCCATAGTAGGATCGATCTAAAACATGGCATAAAAGGTGATGAGATAAAAATCTCAGTAAGTCCGTGGGTGCTTTGTGTGTTTCAAATAAAACAGTTCATGTATGCAATTTGTAAAAGCTTCATAAGAAGAAGTACTAGCAAGCATTAGACAATGTTAAAAATAATGAGTGGCGTTTTGCTTTTCCAACCATACATGTGCACAATAAAATTAACCACTCAAAAGGGCGGCCATGGGTTACCACACATCGGGCCCCATGACCATATAACGGTCAAAATGCCACATTTTGTGCAGACTGACAAAAAGTAGATGTACGGCCTACCGAGTAAGATACTCCTCATTTTCTATACCGAAACATACCGGTTGTCTACTCCAGAAACACACAGTCCACATGACTAAAACTTGCTAGCTCAGACCGACATAACTAAGCAGTACTGTCACTTCTCCAAGTTGAGTTCATCATCTGGAGGTGGCCTCCTACCAAACGACTCACTCTTGCTCTTCAAAACTAGTACTACTAGCCTACCCATATTGAGTACTCAACGTTGTTTGTCCCACTTAAGAGAAAACTGATAAAACATTGCTTTATTTGGAAATAGCAATTAAGGGTTTCTAAAGTTCATGTCAAAGTTGGTTTTAGAAAGAGTTTAGTGTTTGAGTAAAACTGTTTGTTGATTTCAAATGACTTGTTTGACTGAAACATGAAAGGAAACAGTCCTTAATTGCCTTTACCAAAATGAGTGTTCATACACTTTGTGATTGGCTTGCCATAATAACCTTTTGTCATCAAATAAGTTTTATGCAGGAGCTTACCTGATCCTTTGATTGAGCTAATTCAAAATCTTCCAAAGCTGACCTAACCCCGCTTGGGATAAACACAAGCCATATGGTTAAACCCATGCCATAATGGTCTTCCATAAATAATCCTAATTCAACTTATTACAATCATGACCCTAATGTCCTAAGCTTTAAGGTTAGATGATAAAGGGTTTTACAAAATAAGCCTAACTTGATAATAAAATGACTAGGGATAATAAGTTATAGACTTAAATAGAAATCTTTGTTATAAATAAATAAACTAAGGTTTATTTGATTAAAGGTCCTAAGTCTTAGATGATATAATCAAAAATAATAAATTATCACTAATCTCTTAATTAATAATTAATAGATAGAAAATAATTAGTAAATAAAGCTAATAGTAAATTTTATTAAATTTTGATCAAAAAGTGATAAATAAATTTAAGTAGTATTTATGAATATATGACCTACAAGGTTAATCTAACCTATTAAGATTATTTATATAAAAGGCCTTATTTATGATCATTATTATATATAATATTTACATATATATATATTATTTTTAATAAAAGATATCATTTAGTTGGCTAAAATATCACTATTTCAATTCCAAAGCTTCCTGAGGTTTTCGAAATTATTGGAGGAAAATATAGTATTAATCGTAATAAAGTTGGTCAATTAAGATAGCTTAGGATCAGCAAGGTCATGGTCATAATTCTCCTATTGCTACCAATAATCATGAACATAGAATCCAACATCAATCAACAAACCAATCCATTCATGAATAAGACTTAAATCTAAACCTACTATTACAAGGCTAAATCTCTACTAAGCATAATCATATACATGGCTTCAATGAAAACAAGAACATAATACCCTATTCACCAAAGGTGATATAATATCTATCATGATTAATCATCCATACTTACTCACGACATGAAGAGCTTGCAACAAAATATCATAAAACTCAACCATAACAAAACATCCTCATGCTCCAATCTCAACTCCTTCATACAAACACATACTCAATCCTCAATCATATTCCATCCTTTTCTAATAACATCCAAGAGACATGATTTTAGAATTAAGGAAAGGGTTAAAGAGACATACTTGATTGATGACTACCTTGATGAAGATTCAAGAGAATCCACACGCTTAGAAGGCTTGAATCGTCTAAGGAAGAAGAAGAAAAACGACCATGGTTGAAGTAACCATTTCAGCCGAGAGAGAGAGAGAGAGAGAGAGAGAGAGCTTGGTTTTTGGCTTGCCATGCTGCAAAACTGTCCAGGAATTTTTCCTGGTTTGCACAGCTTTGTGCAGTCCGATTTTTGGCCAAGGATTTCAGCCTTGAAGCTGAAAAAATTGGCTATTTTTCTGACATCATTTGAGTGAGAAAAATGGCTGAAGTTTTCGAAAGCTGGACTGATCAAGAAGCTGGAAAATTTTCCAGATTGCTACCATGAAGAAGATGAACACTTATGGAGTGGAGTTTGAAGGTTCAACCATGGTGAAGAATTTAAGGTGAGCTAGGGAACAAAAAGAGCATGAATCCCCTAAGAATTCTTGTAGGGCATAAGAGTAGGATTAGGACATTCCCTTCATGCCTCCCCTAGGACAACACTCTTATTGCTACTTATAGAGTACAAAGGCCAAAAATTTCAACCTTAAACAAAAAATAAAATTAATCATGCTAAGACTTAAATGATGGGATTCGAACTCAAGACCTTAGGAATTAATTCCAAAGCTCTAACCACTAAACCACAACAACTCTTGTTCTTATTTTCTCTTCTAAATATTCTTTCCATTAAATCCTCAAGCTATCTCCCTATTTTGACCTCAAGAGAAATTACCAATTTACCCTTCCTACTCAATAAGCACAACTAAGCCTTGTAGACTATAAATTATAATTCTAAAGCACATAAAATCATTCAAAAAATATATATTTATGCATGCAAAAAATATGATATGCATCTCGACCCCCTTACTCTCGGGTTGGCTTTAGTCGGGGTTTCACAGTATATCTATTCCAAAATTCATTCACAATGTAGTAAAACATTGTTCGTATTTTGCCATAATAATGCTTGAAGCTAATACATATAAAACTCATGCAATGACTTGGAATATTTTTCATGCATGAAATGTATGTGTATATTTTTCATGTGCCACATGTATTTGATGCATGGCACCATTCCATAATCATCATACTGATGATATATTTTGCAATCAAAATTTATGCATGAACATATCATAATGACATAATAGAAATATTATTTTTCAGGTACATTGTTGTTCATGCATAAATACTTTTTCAAAAAAGCAAGCTCAAAACATACATCACAATTTATGCATATGTTGCATATGCATTTGAATTCAAATTTTGCACATTGCAAATATGATATTTTTTGTATGAATTTTACATTTCTCAACATACAATTTCAAAGGTTTTTAGAATGCAAGGACTTACCTCAATCTAAATTAGCAAATTGCCAAATTCAATTTCTTGTGTATGTAATTATACAATCAAAGATTTCCGTGGCCAATACGTTGTTGATCGGCCACAAAAATTTATTCGTTGTTGATTCCCACCTGATTTGCTACGAATCAGCAATGGAATATTTTTTTACAAATTCAAAAATTTTTGTAAAAAATTCGTGGCTGTTTCGTAGCTAATCAACTGTGAATCAGCCGTGGCCTGGCTGATCCGAGGCTACATAGCTACAAAATAGCCACGAAAAATTCGCTTGCAGATGGTACATATTATACCAGGCCTCAATTCCATTTCTCACAACCCATTTCCCTCAATTCTATTAGCTTTTCTTCTTCTATCTGCCACACCCATTTCAAACACATAATGTAACAACAAAATGTAACAACAGTAAATAGAAGATTAGGGGTTTGATTATTATTATTATTATTATTTTGTAAATAGAAGATTCGATGATAACTTGTTTGATAAACATTGTATGATTAAATGAAAATAGTTTCAAACATATAATGTAACAACACTAATTTTTTTTTTAAAAAAAATCTTGTTATTTTCTTGTTTAAAACTTACTATTTATACCAAATTTCAAAGAACCTATAATTTTAACGAGTACTCATTCATACTTTAGCATATTTTAAAAATAAATTAGTGTGCATAGTTAAACAATAAGGGGAGATAAACTCTAGTTATGGAGTAAGGAAATAAAATCAGTAAAATATCTAACTAATCCTTAAACTGTGTTCTACATTGGGATGAAAACAACACATTTTTTTTTTTTTTTTACTCATTTCGGGTTAGTAATCGATTATTCTATTGATGACGCGACTCATAGGATTTTTTATAGGGTTTTATTTTACTCATGTTAACCTATAAGAACACTGTTAGATTGATAAAGGATTCCACATCGTACTATTTATCCATATACACACACATAGATATATTAAAAAATGTGTTTCTTTTTATATTTGAGTAGATCAATTTATTATATATTATTTGGTAAAATTCGTCCTATAAGAGTGGAGTTAGCGCTGGCCATGCTCTGGTTGGCCTAGTCTGCTATGTTTCTTTGTCAACTGAAACTTCCCTATGAAATTACTTACACCCATAGCATTCCCAAGCAACAATTAAGGGCACTTTAGTCATAAGCATTATAAATAACATCAGTAGAGGTCCAACACATCTCGCAAAGCCATTCAACACTAAATTAAATAATTTTCTTTGTTTAAACATATGAAATTGTAACACTCCATTACATAAATAGCCCAAATTGGGGAAGGGGTGTTTTTGGATTCAAGGTCGTTATAATACAGTAAATAATAAAAGCATAGATAAATAAAAATAATAGACTTAAAAATTAAATTAAAAACTTCACCTATGACTATCACAATCCCCACATAAGATAAGTCTTCAAATTAAAATTTCTAAGGATCCTAATTAAATGATAATAATCATTGTATCGAGACTGTTACTATTACAAAAGAGAATTCAAATCCGCAGTCTTGATAAGTTCACCTAACCTTACAAAATGGTTTGAAAATTTGTGTGAGATTATAAGAATCTCAGTAGGTCCTAAGTGTATGTGTTCGTGTCACAATCACAAATTTCAATGCCATAATATATTAGTAATGTTAGTTTGAATGGATACAGTCATAATTTAAATAGTTTTCGCATCCCAAATACATTATTGTTTTTGGGGGAAATTTATCAAGTACAAAATCAACACCTTACTTAATTAAAAATTTTATCGAGGTAAAATTATTTAGCCTTGAACCCCGTTATTTTACCATATCCTATATCGCTAAGATATCACATGGTGACAATGTATCGCAATACTTCGTATATATGGTTAAGGCATATGCAATGCAAAATAATTGGGCAAAATATACATCACTCCTATGGGAATACGCCACCATCTCCCTCATACAAAAACAAATCAGATGTCCCACATTCAACCCTCTACCTTCCCTTGGAGACTGTGTTGCTACCTAAGGACCATGCTCAGGTGGTAGAACTAATGTCCCATTTGGCAAAAGATAGCTTTCGGAGATGGCCAATTTATCAGAATTCTCTTCTAATCTCACAAAAGCTAGTCCTATAACCGCACCTCCAGAGATATCAATGCCATTAATTTAATGGTTCAAGAGTTCATCATTCTGATATGGAATAATCGACCTATTTCCAAAATTGTTTCATTCTTTTGACATAAATGTCCATGTCTCAACCTGAACAAAATCATAACCACAATTATTTTTTCCTAAAATTTTCAAAACAAACATTTCTATATCTATTCCAAATTTTATCGAAGATGTATTAATTTATTACTCATAATTTGCTATAATAATATTTAGAGACATTACTTATAAAACTCACCTCAAGATTTTTGCAATATTTTTCGTGCATGAAATGCATAAGTATATTTTCATTTATTGCATATATTTGATGTAAGGCTCCATTCCATAATTATAATACTCTTGAGAAATTTAGCAACAATATTTATGCATAAACAAATCAAAACATCATAACAAAAACTATTTTCGATAGGCATTATATCTGTGCATAAGTGTTTTCTCAAAATTGCATGCTTTTAATTTATGTCATAAATTATTGTCGTAATCATAAAGCATTTCACAAAATTATGCATATATTAAATATATGCATTACAATGCAAATTTTGCAAATTTGAAACACGGTATTTTTGTGTGGATTTTGCATTCATAATATACGTTTCAAAAGAGATGCTTGTGATGCACGGACTTACCTTGGTCTACGTTGGAAAATATTTAAAATCAAGTTCTTGCTTCTCCTCCATCTAACTCCCCCAAATGGAACATTAGAATATATAAAAGTCAATTTCCTATTTCCATGCCCTTGAAAATTATCCAACTAAGTTCCTAAGGCAATTAAGGGGTCACTATGGGAAAACAATTGTTTAGAGATGGAAAGAATTCATCTCCAAATAGTGAAATTCGCCTCTAAATTGATAGTAGAGATGGAATGGACACAAATTTCTATTTGTCTCCAAATATAGTGTCTCTAAATATAGACAGACAAAAGTATTGGTCTCTATGTTTTGGAGACATAATTAATTTGTCGTTAAAATGTTGGTCTTTGTCTCGAATTTAGTAGGTCAAATGTAGAAGTAAACTCCACTTTAGAGTCGAATGTTTTTTCTCTAGACCGTCTCTAAATTTAGAGACGAACATGAATTATTTATTCTCTAACTTAGAGACAGACATTTTGTCACTATTTTAACTCGATTTTGAGACGAATTTTTAAGACTAACTAAAATAAATTTTTGCATCTATTTCGAAGAAAAAATTTGAGACCAATTTTCCTGTTACTACCTTGGAGACAATTTTTTGTCACTACTTCAGGTACAAAATTACCAAAAACACATTCCACAAGCAAAATATCAAATTGGGAGGGAAATGACAAATTATTAAATCAAAAGTATCACAAAACAATCTCAAATAACTAAGAAAATATAGACAAATCTAGGTCCTATCAGACGTATTTTTAAGAATTCCTTCCTTAAACGATTTCCTCTATCCTATTTTAGGAGATACTAAACCTAAGATGGTGAACTATTAGAGACAAGTGTTGTTCAAGTTCTATTTTTGTTTATTTATTTGTGATTCAAAAGATATTTGTTTATGATAGACATTGTTCCATTTAAGTCATGGATTTGAATTTGTACGCTTTAAATTTCATTCCCAAAACCATGTATTAAGTTTGATACGATGTAATTTTGAGTTAAGATTATTGATTTCACTCTTTCATCTGGTTATGAAGACTCTTGGTTCACAGAACGGGTCGACATCCCTGACTTTCTTAGGGCCGCATGTAACACTCTATTGTTACAAGGCACGAATAGTTGCAGATGTCACCCTATCATAATGACAATGGGTCTTTATAACTGTACAATTTAATAATGACCAACGCAAAGACTTAATAGCTCCAAAACAAATTATATCACATACTTTGAACATGTACTTATACAAACTGTGGCTACAAATTCTCCTAGATCTAAGCCCGAATAGTAATAAGGTAGAAGAGTTCGAAATATATTAACTAACTTCTTTGGGTCTTACCTTTATACAAATTTAGTTATTCACAAAAGTCTGCCTGTAAAGTTTGGATAAAACTTGTATCAGATATAATATATCTCATTAAGTCCCGTAGTATGTTGTGAGAAGTTTAATAACACTGTGGTTTCGGTGCGTGATCAAAATTGTTGGAATAGTAAAAAGAAATCACTATTTCTTGTTTGAGAAGTATCTATAGTGAAATCATGGAAGTATTGCTCTTTTCTTCAAGAAAATATACCATCAACATCATGACATGGTGTTAAATATAAGCTTTGGGCTTTAAATCAGAAATCATTCCATATTTTCAAAATATGTTTAATTTTCCAAAATTCTGCATTGTTGTCTCATTTGAAAGGAATATTATTCGAACTGATATTGCTATACTGGCCCGGACAGGATATAGAATCCCACATCATTAATTTGTATGAATAACCCAGTGTATACACTGCGGTTAAACGCATCACAACCATTGTTATAGTAAGCCACACTGGCCCGGGTGTCCCATGCCCGTGCCTGGATAATGGGTGCCAACTAAAGATAACTAAACATCAAATACTGGCACCACGTGAAATAAGAGATTATAGTTCGGAGGTGGCCACCAATTGGACAGCGTTTTAAAAATGGCACAAGTTAGTATATGTGTAATGTCCCTTTGAGTACTCAAGGATCACATCATATTAGAGATTATCGCAGTGTCTCAAAATTTCTACAGCCCAATCAATTCCAAAATATTTCCATTCTAAAGATATTTTCATTCCCGAAATGAATTTGAATATGAACACATATAATTTGGGTCCATTCTAATGTTTCATTAAATCATATTCTCAAGCTATGGCTTTCGTAACCCTTATGCATGAAGTTCAATCATAAGTTGCTTAATGAAATTCATGCAGGGTTTCCAAATCATTTCATCATATGGGTATGACTTCTCAAAATAAAGCATGCTTAAATAGTGCACAATCATTTATGCTTCCAAATGATTCATAATATTTTCAATAAAATAAACTAGAATGCTTTATAATATTTTTCTCATAAATGAGCTTTAGTGAAAACCTTGTGTGGATATGGGGATTTCCTCGAATAGCTTATTGCATAGAAAGATAAATATTCATTAAATTGTCACCAATGTTTAACAATGAACTACGTACATTAAGAATCATTCATAACACATTTAGTATTCTATACTTGTCGACAACAATGTACATATGGCCAAATGTACAGTCATATAAAGATATCACTTCATTTCCTATTTCATTCCATAATTGAAATGAAATATAATCCTTGCATGCTTGTAATTCCTCTTCTACGCAAGAATATAAGGTCTTCATATACCCAATTAACTTCTCATTCATCCATGAACATAAATAAAATCACATCATGAATTTATTTGTTTTTTAATAAAAATTCTACAATTTCAAGCTTTGGACACATCATCTTTATTTGCACTTAAATTTTAATCCACGTGCCCAAATGATGTCAACTTTGTTCCAAAATGTCCTCAAGACATTCCTTGGTGACTTCCAAATCATGAACCACTGAATTCCGTTCTCATTTCATTCGGTTTTGCTTACAACATCTCAGCTTTCCAATCCCGTCACAGTTTTGGCAGCTTGTGGTATTTTTAACAAAACATTTTATTCACAACTCCAAATCTTGTAAAATTTGTCCCAAAATGATCCTAAGACATTTAGCTACAAGTTTCAGGTATGAGGTTCCTCAACAATGATCCAATTTGTGCAGTTTATTTGTTCTTCAAAGCTGCTCGGAAATTCTTCAAAACAGAATTTCTGTTTTTGTATAATTTGTTCATATAATCCATTCTCTTTTTCTTCCCTATACAATATATATGTCGTTTAATCATTGCAAGCCTTTTTTTATCATCTAAACATCACATAATCCTTCTTGATTCCAGTCATGCACAATTAGTATCTTTCATATTTAAACAACAACAAAACCAAGAGCTTTGAATAATAACAACAATATTTCATTTTCTTCAACAACTAAACTATTTTATGTCTTATTTCCATCTTCCATTTTTGCAGCCATGAACAACGCTTTAAACCATCTTCAAAACACCTTCAAACATCATATAAAACATAGCATACATGCCTCCAAATGCACCACTATAAACAGCACACACAACAACCCCAAAATCATAGCTATTTCCATATATTTTAAATAATTCTCACGAATTTCCCAACAAAATTAATATCAAAATAATCCTTGCAACTTAATCTACAACTTTAACTCAAGAAGCTTCAATGTTTACCTTGTTTGCAGTTTGATTTAGCTGAAAAATGCTTAAAGTTTCCTTTTTCTCACCAAGAACTCTTCTTCTCTCTCCTCTTCCCTTTTTCTCTATTTTTTTCTAGCTTTTATGTCCATTTCCTTTCTTTTCTTCCTCTACTCCCTTTTGTTCTTTTCTTGGACGAATTCCTCGCTGCCCACTGCCATTATGGTATAATTTGTGACCAATTTTGGCCACAAAGTCAAGAGACATTCAATGCTATTGTAGGCTATCATGACATGTGTCGTTTCCTTGTTTTTCCACCATTATCATTATTTACTTCTTAAGCTTATTTGATAAGCTTTTACAATTTAATAATCCCATAAATATTTCACTTATCCAATGGGATTTTGGCACATGTTTTCATCCACCAATCATGTTACGCCGCTTGTCTCAATTTCGATCACATTTCATAATTTCTTCAGAAAGTAACTATAATTCTGTACTGTATCGGAAAAATATTTTATTCTACCAATGGAATCTATAAATTTTATTGAACTCAATAGTGGGAATCAAAATTCCAAATTCTTTCTCAATTCGTCCCAATTTACTGTCAAAATCCCGATCATGGTCGAAATGATAATAATGCCCCTGGTAGCTCGGGTAATACCAAAACGTCTGTCTTATCACACTGTTCAATTTTTGTTCTAAGCGTACCTCCAAACTCTTACTCTACTAGAAATAGCTGCAATCTGAAAATTTACGATATAGGTAAAACAAATCCAAAATTCCTTCTAGATACCTAAAAATTCCAAAACTCCAAGTGTGTCCTTAAATATTTTTATCGCACGAAAATGTTCAGTTCCTCAAACTGATCATTTCTTGTTCTGAGCCTTCACACAAATACTCATTCTATACAAAGTAGTTACTAGTCAAAGTATACGAAAGAGGGATGTTACATCAAATAGTAGCAGAGTGTTACAAGTGGTATCAGAGCCTTGGTTAAGGCAATGTGACAAAAATTGAGGAAAAATACTTATTTAGGCATTTTAATCTGTTAGTAACCTCAGTTTTTTGCCTATAGTTACGATAGCTATACAAGACGGACACAAAAGAGACAGATAAAGAATTGGCCTATCGGACCTTCTCGAGTGCTAGGACCTTAGAGATTATATATATCCTTTTTCCATGCTTTCAATAAGCCCAGTATTTGAGGTTAACATTGTTTATTTCTCTTTATATTGTTTTCTCCTTTCGTGATTTGGTTAAATTAGAATAAGGATGTCTTATGACTTTCAACCTCTCTTGTAGAGATATAGACTTCTTTTTATAAATACCAGCATGGGTAAATTTCTTTGCTATTGCTTTTACTACATTGTGGTTGTTATCTTCTGATCTTACTTTTAGCATTTAAATACTTGAGGTAAAATGTCTGCCTATCCGTCATGTAACTTTTTTCTGTCTTTAATGTGTGTACAATATGAAGATGGTGCCAAGACGAGAAGTGACCAATTGCGGCAGTAGAGAGCGTATAGTTGAGCCAACGACATCAAGACGTGGGATGACTACCTGCAAAAATAGGAAGCACTCGGTAGAATTGACTGTATTAGTGTACAAAACTGCACCATCTCCTATGCCCGAGAAAGAAGCAGAAGGCAACCAAGGGTAAGGAGTAGGGTCGGAAGGACTGGAAAAAGTCTCAATAGTACAAGCATTTAGCAAAATAATAGAGTTGCTGCATACTCTATCCAAACAAAGCACATCTCACTGAGAAGATGAGGCATTGGAATAGTTCTTGAAATTCCAACCACCCACATTTCTTAGGAAAGCAGAATAGGATCAGAAAGTGGAATAATGGACAGAGCAGATGGAGTACAACTTCTCCATCCTATTGGTGGACACGGAGCATAACAGAACCTATCAGTTTGTCCGTGGGCTCAAACGGGAACTATAGAGAGCCCTATAAACGTTTCCTACCACTACCTGTGCTGCCGCAGTCGATGTTGCCACTAGGATAGAAAACGATGATAAGAACTGAATGACACAGAGACCACCATTCTCTCTAAAGTAAGATAATCACAAACGACCCACAGGACGACAGTGTAGCGATCAGGGAAAACAGACCTGGACCCCCAATTTGAACAATTAGCCTAACCTACCTACATGACGTTTCTCACATGAAGGAAAATTGTTGGTCTAAGACCATCGAGAAAGTGCTACAATTGTGGGGACTCTAATCACCCATGGAACAACAGTCCCAAGCGTTTGAGGATCTTTCTAGGAAATCCTACCCATTCAATAGCCAATAGAGGATATAGTAGTGGCACATCAAGGATTGGGGGTCAGAAGCCCAAGTGAAGGCCAAGGTTTTTGCACTGAACCGAGAGAAGGTCAGTGCAAATGCGACGATAGTAGGAGGTACACTATTTATTGGAGTCAGCTTTATAAGTATTTTAATAGGACTCGGTTCCACGCACTCTAGTGTTGCAAAGTATAAGCATCTCATGCGGGTTAGTTTGAGGCAAAATTATCATACGTTGTTGATAACTGCACCATTAAAAAGCTGATTAAAACCGTGAGCCTCCACATCAAGGAGTGTTGGAACCAACATAAATCAATTGTTAGGATCTTATAGGTATTGCATAAGACACAAGACGCAACGTGAGAGACCGAAGACTAGGTGTAGAAGGGATGACTTAAGTTGCCTTAAGGATAGTATTCAAGAATTTTGATGTAAAATTTCTATAAAGAGCAGAGGATGTACGGTATGGGCTAAAATCATCACTATTTTTTTAGTTATTTGAGGTTAAATTGAGATACTTTTGTTGTAATAACTAGGCATATTCCTTCCTATTTGACATTTTTCTTGTAGAAAGTGTTTTTGACAAATTTGTGTAGATTTAAGTTAATTTCGAGCAAAAAAGAGAATTTTCCAGAACACACACCGAACGCTAGGTCTAGCAAGTGGACTGTTGGATTGTATGCCCTCTTAGACTAGGTTTCTGATGTAAAATCGAATTATTTAATAAAAGAATTTATTTTCAGAAATTTTTTGTGAATTTACTTTTTGTTTGTGCACGATTTTCGTTTGGAACAGACCCATTGTGTTTAAATAAGTGATCCATGTGAATGGTGGTCTTTCACAGTAAGGTATGGATCACGGGTTATTTAACACATAAACATTTGTTCCTAACCTATTGATGAGACTGGGAACCTCATCATGTTTAGGTTATTATGTTATGAATTCCAAATGGGGAATGGCTTAAGTTTAGCCAGTGGGTAGTCCACTCACTTCATTACATAAGCGTATTTCGAATACGTGGAACAGGACCTGTAGTAGTGGTTTCTCAAAGTACTATATGGTAGAAACCTAGACTACTACCGCTACAGCGTGGACTAGTACTCTACGACTTGAGTATGAGTTGGTGGTCTAGCGAAGCTGGAAGCATATACTTTGATTTGCTGTAGTTGAGGTTCTATCATAGGGCCAATATACTTGCATGTTGGGTATGTGTGACTAGTTAGTTAAGACAGGACTTATACAAGATAGTTTACGCACTATGTCGCCCCTTGTGGTTGTCAGAATGGTCTAAATTATCCGGGGCCCTGGGAAACATGACTTGGATGTTTGCTTTAGGGTAGCTCCCTTGGAAAGCGGAAACACTCCAGGAAGTCGTGGATCATTGGACTAGAAGCCTAAGGATGGTAGATGTCATTTAGGGGGGTGTTAGTACACTTCTTCCTCTCTAAATGTACGGCGATGTGTAGAGGGGTATTTTAGTCATTTCACCTGTAGGTCGGAGACTTTGCGAATGCGGCATTGTCCTTGGGGTCAATATTTCCTTATGGTGATATTAGGAAATATTTAAAATGCAAAATACAGCTATTTATATAGCGAGGGTATTTTGGTCATTTTAGCGACCAAGACGATGTGTCTTTTTGGTCCTCGGGATAGCCGTAAGTCCTAACTATTTTTGGGATGAGGAATTGGTCTCGGTTGAAGAGGATTTTATTTTATTTTGTTTTATTTTATTTTATTCGGGAAGTCTAATTTATTATTGGATTTGGAATAAAATAAATAAATAAATAAATAAAATAGGAGTTGAGAGAAATTAATTATCTAGTTTATTTGGTTAATTAATTATTCGGGGCCTAGGTCCGGTATGAATAATTAAGAAATTAACACTGGGCTTAAACTAGGGAAATAATTAATGTTTAATTATTTATTGGGTTATTTATGTAGGCCCAAGAAATAAATAATTAAAGATTAATTATTATGGTTCATTTGGGCTCATTAATTATTTATTGGGTTACTTATGTAAGCCCAGAAAATAAATAATTAATATTTATTATTTTGGGCCTTTTGGGTCCAAGAAAAATAATAAATATTTATCTGGCCCAATAGCTTGGACCTTAGGGTTTTTTCCAGATACGGTTAAGAGGAGTTTAAGGTTAGGCCAAAGCTGTTTCTCGGGATAACATCCGGGTATTTTGAAATCCGGGGAGATGTTTATCGAGAGATTGAGAGACCTAATTTTGGCTAAATATAAACAACTCTTTGAAAAGGAAAAAAAAAACCCTAATTTTCTTTTCCTAAGCAGACTCTCACGTGAGTCTCTCTCTCTCAAGGCTCTCATTCTTCTTGTTTTTCCCTTGTTCTTTGCTAACCAATAGCGAACGAACCAAGGAGAATTGAGACCCTTCCTCTTCACCATAGTGTTCACCGACTAGAGGGTAGGCTGAGGAATATCCCGAGAGCTGGAGAGCTAAGCGTTAATGCAAACAAGACGAAGTCGAAGGCTAGCGGGTGTTCAATCGGAAGCTCCTTCAACTGTGCAAAGCGAGGCGATTCCAGTCGGTCAATCCACTCTTACTCAACCTAGAAGGGTTAAGGAGCGCAAATGTATGATCTTCACGCTTCCGCATGGCCTTTATGGCTCGCGTTTAATTTTTTTTTTTGTCTCTGTTTTTCCATCCATGGCTCCCTGTTTCTGCGCTTTGCCATCAGACTAGGCACCAGGTCAATTCTGGTCTGACTTTTGATAACAGAGCAAGAACTTAGGGGGAAACAGATCACACCTGGTGCCAAGTGGGTTAAAGGGACCCGGTGCCAGTCCGCTCTGGAGCACAAAAATTTTGTGCGCGAATTTAGTAATTTTCCAAAATTTTTTGATATATTTCAATTCCTACTCGGCCAAGACTCCTAAGTAGCGAATTTGGCATCAAAGAATCCTATAAAACCAAGAGAAAACACAAGAGATTAAGAGTGAATACAAGAGTAAAATTTCAATTACTTAAAAGAGGAGAGATTCACCATTCAAGGAGAGTTGTTCAAGAGATTCTTCAAAAGAGAAGAAAGAGCCTTGTCCGTGAATGCTTTATTTTATGTTTGTTTTCATGTTCTTAAACAATGATGTATTCAATATTTTATTCGTAATTTGATATTATTTTGGGATTTATGGTTATGTGTCAATTTAGTTATTTGATCAATTCTTTTTTATCTTTGGTATTTGATTCCTTGTTATTATTGGTTATTAGTGCGAGTTCTTCTAATTCACTTGGGTAATGATGTTAGGAGTTTAATACAATGATTTCGTATATGTCAAATCTTAATGGACTTGGGAAATGAAATTAAAATTAAAGGACTAAAGTGATCGAAGATTAGTTGATTTCATCTCGAGCAAAGGATCATTAGCAAATTTCATGTTTATGAGGAATTGAGTTTAAGGCATGTTTTGGATATATTGGTTTAGTTGGGAAATTGGCTAATTTAATCAAAAGATAGTGATTCCATAGATTGGGAAAGAAGTGGAGTATATTTAAATAGATTCATGACTTGGGAAACGATTGAATTTTATGTAATATTCCTTTATGATGCCAAGATGATGATTACTTGAGATAATTGCGAGATGATTCAATGTCATGTTTTCTAGTGTACTTGTCTAAATTGCAGATTCCTACATCCTTGTGTTGTATATATTTCTTTATTTTTTTTTGTTATTTTCTCACTTTAATAGGTCGGCTAAACAATTAATGAAAAGTGATTATGTGCTTGTTCCTTTCAGGATCGATACTCGTTAATTTCGTATACTATGCTTGCGATGAGTGTACTTACTCGTATGCATATTTTGGGATTAATGTTATAATTAAAAATTGACTAAGGGATGGATTTAAAATTAATGATTTTTATGCACCCAAAATTTATTCATCAATGTAAAACATCACCCTAAATCATTCTGCGTAGAATGGGATCATATGTTACATTACTTATATGCCAATACAATTTTATGATTTTACATGTTTCAGGTATGTAGCTGATGATCCAGGTTACCTTAATTAGCTTGTATGTGACATTTGTCTGCATGTTGCATTATTAGCTTGTTAGTCTAGGGGAAAACTTGAAGAAAGAGGTTTTAGTACATGAAGATTTCGGGGCAAGATAATGGCATGATAGTTTTGTGGTTTAATTGTTAGAAAGAGGGGATTTTAGTGATAAGTTGAGAGATCAAATGCTAATTCTTGCTTGGACATCCTTTATTTCTCTTTGCCCTTCTTTCCTCATTTATCTCATTCGTCGGCTCACTTAGTTAGCCGCCATTTCCATCTTTGAATTCCTTGATTTAAAGAAGAATTGTTTGATCGGGATTATATTCTAAATTCAAGGCTTATGAAATAGCACCACTTCCTTATTTTTGTTTTCAAAATTCCATATTTTATATACTTTGCTGAAGCAACTATGTTATAATTATTCCTTATTTTGATTCCTAGAATAATGTCCTTAAAATTCTTTCCATTTTAACTACCTAGCCATCACAATCCTTTACAGAAGGGAGAATCATTCTCCAAATAAATTAAAAACATTTGTTTCCTTTTCTCTCCCAAAATTCGAATTCCTTCCTTATATATATACTTGGGATAATTGGCCATAGCATTACATTATTTCCTTATTTCCTCTTCAATTTTAGTAATGAGATTAGGTGTTGATCATTCCTTGCCAAGCAAAAATTGTAATTCTTTTTCCTAAAGAATTCGAAGATAGGAATTCTTAGGAATAAAAATTCTGCTTTCTTTTTTGTGTAATCACTTACCTCTTCTACTTCTTGGCTAAATTCTAATTTCCGTATAGTTTATCAAGCTGATTTTTTTTTTCGGTCAGCCATGGCACTTGTTTTGAGTTTAATTTGGCAACTGGGGTAAGTTGGAATTATTTTCTTACCATAGTTAACGGTTACTTTCCTAGCTAAATCTTGTTTCATTTTTTTTTCACTAGAGACCCATGTTTGTTGGCCTTGTCAAGGTGATCGGTCCAGTCAAGCTCAAATTCCCTAAATCTTACATATTGAACTTGACAACCAAATTGAAGGGGATTATTTTTTGGCCATGCTAATCACACCATCCCTTTTTTCTTCAAGGAATCTGATTTCAAAATTCAATTGAATTATTTCCTTATGACATCCCAAAAATTCAACAGAGAATGTGGCCAAAACATTGTCATTTTTTGTTTATGCTGGCTGAAAAGACGGAGGGGGTTAAGATAGGAAAATTCCTTCTTCTTCTGCAAATAATTAGAAAAAACTCTCCTAGTTCAGCTTTCATTTCCTTGTTCTAGCAAGCTGAAATAGGGAAGGGAAGAAAATCAATGAAGGAAAAATTCTCTAGCTTAGCAATTAATATAATCCATCATCCTTTTTCCAGCTCTAGGAACTACCATACATTCTTTTTTATTCAAAATCCAAACAACCCCATTGTTTTCCCTCCTCTCTTGCTCAAGGGAAGAAAAATACAGTAGCCAAATCCCATAACCGTTCTAATATTTTCCTTACTGGACTGCACCAAACCTCGACACTTCCAATTCCAAGGGACTCTCATCCTCTTCACTCAACAGCCAACAAACCCTCTCAAACCACATCTAAGATCATCTCATAGTCACTATTGCTTCCCCATTTGATCAAAACCAAGACATTCTTCCTAAACACCAAGTCTTTTCCTTTCTTACATCTCTTTCCCTAACCACTATTCATGCCTAAACAAAGGCTTTCAGCCTACACTAATTCCAGCATACCAAAATCACTTTGTTCTCCGTTCTTTGAAGTGGTCAAGACTACAAAAGGGAAAGGAGCATCATAACCCCAACTTTTAAGATGAGTTGCTGCCAGAGGTAAGTTGTGAGCCTTACCAGCTCTTTCCTTTTTGAGAACTTGCATCCAAATCCGAGGGAGCTAGGTGATCTTGTCAGGATAGAAATGTAAGGGGGTGCTTTGACTCTAGAAACCTTAGATGCTTCCACTGTAACCATTTTTGTGGCGTTTGGGACTTCCATTTCACTTAGATGTTGAAGTTGATTGACTCTTGGGTCTGTTGCGGTTGGGTGTATTTTATTTACAATGCATTTTTTTTATAACTAAGGAAAATAGTATGAATTGGGGCTTTCACTCTAGCGAGGGGGCAAACAAATTTTCTAGCATTTTGAGACCCATGTTTGGTCTTATTACTCATGGTGCAACTTGATGCTCGATTGTAGAGTGCGATTATTGCCCATCAGAACAACTCCACCGTTACAAGCTTCATAAGTGGAAATTAAATCCCTATTGGGATACATATGATAAGAGCAACCTGAATTTAAAATCCATTCATTTTTAGACCTTGTTCAGCTATCAGTTACCAAGAAAATACTTCATTCACTCTTATATGCTACAAAAATAGCTTAAGCAGTATTAGTAGATTTTTCTTTATGCATATTATTTTTTTTAACTTAAAGAATTCAGAATTTATGCAGCCTTTTTTATGATAATAATTGAAAACAAAATTTTTATATTTAGATTTGTATCTAAATTTTGATTTACTACTGCTACAATTTCTATTTTTGGATCAACCAATAACTACCAAACCTTTAGCCTAATTTCTACTTACCTTCGCAATTAAATATCTGTTAATCCTTTCTTTTGATTTCAAATAAGATTTAATTTCTTGGAATGATATTGTTTCTTTTCCATACATCGTAATATCTTGTAAATACTTAAAGGACTCGGGAAAAGAATACAACAATAAAATAGCCTGATTCCCAGCATCTACTTTCACATTAATATTATTCAAGTCGATAATAAGAGAATGAAAGGTATTAAGTTATAAGATAATAGATATACCTTCAGCCATCCAAGGAGTAAACAAGGTTTTCTTTTGTTAGGGCTGATTTTCCAATGTCTTCTTCATATCCAAAGCCTTCAACTTGTCTTACATAACTTTATCTGAATTCTCACAAGTGACTTCCCTTAAAACCTTATTAGAGAGATTTAGAATAATATGTGATCTCACTCTTTTATCCAAGTCATCAAATGCTGCTACTTTCATCTCCTCTGTCTTTTTCTCTATTCATTTTAAAGCTAGATCCTATCCTTGATTAATTTTGACTTTTGCCTGTTTGAGTGTCTTAGTCAGTTAAAGACCAATGGATTTTGACAACACCTTAATTATTTTGGCTATTCTTTAATGAAATTGTCTAAGACTATTTTTAATTGACCAACAGAAACAATTTTGACCAACTCCACACAAGACTTCAATTCGATTTTGTATTAGACAAATTAATTTTGACTTCGACCAAATAATTTTGACTAGAGTTAGGAGCCCTAAAACTTATGAATTCCCTATAAAAACCCTTATGTGCCTCCACCTTTTAGCTCATCTCGTCCATTGGAGCTTTTAATCTAGGCCATCTATTTCCCTTCAATCTAAGCTCATCATTTAACCTATATTTAATTAAACTAATCTCAATCCTAGATCCTACAGAGTGTTAAACAAAACCCTCATGTAACATCCCACTATATACGTAACTTGTACATGTTGAGGATGTCGCTCGTCCATAGCATCTAGGATCTTTATAATGCTGTAAGAAATAAAGTAGATAAATAAACTCTAAAATTTTTAATTTAATTTAAAACTTAAATAGAATGTATTATAATCCCATCTTAAACTTAAGATAAACCTAACGTAACATCATTGAGATATCATTGCAAAAGAGTGTTCTCTATGATCTTGTCTTGAAGCCCACTTCAGTTAGAAAACACAGTTAGGTAAAGCACATGAAGGTAAAGATAATCTCAGTAAGTCCTGAAGAGTGATTGTGTCTCAGTTATAAAAGCGTGTTATGATGCACGAGAAATACTAATTTGCCCGAATATGAATGTAATATGTATACTTTCATGCATTTTTGAAACATAATATTATCAATGGGGAAACTGGTATGTATAAGTACTTTACATTGTTGAACACAATTTTGTTGGGTAAAATATCAACAACATAATTTTGGGATGTAACAATCACGTACTGAGAGTTTTGTGCCATTACAAAAAATTCTAAGATTTATGAGTTCCCATTTTCAAATCGCAAATTCTGGAATCCTAGTTCTCCTTTTCTTGTGGAGTATTTCATGAAGAAGAAAACCCCACAATTCACATTTTCAGGGAGAAACCCCATTCTTTGGGTAGAAACCCCCACTAAACGAATAGAGCCCAACTTTTTAGGGTCAAAACTGTAACATCCCCTAATAAGTGGCCTAACGGCCAGGGATGTCACTTCGTCCATTGGACCAAAGGAAAGAAAGTAAATGAAAATTGATAAATCTTAATACTTAATCTTAAATTACATCACAAAGAAATTTGCTAGGATTGATGAAATAAAAATTCTAAGTTTGGGCAAAAGAAATCAAATCAATACTCACGGTGCAACCTGATGCTCGATTATAGAACACGATTATTGCCAATCAAAACAACTCCACCGTTACAAGCTTCATAAGTGGGAATTAAATCCCTATTGGGATACATATGATAAGAGCAACCTAAATTTAAAATCCATTGATTTTTAGACCTTGTTCAGCAATCAATTACCAAGAAAATACTTCAATCACTCTCATATGCTACAAAACTAGCTTAAGCAGCATTTGTAGATTTTTCTTTATACCTATTATTTTTTTAACTTAAAGCAATTAGAATTTATGTAGCCTTTTTTATGACAATAATTGAAATCTAAATTTTTATGTTTAGATTTGGATCTAAATTTTGATTTACTACTGCTACAATTTCTATTTTTGGATCTACCAATAACTACCAAACCTTTAGCCTAATTTATACTAACTTTCCCAATTAAAATTTTGTCAATTCTTTCTTTTGATTCCAAATAAGATTTAATTTCTTGATATGATATTGTTTCTTTCCCATACATCATAATATCTTGAAAATACTTAAAGGACTCGGGAAAAGAATACTACAATAAAATAGCCTGATTCCGAGCATCTACTTTCATATCAATATTATTCAAGTCCATAATAAGAGAATGAAAGGTATCAAGTTGTGAGATAATAGATATACCTTCAGCCATCCAAGGAGTAAACATGGTTTGTTTTTTGTATGGCTGATTTTCCACGGTCTTCTTCATTCCAAAGCCGTCAACTTTTCCTGCATAACTTTAGCTGAATTCTCACACATGACTTCCCTTAAAACCTTGTTAGAGAGATTTAGATTAATATCCAATCTCATACTTTTATCCAAGTCTTCAAATGCTACTACTGTTATCTCCGCTATCTTCTTAGAGATTTAAACTTGGATAAATCTCGTTTTCCCCTTAGAGATTTAGATCCTCTTAGGGTTAGCCTTTAGAAGATCAACTTCTAGCAACTCTCGACCTAGATAAATTCACCATAGTTTCATCCAATTTTAAAGGCTTGCCTACAGCTGAAGCAATAGTAAAAAGTGCTTGATTTTTCAAAAACATAAATGGGGACATTTTCAAAACACAACCATAAAGAAACAATAGATGGATCAAAAGTGACTCTGAAATCTTTAGTCTATTTGATTATTCAAAATGTTAAACCTATAAGGAACTTGTCATTCTTTAGCCGGAGGCGGAGATAACCATCCTAAACCATGGGTCTAAGTAGTACATGTCGACTGTGGAAACACTCGATATGAGCATGTCCCTATAAGCTAATTGTCTAAAATTCTTTGTGCAAAGCCTCCATGGACAGTATCCCCTAAGAAAATTCTACAGCCAATACATATTTGAAATGAGTTGTTAGGCATTCAGCTTTGCAATTTGAGAAAATAATTACTGGCGCTCCCATGTAAGAGGAGTGACTTTTCATTAAATGAAAGGGCTAATAGGAATTAGTGAATAGATCAACAAAGGAGCGCTTCTGCAGGGGCTGACCAACTGAGGTAGTTGTAGAGGTGGAGACTAAGATAGCTCAGCCGCCAATGCAATTTTGACAACCATTTTATATAATTCTACAAGCTTATATAAGTATGAGAAATTCATAGTCATAATTTGCAAAACCAATAGAATTAATTTTTGGTACTATTAAAGGAAAAATCTATTTTAGAATTAATGGTAACAAATTTTTTTAATGTAGTAAGGGTCAATAAGAAAAATAATAAAATTAGTAACATTTAAGGGTTTGATTAAAACTATTTTTTTAAATAGAAGGTTCGATGATGACTTGTTTGATAAACATTGTAAGTTTAAGTTAAAATAGTTTCAAACACATAATGTAACAATAGTAAATTTTTTTAAAAAAAATTCTTATCATTTTCTTGTTTAAAACTTACTATTTATACCAAATTTCAAAGAACCTATAATTTTACCGAGTACTCATTCGTATTTTGGAATATTTTAAAAATAAATTAGTGTGCATAGTTAAAAAATTAGGGGAGATAAACTCAAGTTATGGCGTAGGGAAATAAAATCGGTAAAATATCTAACTAATCCGTAAACTCCGTTCTATATTGGGATGAAAACAACACATTGCTAATCCTTAAGCTTTTGTGTTTTCTTGATGATTTTCTTGGCTTTAAGTGTTTTGCTTGAGGACAAGCAAAAGTTCAAGTGTCAGGGAATTGATAGGGGCTAAAATCATCATTATTTTTCAAGTTATTTGAGGTCAATTTGAGATACTTTTGTTGTAATAACTAGGCATATTCCTTCCTATTTGACATTTTGCTTGTGAAAGTATTTTTGACAAATTTGTGCATATTTGAGTTAATTTCCAGCAAAATTAGACGATTTCCAGACCACACTTGGCTCCAGGCCTGGTAAGTTGACTAGGTGCCAGGTCCACTCTAGTCTAGCCAGATAAAAATAGATCAAAAAAATCAAGGAAAAATAGAACACACTGGGTGCTAGGTGGGTTGAAGGGATCCGGCGCCAAGTCCGCTATGGAAAGGCAAAATCCTGTGCACGAATTTAAGAATTTTTCAAAGATTTTGGTACTTTCTAATTCTTACTAGGCCAAGACTTCCCAAGCAATGAATTTAGTATCAAAGAATCCTATAAAATCAAGAGAAAAAACAAGAGAAGAGGGGATTGAAGGTGAATTCGAAAAGAAACTCAGAAAATCACTCAAAGAATGAGGAATTTACCAAATCAATGAGGGTTGTTCAAGAAAATTTCAAAGGAAAAGAAGGAGGCTTGTCTCTAGTGCTTTCTTTTACCTTTGTTTTCTGTTTATTTAACAATTATGTATTCAATATTTACATTGTAATTCGATATTTTTTTAGGATTCTTGATTTATTAAGTAATTTAGTTTTTTGATCAATTTATTATTGTTCTTGGTATTTGATTGCGTATTTTTTTTGACAAAGTTAGTTGATTGATTTTTGTTATTAACTTTCTTGAAAAATGGGTTGGTAATGACTTCCATTAAGTAATTTCATATTTGTTATCTCTTAACTTGTTTGAAAAATGGGTTAATTGTCTGGAACATAGGTAATCAAATATTGGTTGATGATCGCTAGAATATGGATTCATTGACTAATTTCATGTTTTAAACCACCTAGAATATAGGGGTTTATATAAGGATTGATTTTAAATGTATCTTTTGGATAAATTGGTTGAGACAGAATATGTTCAGTAATCTAACAAAAAGATAGTGATTCAATGGATTGCAAATGAAGTCGGTCTATTTTGAATCATTAATAAGACCAAGATAATAATTGATTGTGATACCTGGTTAGGTGTTTCATTATCATGTTTTCAAAAGCTTTTATCTCAGTTGCATATTTTTATATCCTTGAGTTGTATATAGTTCTTTATGTTCCTTTTTATTATTCACTTTATTGGGTAAGTTAAACAATGAATGAAAAGTGATTAATGTGTACTTGTTCCTTTGATGATCGATACATATTAATTCCCTATACTATCGCTTACGATGAGTATACTTGCTTGTATGTGTATTTTAGGATTAATATTTTAATTAAAACTTGACTTATGGATGAATTTAAATTTAATGATTTTTATACACCTAAAATTTACACATCATCATTCATGGAAATCCATTTCATATCATGAGCGATAATATCATCAAGATACAATATATAGACATTTCCAATGCGATTTACAACAGAGACGATTTCATTAGTGGAATTATCAATAATGATGGTGTATGAATCCTTTTCAAATTTAACTTTACAACTATTGTCATATACTTGGCTGATACAAAGAAAATTATACTTCAATCCATCAATCAACAACACTTGTTTAATAATGATAGATGATCCCTTACCAACATAACCTATGCCGAGAATTTTTCCCTTTTTCTTATCTCCAAAGGTGATGAATCCATCATTTGTCACTTCATTGCCCTATATTAGTGCTACATATCCAATCATATGTCTAAAGCATCTGCAATACAAAAAACTTTCTTTTTCATGTCATCTAAGTCACTAAGCATAGTTTTAAGAAATATTACTTTATCGCATAGGCATTTATTTTCAAGTGATCTATAATGCAAAGAAGTTAAGATAACATCCTTCTCAATATATGAATTGTTAATGGAATTGAGTAGAGCTTTGTTCTTACTCAATAGTTTAGCATTGTCATCTAACAAGGAATCAATTTTCATTTTCATTTCCTTGTTTCTCCTGGATAGCTTTTTGAGTTCATGGAACATGTCAATAAGAAGCTCACTCAGATCATCTGAATTTTCACAAGTAGAATCGTGTAGTTCAGTTACAAAATTAGAAGGAGTAAGCTTTACCTTTTCTCTTATGGCCATGAAGCATATATTGGTTGTTTTAGGTTCAGATTTACTGTGTTCTTCAATTCTTTATTCATCGTGTTCACAATTTCCAATCAGCCCTTTTCCTTTCTAGGCCTTAATATCCTTTCTTTTCTTCTTGTTATGCTTAACTTCCTTTTCTTTTGCTATTGGACAGTCAGCAACAAAGTGTTAAGTGCTTTTACACTTATAATATTAAGGTTTGAAGGATGAAATTTGTCCCTTCTTTTTAACAAATTCCTAAATTTTCTAAAAACCACGGCCAATTCCTCAGTGTCTAAATCACATAGTCATTTTCGGATTGTTCACTGTTAGCCTCATCATCAACAATTTTTAGAGTAGTTCCTCTTTTGTCTTTATCTTCATCATCATGTTCTTGAAACCTTTTGAGTTTAATTTCATGAGCCAAAAGAGACCCAATCAGTTCTTTAATTGTTAAATTATTCAAGCCTTTAGATTCTTCCACAGCCAAGGTCTTAGGCTACTAGTTTTTTTGGCAAGGCATCGAGTATTTTTCTATTTTTCTCTCCATGGGAATAAATTTTCCTATAAGCCTTCAATCCATTCGTAATATTTGTGAATCTAGTGAACATATCGGTTATGTTCTTATTTGTTTTCATAGTGAACAACTCTTAGTCACGGACCAAGAGTCCTAGCTTTGATTGTTTTACTTGATTTATCCCCTCATGGGTGACTTCAGCTAACTTCCATATTTCATAAGCTGAATTATAACCACTAACACGATTGTATTCATTTGCATCAAGAGCACAACATAATATATTCATTGCCTAAGAGTTTAGGGTCATTTTTGAGGTATCCTCACTGTCATATTCATCGCTCTTTTTTTACACTTTTTTGCCTTCAACAATTTTGAATAGAACAAATGGTCCTTTTTCAATCAGATTCCATAGCTCAAAATTGATTGAGCATATATAGATCTTCATTATGTTTTTCTAGTACATATAGTTGCTTCCATTGAACAATGGTGGTCTATTTGTTGCCTCAATATATGGTAGGAATGAACTGTTTGCCATCTAGATTTTTCCTACAAGGCCGTTAGGTCGAAAACAGTTTAGACTAATGCTCTGATACCAATTGATAAACTTTAAAAGGGGAGAGAATAAGATTTATGTCAAACAAATGCATATTTTAAAAGATTTGCTAAAGATCTACAAGTAGATCGAAAATAGGCGATTTTCGAAAATGGAAGTTTTTTTTGGTCAGGATTTAGATTCTATCTGGGATCTTTCTAAGTTCTACTAAATGATGTGAAATAGACAATGTCAAAGAATACAAATAGTGGATCGACAACTAGTTCTCCCTTCAACATAAATTTATTTAGTCAAATCAGTAAATGTAGATAGAAGTACTATGTATTTGAATCAGATGAATAATAAAATTGCAATCATAAATTACAAAATAAATGTAAGAAAATAGACCTAAAGATTTATAGTGGTTTGATTCTCAAATGATATACATCCACTACCTTAAACAACACATAAGGATTTTTAACTCAACCAGTCAAACCTTTTTCCCAAATTAATAGTGGTAGGCAGTACCAATCATAAAATAGAGGGTCATCATATTTGGTTGTACTTCCAACCCCTATGCACCTAACAAACGATGATCACCCCAACTGGGTTTTACTTCCTAAATCTTGACACAACTTAAATTAAAGAGAAATTATAGAATTAGCTCATAGTTTGAGTAGATATACACCAAATAATGCAGCTTTATCTTTTTACCTTTGAAGTAATGAATCTCACTTTGAAGCACAATATTGATAAGGGATTCTTGTTTTCAATTGTCCTTGGATGTTTTTGAAAGTGTTAGAGCAAATCCCTCATTGAAAATCGTGTTTAAGTGGCTTTTATAAAGATAGAAATCAAAGCCACAACGGCTACTAGCAGCTAATTGCTACTATTAGCTTTTGTAGGATTCTGGACTCACAGAATAAAAGATTGTACATCTGAAAGATGCATCCAAAACAACACTTTATGCCACAAAGGATATTTTGAACCATTTTTAATTTAGGTACTTTGGAAATAGGTTTTGAAGGGATGTTTTGGGTTACAGAGGTATGTTCAAAAACTTCTCTACCAATGTCCTAAAATTTTTTTCTTCCAAAATTCCTTTTTACAGACAAAACATGGATGAGAGGAATGCACTCTTTTTGAAATAGTTTTAAGTGCTTCAATATGAAATAAATTGAACTTATAGTAAAGAGACATACAAAATACAAATAATATATTAACCATAATTTCCAAGTCTATAATTCTTCAAAAGTCTCAAGGAATGCAACTTCCTGAGGTAGGATCTCATTTTGACCAATCCTTCTTGAACTTCATTGTCTATAAGTTTTTTTAGCAGTCCCTTCTTATTGCAAGACCTGAACAACAGAGATTTAACATGTCCTAATCCAAAAATCCTATCACATACAAATCACCCATGTTAGTCCACAACAATGTTTATCATTTATCAAAATACAGGAGAAAGCTATTTAGGCTAACAGACTTCCCTCAAAATTTAGTCATGTGATTAATCAGATATTATGGATAACTAAGCATACTTCATTAATGATAGGATTTTGTGGCTTCTGGTGAAAGCTAATGGAATTCTTGAACATTTTATCTAATCACCTTATTGCACTTAACTTTCATGCACCTAATCAACAAACACCATCTAATCCTCTTGCAACCAATCAAGTGAAAACACAAGGTTCCCAATTACCAATCACAAAATAACACTTTTTTTCTTTTTAACTAATAATTACTATATTTCTCCATAAATAACCATAATCAAAGTTACTATTCATCTCGATTGGGAAAAATTTTTATTTGATCAGTGCAATCTACGCATTAAATTGGACTTAATGGAGGGTTTCAGATTTCCCAAATTCTTTCTCAATTTTTCTCAATTCGCAATCGAAAATTCCAACAATATCTCTAAAAATTTTATTATACCAAAACGTTCGTCTCATTAAACAAATAGTTTCTTGTTCTGGACTTACATACAAATACTAATTCAATGCAAAGTAGTCGGCTATGACAGGCACAAAAGAGAGGGATGTTACAATCTCCCACCATTTAAAAAATTTCATCATCAAAATTAAGCTTTTCAGTTAAAATTCTCTAGATAGAGTCTTTGCATCTCTGCTTTGGTCTTCCATGTTGCATCATGTATAGGATGATGATTCCAGAGTACTTTACCTAATGGGATCTTTCTACGCTGTAAATCCTTCTTTGCATATTCCAAGATTTTTTTTTCTTTAATTGGTTTGTCTTTATGCTTTAAGCCTAAAGTCATCTCAATAACATCCTCATTTAACACATATTTGGAATCAACAGCATACTTCTGGAGCTGACAAATATAAAACAAATCATGAACATCCTATGATTCTGCTAGTTATCTCAATCAATATGCTACTTTTCGATTTTCTCCACAACAAAAAAGAACTAAGATATCGAGGTACTAGTTTTTTTTTCCTGCACTTTACTTCTCAAATGCCATTTTAGCACTAGCGTTAGGAACACTTGATCTTTTACCACAAATTCTACGTTTGTTTTTCTACGCTAATTAGCATAACTTTTTTGTCGATTCTGCGCAACTTTTAGTTTTGCCTTAAATTCGACTTGGAGTAACATCCAACTTCTTACAGTTGACCAAATAACTTATCCATTCTTATTGATAGGCACTTCATTATTAGAGAACTTAATCTTCAGTAATCTGTATTCTATTCTTACATCCGACAATAAAAAAAGAAAAAAAACGGTCATAATAACTATTGAAGTTGCTACATCATGTACAATCACTAAAATACAGCTAGAGTTTAGGCAACTGTCAATTACATCAATTCATATATATCTCCATTACAATGGTTCCCATTTTCTAATATACTACTATACCTACTCGTTATACATCTGTTTGGCACTATCATGCAGAATTTGTATTGCAGGTCTACATACTTCCATTTTCCCAATGACTAATGTTCCCTTCCTTTAGCTTATTTGACTTTCTTTTAGTAAATTCCCCAATTAATAGTATGTGGGTCTTCTTGTAAGGGACAGTTAACTACTATATATCCCTTTTTCTAACAAATAGAACACCTTTGGAATCTTTTCTTACATGATGCAATAGTATGTCCTTTCATATTACAAAACCTAAAATACTTGCTTTCTACTATTTTTGGAACCGATTCTATTACTTGTAGCATTTTCTTTTTATCTGCCTTACTTGAATTTGCAATCCCTTTATGCTTATGTCTTTCTTCTTCCTCTAAATGAATAGCTATTCAATCGCGGCACTAAAAGTGATTAGGGACAAAGTAATTAATACCTACCTTATCTCAGGTCGTAACCCTTTGACAAATCTCCGAGTTGGATCCACCTCTGTCAGCGCCAACAAAGGACAATATTTCGAAAGCTTAGTAAATTTCACAGCAAACATTCTAACAGTTTTGCCTCCTTGTGTGAGACTTTGAAATTTTTTTTATGTTATCTCAATTACCTAGCAGGGTATAAATTCTTTTCTAAACTCTTCCAAAAATTCCCTCCAAATCCACTCCCTTCATTCTTGCTCTTGTCCTTCCTTTTTTCTGATCCACCAATCTTACGCTGGTCCCCGTAATCTAAATATGACAAATTGAAACTTTTTATATTATAAATAGTCTAGAGCTGTAGAAATTTGTTTTGTCAAATTTACTCTATCCAAGACTTAGCTTCCCGTTCTTGGTCCAACTTCCCATAAAACTTAGGAGGATGAACTTTAAAAAATCACTCCAAAACTTGATTCGTATCCATTTTCAGGCGTCAATCCTCTAGAGCTGGAGTTCTCACTAAATGTTGCAGTGTTTTTACAAGTCTCAATAATATTACATCATCATATTCTCTAGGGTTGTGCCCTTATTCCTTGAGTAGCATTCCTACTAATTTTGGCTGAATTGTCTGCAGCTTTGATCTCTAGTATGTCTATGAGTAATTTCTCGTATTATCTCTGCTTCTCCTAAAAATTTCAGCATAAAATTTATAAAGTATTCCCATTCATAGGAATCAAAAAGTTTAGAGGATCTAAAACAATTCATACTATAACCTTTTATTGTTCATACAACTTTGGAAGCATAACATCATGTAGCTTAACACCATGGAAAAAGAGTTTCACGTTAAATGGCATTTTTTTTAATCATATTTCCAAACATATTTCTACACGCGTCATAATTTTCAATTAATATGTTCTGACAAACATGCATTGTTTCTTATTATAGATAATTCTACACAAGTCAATTTATTAATCCATTCGTTACCAAAATCTAAGGTACATAGCCACAACATATCTTACACAGCCATTTCTACTTTGATTCCACTTTATTCAAAGTGGACATATTTACTTTTATTCGGGTTTTACTGGGTTCTGGTCTAATGACAAAAGGTTGACCTTAATTTCCATTTATTAGTCCTAACCCTTGTCTTGCATAACCTCTTCTTGATTCATTCCGCCTAATTGGCAATCTAGAATGTGAGCAATTAAAAGCCTGGTGGTCTTTCTCCCATAATTATAACATTGTATCAATTATTTTTTCTCTATTTAGACTTTCTTTCTTTTGAAAATTTTCCCCTCTTTAATTTTTGAGACTATGTCCACTACAGCTGGGTGAAGCGATACATATTCTATGACACTCCTTTCAACTTAGGATGCAACCTTTTCACAAAGTTCCTTGTCTTATCAACTTTAGCTTGTACTAATAAGAGGGAAGAAAGACAGTACTTAGGAAGCTGATTAATTTTCATTGCATATTATCCATGGTACCATAGAGGATACAAAACAACATGATAACAGACACGGTGCGATTGATAGAAAACAGGATATACACATATGTTCCTCCAAATCATGGTTTCAAATATAAAGCTGGGTGCAAAACATATCTAAATCTATCGATACACATTTACCATAGCTACATCACACCATGCTCCTCCAAATCATGGTTTCAACCCTCTATTCATCGTTGCTACTAATAAACACAAGATTTCCCGAATCTGGTGAAATAAAACAATATTCAAGGGTGTTAGATCTGTGACCATCAGAGCGTCCTTGCTCAGTTTCATCGTTATCAACAATGCTCTCAGGTTTTGTATTATTCCCCAGATCTTCTATGATTTCCACCTCAATCTCAGTATCCTCCTCAAACTCAACCTTCTCAATATTAATTTCTTCCTCAACCTCAATATTAGAAGCACCACAGGTCTCAATGGGTTTTAATCGCAATCATACCTGCTATCAATTCTAAAAAATCTATCTGTTTCCTTTAACTCATTAGTTTCATTGGTGTCTCTGCTAGCCTCGTCGTGGTTGTTAATGTTTATCGACCTCTTTTTAGGTGGCAAATCTAGAAGTGGTAACAAAAAAAGACCTAACTGAGTAACAATGGGACGAGGTTGTCAACTAGGGTCATTCCTTCCAGTCTTAACAAAAAATCAACTATGTTCAGATACTATCCAAGACTTTTTACGTTGGATGTCTCCACATACTTCCTTTTTCATTTTCATTGTTATTCTGATCTACTATAGATCTTTTACCTTTTATCACTCCCACCAGTTGTGTCTACATATAATGGAATTCTAGCAGTGTCCATCAATATACTACAACTATTCCACAATCTGGCTCTAATACAAATTGTAACACCCCTCATAAATATTATACTGGAAGCATGTAATAAACTTGGGTATCATCCTATCCATTTGCCCAGACAAGGAGTCTTTATGACAATTCAAAGAAAAAATTGAAAGATAAACACATAATAAATACATCAGAGTTGGCCAAATTAAGTCATAGTATACGTTCATGAGAAAATAAGAACTCACTGTGTCATTACATACTCCTCACAAATTACAAATGCAATGTACATAGAACTATTACATTCATTAACCCAAAAGTGTAGAATCATCCTCAAGGCCTTTGACACTCAGTCCCAAATCCTAAAAAAATAGAACATAACACAAGTATGAGTGATTTACACTCAATGAGTCCCGTAAGTGCTAGTATTTTTCGAAAGAAAAGACAATGTAAAATGAGTTGTTGTGCTTTCCACTGAAAGTAATCAACAGGAATTTTTTTGGTTGTTTCACTAAAAACAATTCTACAACTATATAAAGAAAAAATTTCCCAAGAGTTGTTCAAAATATCAGGCATGTTTGGAAAATCAGAGTTTATCAACATTCTTGCCCCACATTTTAGAAAAAATTGGAAAACCCAGCTTGCTAAACATCAATACCCCACATTTTTTAGAAAAGCAAGCATTTCTATCAATAGAAAGTCAACTTATGTGGAAAGCTCACAGGGCTTCGCCTTCAGCTAATACGCTATACTATACCAAGTACAATCTTGGCATATAGCTATAATCAACTGATCTAGTAGAAGTGTCATCACACTCTACCTAATATAAGCCTTTGGGTGGTAACTTATATGTCATTAGTCACTCACCAAAAAAGGGGGCCAAATTCATTACTTACACATGAGGACACATTCTCGTCCGTTGGTTACAAAAAAGGGGAGCAAGGGGTCGACCAGGCATTTGCCACCTAGCTAGATAAGTCACCTCTGGCCATTTCCAATGTTCTATCACCTCGTTTGGAGTAAGACAATCTCCAGAACTAGCTAAGTTACTCGGGATCATCTATCTCTAAAGTGAGCTAGAACAATGAGAAAAACTCTTATTGAGTACTCAACACCTTTAATGGTTCTGATAGGGGCTAAATTAGTCATATTTTTCCTAGTTATTTGAGGTTCTTTTGTGATACATTTTGTTCAATAACTAGTCATATTCCTTCATATTTGAGATTTTACCCATGAAAAGGTATTTTGTTCATTATTACAATTTTTTAGGGTAAAACGAAGCAAAAACATCCCAAAAAAGAGGAGAGGCAGCGCCGGACAGGGTATAGGAACCGGCGCCGGCCATACATTGCTGATACACACTTCGAAGCGATGAAAAAAATGTCAAAACAGAGCAGAATAGAGTAGAACTGGTGCCAGCTCCAGTAGCCAAGGCGGCGCCGGCTGCATTCTGGACTATATTGTGTGAAATTCGAAACAAATCGACGAACGAGTAGAGAACCAGAACACAACCGGCGCCAGCTCCAAGAGCCAAGGTGGCACCAGCAATGCTCTGAGGAAAAGGTGAAATTGTGGTTTTTCTACGCGGTTTTTGGTAATCTGTGGAGTTTTAGTATTTTCCAACTTCTACTTGGCCAAGAACATTACACCAACGAGTTCAGGAACTTCCCAAACCTATAAATAGATAGAAAACACAAGGGAAAAGGGGGGGGGAGGGGGGGATTCATTGATCATCATAGAAAATCACTGAATCAAAGGAGGGATTCTTCAATTCAAGGAGGGTTATGCAAGAAGGTCTTCAAAGGAAGAAGAATGAGGCTTGTCTATGAGTGCTTTCTTTTACTTTGTTTTCTTTTTCTTGAACAATGATATGTTAATTATTTTATTGTATTTTGATATTGTTTTAGATGTTCATGATTTATAGAGTTATTCGATCTTTTGAGTAATTGATTGTTATTCTTGGTATTTGATTACTTGTGCTCATTACGAGATTAGTTGGTTGTTTCTTCCTATTAACTTATTGGACCTAGGGGATTGATGGTAGTTGTAATTTATTGATTTCATATCTATTGGCTGTTAACTTACCGGACCAAGGGGGTTAATTGCTTAGAACTAGTAATTAAAGGTTAATTGATGTCTTCCAAGACTAAGGGTTCATTGATTAATTTCATGTTTTAAATTTTTCGAGACCAAGGGAATTTAATCAAGGATTGCATTTAATGCATCTTGTGGATGAATTAGTTGAGACGAGACCATGTGATTCTAATTTATCTAGAAGATAGTGATTTCATGATGCCAAGAGAATAATTAGTTATGATAATGGTTAAGTACTTTAAGATCATGTTTGTCTAGACAATGGTTTGAGTTACATAATTCTCCATCCTTGACATGTATATATTTTATTTTTATTTTCTTTTATTTTATTTTATTTCGTTTTCACTTTGTTGAGTCGGTTAAACAATGAAAGAAAAGTGATTAATGTATACTTGTTCCTTGAGGATCGACAATTGTTAGAATCCTATGCTATGGTAATGATGAGTACGCTTGCTCATATGTGTAATTTAGGGTTAACTTTTTAATTTAAACTTGATTGGGAATGTTCTTATTTTTATATGATTTTTATACCCAAATCTAAACACATCAAGTTTTTGGTGCCGTTGCCGGGGAACAATATCATGAAAGCTCGGATTTTGTTGATTTAACCATGTAAATATGTAAATAGGTAAATTTGTGAATATGTAAATATGTGCAATTGTTCTTTTCGTTAAAAGGTGCCATCTTTTGTATCTTGTGTATCTTATATATATCTTTGTAATCTAACTTGCTAACTTTGACTATATTCTATTGACTAACTTTTTATTCTCTTAATTTTGCTTTAATTATGAATTTTGTTATCTAACTTTCATCTTGTCTTTGCTAGGTGTTAGCCTTGTTATAGGATCCAATGACTTGAAGGCGATATAGTAGATTTCGTGTTGTTTCATTTTTATTTACATTAGTGTATTGATGATAGATTGGCAAAATTACAAGCTAACATTGATGCTTTTAGTGAGATGTCATTAGAAGCAGTAGTGAATTCTTTGGTTGCCAATACAAATTCATCTATTCAATGGCATGAAGAAGCTTTCCAACGTTTGTGCGATCAAAAGAAACAATTAGTTTAGATTGTTGAGGAGACTCATGAGTTCATGCTAGCCCGTACAATTGACCATGGAACAAAAAGAGCGGCTAGGAGGGACAATTACATGATGTGGTAAGGGAGGTATTTGATTCTACTCTATGTGCTCATAATTCTAATATTTCTTTGTCACATGATTTCTTAGGTTCTTCTCACTTCTTGGAAAACAATGGTCCCAATGATGATGTATGGAGTTTAACATGCCTCAAGAAGTTGGATTTATCATTCATTCTAAGAAACCCTTTGAGGATGTTGACGAATTCTACCCTTCACCCCAATTTCAGGGAGGTAACTTGGTATTTGTAGAAGCATTGAAAAGTAAGGATTTCTCAATCCCATCTTTAAGAACTGAAATACTAAGTTTGAAGGAGTAGTTTGAATTGTAAAAATTCTTTTGAAAGGTTAATCGGTGATTTCAAAGTTGATGCATCCATTAGATACTATGTGCACTCATATGTTGAAAAAGATATTTATGTGTCTACAGGAATGTTAGAGAATGAGGTTTATGTGTCTAGCTTTGTTAAGATAAATCGTTTTCCTGAACCTTCCATTTTTCTAAATCCTCCGTTCTTTCCACATTCATTATGCCTATCTTCTACTTGGAGCTTTAATCTCTTTTCCAAAGGTTTGATGAGGAAAGCATGATGGGTGTAGAGAGTTTTTGTTTTATTTTTAATTTTTTATTATTTTAGTCTTTTTCTTTAGTTTGTTTTCTTTTATTTAGGTATGTTTTTATTTTATTATTATTTTCCTTGTGCTTTTATTTGTGTTTTGTTTTATAGGAATAAAGTCCTCTTAGACAAGCCCTTCTTTTTACCTCAAGTTTGGATATCTATTGGAGCATTATTGCACTTAGGAAGTATTACTTACACTTTTTAACCCATTATTAGTTTTGGCCCCTTTGGAGATGCATTCTTGTGTGTATTTTTTTGCCAAGGAGGACATTGTCCAATTTAAGTGAGGGGGAGTGGTTTGGTGATATACTTTGCCCAAGTTTTTATCAATTATCTTGATGTCTTCTTAGTATTGCGCTACTTTGCAATATTTTGAAATTGAGAAATAATTTTATGTTGAGAACACTGTAATGGAAGTATTTTCTTTCTGATCTTTTCCCTTTATTTTTGGTCCCATGGCATTACTTCCTTGTTCTATTTACTTGGCCATTAAGGACAATGTCCAGTTTAAGTGTGGGGGAGTGCTTAGAATGAGAATTCTTCTTCATTCTTTTATACTTCTTTGATCCTTATGAGAGATCAAATCTTTTCAAAAATTTTCGGATTTTTTTTAAGAATTCACAATGTCTTATTAATGCATGTCTTTGTGATAGATCATAGAGCATATGTTCTATATCATTTACGGCTTATGCATGACTTTTTGCACGCACTTGGACGAAGTAGTTCTTGATCAAATGCTTTACATTGTTCTTGAACCTATTTTTCTACTAAAACTCATGGAGCATTCTATAACTTACTTGAATATCTCTCGAGGTGAAATAAGAAAGACATCCATGATTTAACTTAGGGATGACGGTAATAGGCATTCTTTGGATAGTTTAAGCTTTTCAAGCATACCTATTTTTATATTATCCCTAGTGCCTATTTTGAGCCTAAATTGGTGAATTTCTTTCTTTAAAACCCGTTACAATACTTTGTCCATTGCTTGTTTCTGAGAGTTTGAATAATTTTCCAAATCTTCATGCTCTTGATAAAAGTATATGGAGGAGAAGGTTGAGGGAGAGTACTTGGAGAAAGATCATGACTCGTTACTTTCAGTCATGTATCAATGGATGTATTGAACTGAAAAGAGAAAAGAAAGAGAAGAAAGAGAAAGAGAGATGGAAAACAAGAAAGAAAAAATAGAAAGCTGCTAAAAGAAAGAGAAGAAGGAAAGAAAATGAAAAAGGAAAGAAAAATAGCAGTGGAAAAACAAAAGATGAGTGAAAGAGAGACAAAAGAAAATTGAGAGAAAAAGAAAAGAAAGATCACAAGAGGAATGGTGATTGAGCTGTAAAAGTTGAGTTCATATCATGTCATTAATACCAGCTGAAAATTTAAGTGATCTTGTGAAAAAAAATAGAGAAGAGTTGATGAAAAGAAAAGAAAAAGAGAAAATGCAGGATTTGCTTGAGTTGAACTGTAATTGCTAAATAAGGTTATGGTTTGATTTGTTTTGGAATAGGAGAGTAAGAAGAGCTTGGAAATTATTGATACATTTTGGTTATCCTTTTCTTGCGAACTCTCAACTTTTTTGCTATTTGATTTTCCTATATCCTTTGTTTGATAAGCTACATTACAAACCTTTAGCCTTACATTACAAGCAGGGAAGTCCTACTTGATATAAGTTGAATCTTGATATGTCTCGGATTAGTGGAGAGAGTGTATGAAAAGTAAGCTTATGGAATGCATATTCTTTTTTAGCTAAATTCTTTCCAATGGTTTAAGAATATTGTGAAGTATTGAGATAGTTCTATTAAGTCATTATTCACTACACAAGTCTTGCATTTGTTGTGAAGGATGTAGTATCATATGTTTTATGTTCTTGAATGAATAAGGCATTAGAGATATTGTTTTGAAATTGATTGAGTGATTGATTCAACCTTTTGTTTTCATACTTGTCTTTGATACTTTGCTTGAGGACAAGCAAATGGCTAAGTGTGGGGGAATTGATAGAGGCTAAATTAGCCATAATTTTCCTAGTTATTTGAGGTTCTTTTATGATACATTTTATTCAATAACTAGTCATATTCCTTCATATTTGAGATTTTACCCTTGGAAAGGTGTTTTGTTCATTATTACAGATTTTTGGTGTAAAATGAAGCAAAAATGTGGCAAAACAGAGGAGAGGCAGCGCCGGATAGGGTATAGGAACCGGCGCCGGCCATGCACTGCTGACACACACTTTGAGGCGATAAAAAATTGTCAAAATATAGTGGAACAGAGTGGAATCGGCGCCGACTCCAGTAGCCAAGGTAGCACCAGCTGCATTGTGGACTCCATTGTGCGAAATTCAAAAAAAAAAAAAAATTGGCGAACGAGTAGAGAACCAGAACACAACTGGCGCTGGCTTCGAGAGCCAAGGCGGCGCCGGTGTGCTCTAAGGAAAAGGCGAGATTGTGATTTTTCTACGCGGTTTTTGGTAATCTGTAGAGTTTTAGTATTTTTCAACTTCTACTCAGCCAAGAACGTTACACCAACGAGTTTAGTCACTTCCCAAGCCTATAAATAGATAGAAAACACAAGGGAAAAAGGGGGGGGAATTCATTGATCATTATAGAAAATCACTCAATGAATTGAGGGATTCTTCAATTCAAGGAGGGATGTGCAAGAAGGTCTTCAAAGGAAGAAGAATGAGGCTTGTCTATGAGTTCTTTCTTTTACTTTGTTTTATTTTTCTTGAACAATGATATATTAATTGTTTTATTGTAATTTGACATTGTTTTAGATCCAAAATGTCATTTTTACCAAATGTTGATTCCATATTGAGAAATCATTTTCCAAATTCCTTGTATAGAAGGATAAAAAGTATTTCTCACATTATAAAATGACTCATGAACCGTATTTATGTAAATTATGCATTTTAACCATACTCAAGTCCAAAAGAAAGTTTATGTCTGACAAATCAACAATTCTAAACCCAAAAAGGAAATAAATTCAAGGATTTCATATCTCACCATGAGTGATATCTTAAACATTGTTCATCGTTCCATTAAAACAAATGAGTAACAGTTTGCATGCTTTGTCATTAAACATGAAACAAAACATCTATTGTCACATAATATATGAAAGAATATTTTCAATAAATACTTATGCCCAAAATATTCATAGTACAAAGCTTTCAAAATCCTTTGTAGAAAGATTCCATTTCCTATTATGTATTCATTTTCCGGTTCAAAGAAGCCAAAACCTTTTTCATGAAAATAAAAAAGGTTTACTATTCATGAGAAAATAATCATAGCACAAAGAATCCAAAATCCTTTGTGGAACATATTCTATTTCCTAATATTCAACAATTTCCAGTTCTAAAGAATGAAAACTTTGTTTAGAAAAAAAATAAAAAACCATACTCTAGTTCAGAAAGGCCAAAAGAGTTTATTATCTATATTCTTATGCTTTTAAGAAAAATAGCCATGATTAAATAGTACTCATAATCTTAAAGGTCCATTTTCAGATTTCAAACATAGCATGAAACAAGATAACACTTGCTCAGAAAAACTATATTTTTGGTCAAGAAAACCAAATGGATTCACAACATCCATATTACATGTGATCAAAACACGTTTTGGAAAACTACTAGCACAAAATCGTATTTTTAAAACAAATGGGACTCACCTTAATAAATGCTAGTACTTAGCATTTTGTTGCCCTTTAGATGTCCTTATGATATTTGCGCCTACATTAAAGGAGTATATCACCCTATCTTAGCATCTCAATTCTCTAAAGTCTTGCATTGTTAATAAATGCATTGCAAGGAAATACTAGTTTCCTAAATTCACATTTCTCACAATTGGAAATATAATCACTTGAAGTAATTAAAGGAACAGTAGTTCCTTCTCATACCCATTCCTTCATTCTTTCATTTCACAAGTTTCTAAGGCATATTTTTAGCCTTATAATATCTCATAGCTTCAGAAAATCTAATAGAACAAAACATAAAAACTATTTTGTTCATTTTTTATTGCAAAGTCTCAGCATCCTGATCTTGTCACAGCTTGGCCGTCTTTAATATTTTCATCCTAACTCTCTATCCACAGCTCCAAAATCAGTGGGACTTGTTCCAAAATAGTCCTAGGAAAATTAGCAACAAAACTAAGTTCATGTAATTCCAAAATACTCAGCCATTTCCTACAGTTCATTAGGCAACCAAACAGCTTCTTCAATTAACTAAAACAGAATTTCTGATCGTTTTCATACTTTGCTCAAGGCATTTCTCTCATTTCTTCTGCATAACACACACCATATAACATATCCTAACTCTTGTTTAACAGCTGCATAAGTGTGATATAAGCAAAGTGCATGTAGTGGGGGTACAAAGTCAGCATTTTTCTTAAACAAACAACAACATGGCTAGCTTCTATTTCTATTTTCACTACACAAGAACACTTTTATGGAAACACCATCTTCCTAAGTTTTCGCACAACAAAGAACACCAGAAGAAATCCAAGAACAACCAAAACATGCCTTGTACATCTAGCTCTAACAACAAAAACAATAAACAACTTGTAAAATAGACAATTCCTTTCATGAACACAACCTTGTTTTAGCAATTTCCGTAAACAAAATCGGTATCAGTAGGAAGCTCTTTATGGCTTGAACTCTTTTTCTTCTACAAATACAAGGTTTTACCTTGTTTATGGCTGGAAATCCAAGCCTCAAGCCTATAGTACCTTGCTGCTCGTCTAGCTCTCTCTCCTTCTCTCGGTCTCTTTTCTTTCTTCTTCTTTTTCTTTTCCTTCTCTCTCTCTTCTTTCTTTCCTTTCCTTTCTCCCTTATTTCTCCCTATTTCTGGTTCTTCTTGTGTCTCCACCACCATTCTACTGTTCTTTCATTCAACTTCCCTCAGAATTTAGTCATGTGCTTAAGTAGGTGTTATGGATGACTAAGCATAATTCATTAATGATATGATTTTGTGGCTTCTTGAGAAAGCTTGTGGAATTCTTGAAAATTTTATCGAAACATCTGATAGCACTTAGTTTTCATGCACCCAATCAACAAACACCGTCTAATTCTCTTCCAACCAATCATGTGAAAGCACATGGTTCCCAATTACCGATCACAAAATAACACTTGTTACCTTTTTTTACCATAATTACTATATTTATCCAGAAATAACCATAATTAAAGTCACTATTCATCTCAATTGAGAAAACTTTTTATTTGATCAATATAATCTACGCATTAAATTGAACTTTATAGTGGGTTTCCATTTTTTCCAAATTCTTTCTCGGTTTTCTCAATTTGCGATTTAAAATTCTAACATATCCCTAAAAAATTTCTTACACCATAACATTCGTCTAATTAAACTAATCTTTTCTTGTTCTAGACATACAGACAAACACTCATTCGATAAAAAGTAGTCAGCTATTACATGCACAAAAGGGGATGTTACATATCGTGCTTACACTGAAAAACATTGGGCATGGAAACCAATATATAGCAAGTAGGCATTTCATCATTTTTCTTCCATGCCCTTTTACCCTCACGATCTTGGTCCGTGGAATCTTCCTCAATTTCAGAGTAAGAGTTGGTCAGAACATACTTTTACTAATCAACAGTGAGTAGTGTATTCAAATTCTTTTTTCAATCCTCATAATTTGATCCAGTTAACTTATTCTCCTCAATAATAATGGACAAAAGACTGAAACTAGATATTTTTGTTGATTGGAAAAAAATTTCTTTTAGAAAAAAGTTTGTTTTGGTAAAATAAACAAAAATGCACATTTGAACATCATATTAGATCCATGATATGGCTAACATATTAAAACCATTATCAAAATTGAAAAATTTTGCCTCTTAGAAAGATTGATAGAACTTCATAGAAAGGTTAACAATTTTCTTAGTTAAGTACATTACCTCACTAATAAACTTCCTTAATAGTTAATGATCTGGAGATAGTTCCATCGATGGGATAATCACTACTCACTAGAACAATCTAATGTTAATACCTCCAATGTAGGTTGGCCCATGCCAACATATACCCATGACATTAACTATAATTCCTCTCTTTATTCTACATTCACGTGAAAATCCATCTTATAGGAGGTCATGCTCAGAATGACACGAGGATAACCACAATCTCTAAGGAAAATCCAAGACGGAAGCCATAGGGTTGTTCGAACCCTTCTTCCACTTAATCGTTTGAGAAAAAAAATACGTTTTTTAAAAAATATTTTTTCTTAAAATATATTTGGTTTTCACTACCTTAAGTAAGAATCCAAAAATTCAACCAATATTCTCTATGTCAAAGATAATACACTCTAAGGGAATAAACTATGAATTTTTATGTTAAGTACTTAAGATAAAACCATTTCTAGAAACTAAATTTAAAATACTTAAATTCGAAGTATTCTCCATGTCAAGGATAAAACCCATTGGAAGAATAAATCATGAATTTTATTTTAAATTCCTCAGTTCCACTTTTTAAACATTTTTCTTACTTGTTTTATCTAGAGAAAAAATAATTTCTCCAAAACATTGTATACTTGATCACAAAATTATAATAAAAAAATAGTCATATTCCAAAAAAAAAAAAAACTTTTTACATGCAATTTCTATCCTTTAATTCTTATATGATCAAATAATGCATTAAACATCATAATAATAAATTTAAAATGATCTTGTCTAGCAAATTCTAAGGTGATTCCTCCTTTACTAGCCATTTTCATGCAAAATTATTCGTCACCATAAATAAACCATTGCAAGAAAAATAATCTTGTGTGATATGGGCCTACAAAATAAAAACATTAATAATAACAAATTATCTGTGTTCAACCGACGTCGATTTCTCTGCAACATCTAGTACCGATTCATCCCCATAAATCTCTGGCCGCAAACTAAATCTAAATTTCCACCGGCTATATGGCATGACCCTGTGCCCGTTGTTCCAAAAACCTGTACCTAAACTCATCCAGTGCTGGTTCTCTTACCTTATCTGGTGTCGGTTAGTATCTGCTGCGCCATCTACAAATTTTTTCTAATCTTTTCTCTTTGAGATCACTCCATTCCCCAAGTACAATGTTGTTACAAAACTGAGGCTTACACAAGTTCTATACAAAAAAACAAATAAATAATAGATACAAGTGTCTATACCTCCATAGACGATGTGTAAACAACATCTACCCATATCAAAAATTGTAAGGGATCCACAAAACAATCACAAAGATTAGATTTTTGTTAGTAAAGGAACAACGTTTTATGATTATTTACCTAAGAATACTCCTAGATTAAACTAGTAGCTTTGATAATACTTGAAGGATCGCGGGAAAATAAAAAGAAGCAATGGAAGCTTGCAAATTAAAAATTTTTCCAAACATAATATAGAAGAACTTACTTTTAGCGTGCTTAGGTTGAATAATAGTAACTAAATTGGCGTTCAATGGGGCTTCTTGATGACTTATTCTGCGGGGATGCCAGCCAATCACCAACTCCTTTGCATCAAACTTCTTTTAATCTTCTAGAGTATTCTCTAAATCTACTATATACTAATCTACTATTGAAAATAGAAACAAATTGATGAACGAGAATAGAATAGCATAGGGAGAATGTTGGCACACACACTAAGGAGGCAAGGTTTTTTTTTTTCTTTCCTTGAGACTTATAGAGAATTGCTCTCATAAATTAGTAGTACAAAATTTCTGTTGCACACACCTTATAGTTGCCAGCCATCATAGGGATTCTATCTCTAGGGTCTGCACTCCTCAAAACCCTAATAAGTCGAGATTTAAATTATTGAGCCCGTGGCTAATTAAATAGAGCTCTTTTATTAATTAATTGATCTATTTGGGCAAAATATAAAGTTATCCAAGGCAATTAATTAATAAACTTATTTAATAGATTGGCAGAATACATTATTCTAATCCAAAAGTTAAATATTGCACTCTCAAAATAATTCTTCCATTATTTATTTCATCCAATGAGCCCATATAGTAAATAAATTACTCAGGTTCCTTGAGCTACTTCGTGGACCAAAAAATATATTATTCTTAGCTGCTAAAATGACCAAAATACCCGTGCTAACACATTGTTGTGTTTTATCATTTTTCATATTCTATTTATCACCATATAGAAATATTAACTCCAAGAATAGTTTTACAAATGCATTGTCTTCAACATACAGGTATAATGACAAAAATACCTCTCTACGTAATACCTATTATTGAGATAGAAAAATTGTACTAATAACTTTCTCAATGATATCTACCATCCTTTAATTTCTAGTGCGATAATCCTTGAATTCCAATATGTACCCACTTATCTCAGGGGACTACCCAAAAATATACATACTTAATCACGTTTCTCAAGGCCTCAGATTATTTAGATTATCTTGGATAATTGCAAGAGGGGATATCTTCACTAAGTATTGAAACACTATCGTATAAGTCTTATTGAATTAGCTATATATAGTCATATACCCAACGTACAAAGTTATTAGCTTTGCGTTAAGACCCCACTCATCTTACATAAAAGTACATAAGTCTAACTTTACCAAATCACTAACTTATACTCAAGTCATAGGGTACTACTCCATACAGTAGCAGCAATAGACCAAGCTTTATTTATTATATAATACTTTAACAAGGATTACTATTGCGTGGTCCAATTTTACGTATTCCAAATATGCTTACACTATTGCCATGAGTGGACTACTCACTGATTAAAGGTAAACCATTTCCATTTAGAAACTATAGTGTAATGATCTAAACATTGATGATGTGCCCAACTTCATCAATCAATCAAGAACATTTTTTTTTTTTAATTAGGTGCCAGTTGCTCATAATCCACACCTTACTGTGAAAATACAATCCAATCATACAGATTTATTACTAACACACTTAGACCTTAATGTGTATATATATGTAATCAAACAATCAATAATAAATGAAATATTTCATTAATTTTTAAACAAACAACCATGAATGAGTGTTTGTCTTTGTTTTGTTCTTGATTTCTTAGCATTTACATTTCATCAACATTTTATCTATTTCTAGTTCTTTATATTTCTTGTGTATGGTTGGTTTGAGTTTCATTTCTTTAAGCTTTACTGCAAATTTATTTCTTTTTGTAGGTTTGCTCCTCCTCTCTTTCAATAAAATTCTTCATAAAAAATCCTTTTGCTCATGCACAATGATCACTTAGGGAGTATTGCTTACCCTTTCCTCCTTTATTCATTTTGATCCCATTGTATATGTTTTTATTATGTAACTTTTAGCCAATGACGATATCGTCTAGTTTAAGTGTTGGAGAGGGGTTGATAATATTCTCTTCAAATTTCTATCAATATTTGTAGTACTTCCCTATGATTTTTAAGTATTCTTGGAAATTGGGGTAAATTTTTTTCTTTTTTTTGGCGGGTATGTTTGGCTATTATAATCTTGTTATTATATTTCGTTTGGCATGAGAATTTGGTTTACGACCTCTTTGGACAAGTTTGTTTTTGGACAGACTTGTATATTATGTGTGATATGACTAGTCTTGAGAATTTCTATTAACTTTATTTAAATTTTAATAAAAGTAGTGCCATGTTGCTTTTTGGAAATTGAGGTTGTGTTTGTGATGAAATATAAGTACAGAATTTTAGGTTAATCTCTATTCTATGATTGTACGAGTAGTCCTTACTCTGAGTTTAAGTGAATATAGATTGGAGTAAAAAAAAATGAGGGAATAAAGTAAGGTAACACAAAAGCTAAAAATTATTAATTACATATTTTTGTTTGGCATTTTGCATTACCTTGCCCAAAAGAAAAGGAGAATTAACATGAAAAAAAAAAGAAAATAAGAACAGAAAATGAGAATTGAAAGAGGGAAATGTAAAAGCTAAAAATCTTTAATTATCCATCTTTAATAGGTGATTACATTACCTTGCAAAAGTAAGAATATGGACCAACCCTCTGTTTACCACTCGAATTGTAATAGTTAGGAAGTCATAGAACTTAAATTAAGCCTAACTTATGCAAATCATGTTACGTAAATTCTAAACTTAATGATTCGACGTGGAACACATTGAATGAGCATGAACTTGTTTAATTCAAATTTGGTGGCTTTGGTTATATCTATCTTAATATATTTATTTATACAAAAATTGGCTTGACTAACTAGGTGTTGGTTGAAGTTCTCAAATCAGAAGAGAAATAATACCTTTACTATATTGGCCAAACTCCTTCAAAAATCTTACTTTGTGAAAAGTCTATTTGCTTGTGGGGAAACTGGTATGTTGTGTCATTTGCATGTGGACAAGCAAAAATTTATGTGTGGTGATATGATGATTACTCATCACATGCATATTTTCCATGTTAATTGTTCTATATATGTAATAAAATATTGTTTAGATCACCACTTATCACAACTTTTTTACCTTATTTTGTTTAAAATTGAGAAAGATCAATTGAGGAGGAATAAGGACAAAAAAGGATGAAGATTGGAGCAAAGAAAAAAAAAATCAAGTACCTATGCAACCTAGGGTGGTGAAAAATTGGGCACCCTAGGTTGAATGGCTACTAGAAAATTTTTCCTCTTTGCAACAGCCAAGGTCGGCCAAATTGGAAGCACCCAGACCGTCTAGGCTTTGGTAGGGCAAAAAAATCCCATGGCCTAAGGTACTCCCAAATACTCTAGGCTACTTCGTTTCGCAAAAATGAGTTGTTTCTGCTTTTTGAAAAACCTCACGAGAAAAAGGGTATAAATATTGTAGCATCAAAACTTATTCTTGTGACTTTGGTTTTCTATAAGGACCCTAGGAAAATTGGATTGCATACAAGATGAAGAAATCAGGAAGGAAGATGAGGTTGCAAGAAGATTTTAAGAAAGAAGTAAAGAAGGGCTTGTCCATGATTTTTTCCCCCACTTTTTTTAAGTCTAACTGTCAATACTTCACTGAGATTTAGTTTTTAGTTGTAAATAAGGGTTGTGCCCTATTTTTATTCTTTGGGTTGATTTATTTTGCTTGGATCTATTGATTTCTTAGTATGCTGTTTAGTTATTTGGTTTTTTTGCGTTGAGTTGGTTTAGTTGCGGTTTGATTGATTTCTTTTAATTAATTTGTTCTTTTAAGTGAATTCAAGAGATAGAATTAAGGTTTGAATAGCCACTTAACTAATTTAATATTTGTCATCTTTGGTTAACTCAAAAGAGAGATAAGAGTCAATGGACCAATAAAATTGTCTAGAGATTAGGATTTTATAACATCTAGATGCTTTGGGTATGTGAGTGTTACTTAATGCCTATTTAGATTTTGTTTATTAGATAGAAATACCAATTAATAGAACTCGGGATTAGAGATTTCACAACTCGAGAGTGAAGTTGATTATTTAACTCACACTGGTGCGAAGAGTTACAATTAATTAATCCATGGGCTATTCTTCATTTAGGTATTTAATTAGGAGAATTCTTTCTATTACATGGCCTTTCTCTCTTTTTCACATTCCTTGGTAACCTTATGGCTTTTCCTTTTATGTGCTTGACTTCCTTCTGTAATTAGTTAGTCAATTACACTTAATCAATTGGCTAAACAATAGGATAAGAAGGAAGTAGGGGTACTTGCCATCTTTCCCTAGGGTTATTCAGTACTTACCATAGTTTTTCTATGCTACATGATAGGTGTACTTGTCTAAATGTGTGCTGTGTAAGTTAAATTGGTATTTTAATTGGTAAAACTTCAGTGACTTGTGGACATTATTGATTTTAGTTTTATATGAACACATAGCACGCATTATGTTTTGATCATTCTCATGTTGGGAAAACAAATATCCATTTATTTCTTTTTTTTATAAATACCCCCTCCATATATAAGCAAATGCCTATATTTCTATTTTATAATATTGAAAAATAAATATTCATTTATTATTAAAATAAAATATATTTACTCTTTAAATTTTCACAATTAACACCCTTAATTTGAGAAATAGAAGGTTGATTGCCAACTTCTTTAATTTGTCCGAAAAATATAGTAACATATCTATAGCTAAACTTCTTAGAGACCGAACAAAAAGGGAAGGAGTAGCACCTGCCCCTGCAAAATTTTTAAAATTTTGTATTTGCATTTAAAAGTTAAAATCTAAATTAAACATAGTGTAGTTATAATTCATTTTTGAGGCTCATACTTCAGATTCTATAAATTTGGATTCAAAAACCTGTAGAGTTCTATTACATATATAACCGACAGTAATTCAAGGAAATGAGTCCATTGGCCATATGACCTACAGAAGAAGTCCACTAGAAATTTTCAAACTAGGCAACTTGCAAAACACACAAAATAAATATTACTGCAACATTACTCCGCTGTGGGCATCTTTATTTTTTTTATTTTTTATTTTTTTGCTTAACATAGGGTGTCCAGGCCTTCGGCCTGACTAATCCCGTAGGCCTGGAGCGCCGCCATGTAAATCCACCAGTATGTCCGCGGCGGGAATCGAACTGAGGCCACACCTCACTTGAGGCGTCAGCCTTTGCCAGCCCCCAAGTCCTGCGGACATCTTTAATTTTTTATTTGCTTTCAAGGGCACTGATTTCTTCGACACATACCACCAAATGGACTTTTGCAGTGGTATGGGGCCCAACATCGGAAGCTGCACACGGGAACATTAAATTCGTCTTTTCGCCTACATTGTCATTTTTCAAATGGTATTATGGTTGTTGTAATCTCAGCATTTGGAAGCATTTTTCTAGACATTTGAATTCTGGGTAACTCTTCCTGTTCCGCCATTGCATGAATATCAAAAGCTGCAAAGTACCATATTGTCATTCGTTATATTCTATTTTATTTGATCCAAGTTGTGGTAAATTGAACATAGTGTAGTTATAATTTACTTTCTAGAGTCATACATCAGATTCCATAAATTTTTATTTATCAACTAGAAGAGATACTATTACATATATAACTGATGCAAATATAGAGTGCAAAGGAAATGAGTCCATTGGCCATATAGCCAATAGAAGGTGTCCACATGACATTAATTTATTCAAACTAGGCAACCGGCAAATATTACAGCAACATTACGTGTCATATCTAGTATCGGCGGGCTAGGAGCACGATAACAGGCTTATCAATATCTACAGTCAACTACTTGGCCACTATCATCATTATTTTAAATAGATATCTTAAACTGACAATGGACATTCACCCTCTTTTTTGGCCCAAATATAAGGATTGAATCAAAGACCAACCAGGTGACCTGGCGTAGTTCTCAGACCAGAGACTAGTAACTCGAATTTGATACCAATGTCAAGCCACATATTCGTAGGTCAAGAGTGAGATAATAGACTTGGCAACATCTACAGTCAAGTGCTTGGTTGCACGTCTTCACTCGGCCAAAATGGATATACCAAGTTAGTAGTGGGCACTTCGGACATCCTTATTGATGAATGCTCATCATATACGTAATTTCCTTATGAATTGTAATTTATTTGTTGTAAAATAATTCCTAAATGACTACTAATTTCTATATTTGTATATTGTTTTGGATAGGATTGAATAAAAGAGGCTTGAAGAAGAATAAGCAAATAAAGAACAGACTGCTTCATGAAAGGAAACAAAATCGGTTCCTTGTAAAACACAACTAGTCCATGGCTTGGCTTCTTGAAAACAAAGAAAACCGGTCCATGGCATGAAAAGCCATGAACTAGCACTACTTGAAAAAGACACGGTTCATAAAGAAAAAGAAATAATAGGCTCTGGTTTTGCACAGTGAGTAGAAATTCAACTTACTAAAATAACAAGAGCTGATTAAGTCATGTCACATATCAGATCTGCTAGTCAATTCAACCACGATTTCTAGGGCTTCCTCGAACCTAAAAATAGAAGCTATCAGGATAGAAAGGTGCAGAGCACAAAAATAAAAAAAATACCACACCCACAACAGAGGAGATTCAAGGTAAAAAATGGAGGATTGCTCAAGGAATGCTTGAAAAAGATGATAAAGACAGTTTGCCAATGAGTTTTCTTACTCTTTTTTCTTTATTTTTCACTGGACAATTTGTATTAACTATTTTAATTGTATTTTAAAGGTGATGAACTCTATTTTGTTCTCGTACAAAATCTACTCTTAAATTTTTTATTTGTAGTTCCTAATAAATGATTTCTTGATTTTGTTGTATTTGATTAGTTATTTAGTTGCTCTTTTCTAATGAATTCGAGAAATGGGCATAGGAGTTGAGTTCCAATTAATGATTTCAATGTGGGTTTTCATTCAATTAACTCGAGAGAGAGGTAGAGCGATTAGAACATGCTAATTATTGGGAATTTGATATCGTTTGGATATAGGGATATTAGGTTCTTTCGGATAATTGAGGGTTTGCGCTTAATACTTCTTCGGTTCAATTAGGGAGGTAGATATATCCTTTATTGGCTAAGAATAGGAAATTCATAACTCAAAAGTGAGTGGGTTTTGTTTTTGTAACCTCTACTGATATTAGAATTAGAAATTAACGAATAGAAGAAAAGTAAGCAGTAGTACCTTTATTCTTTTCTCGAGGATCTTTGATACTTGCAATTGTGACATTATATTACACAAAGGGTATACTTGCTCAATTGTGTGTTTTTCGTATAATTTTGGCATTTTAATTTAAAACTTTATTTTTGTGTGATTTTTGTTGGTAATATTTTCTATATGTCTAAAAACCACGCAACACTTAAACACTATTCAAACTGATTATATGAATCCCATGTGATATTTGGGTATTATAGTATATCAAGGCTTCTTTAATTTAAGGATTGCATCCAACAACACTACTTTTAAAGTAGCAACCACCAAAAATATTTGTGCACTTCCATCCATTACAATATATGCCTATGAGGACTGGTAAAGCATACAAAATTCACCTTCATGCTTACACCATATATATATATTTTTTTCAAATGGTATTATGGTTGTTATAATCTAAGCATTTGGAGGTATTTTTCTGGACTTTTGAATTCTGGGTTGTTAGCCCTAAGGGCCTTCTCCTATGTTTTGACTTATGACTAACAATGATGAGGACTAATTTATGTGGTTTATATGTTATAGGACATGTTTGACCTCAGTTCATCCAAGGCATACAAATAAGATTACTAATCAACTCTTGAGCAATAGAATCCAGGAATGAGTGATCAAGTAGAAGACCAAGCTTAAGAGATTGTATGCCAAGAACTCGTTGTGGTAGAACCTTAGACTAGGAATCTTTGTTAAGGTATTGTATGTCCAAATTCCTATGTTTTCCTTACCACATGATTCAGTTGATTCTACCTTGAAGCACTCAAACCATAAATATTTTAAAGTTTTAAGTCTTCAAAATTTTAGATTGAGTAGTTTGGATGACTCCAAATCCAAAACCTTCGTCAAAAATCCTATGAAAAGTGTTAAATTGATTTTTCCGAAAAAAAAGTGTCATTTTGGACTTACATTTTGAATGCCCCATCGTCAAAACATAAGTCCAAAACTCTAGAAAATCTGACTGCACGAAACTAGCCATTAACTAGCCGTTGTTGTCCTACTTTTCACTTCTATAAAAGTTTTCAAAACTCATTATTGAAGTAGATTGTTGTGCTATCTTTCTCAAAACACTCCTACACTTTAGGAAACAAAAATATCCCTTTTCATTGTGCTTCAAAGTGAAATCAAATTACCTCAAAGGTAAAAAAGGTACAAGTGCTCTAACTATTTATATATGCTAAATCTGTGAGCTATTTCTGCATTTCTTTCTGTGATTTGCTGTGTAATAGGGTTGTGGTGTAAAACCCAGTTGGGGTGAGCCTCGTTTGGTGAATGTATCAAGGTTGTGGTGTAAACTTCGGTTGGGGTGATCCTTGATTGTGTGTTTAAAGAGGTTGGGTGTAACACCAAGTGTGGTGGTCCTCTTATGTAAGATTGGTGTCGTCTACCGCCATTGATTTTGGAAAAATGTTTTAGTTATTGTGTTGAAATCCTTAAGTGAGTACTTAAGGTAGTGGATATAGATCGGTTGAAGATCGAACCACTATAAATCCTTCTGTCTTCTTTTTTGCATTTCATTTCATTTCACTGCTAACTGGTTGTTAGATCAAAGAATTTTATCTCAATCACTGCATTTGTTGATCAGTTTTAAAGACCTTTATATTCTATAGAAAGTCTGTATTTAATGCCTTAACTTCCCATTTTTAAAATAACCATTTTCTTGCCATTTAGTGGTGTTTTAAAAGATTCTTGTTTGCACTCCTTTAGCTACGAAGCAATCTATCATTGTGAACAAAAGCATTACACTTCTCTTTGCATTCATTGTTTTAATCAAAGACTTTTATGCACTTTGGTAAAGCTGTTATTATCGCTTTATCTACCCTTCTTAACTATAAATCTTATTTCCAGCATTTAGTAGAGTTTTGAAAGTTCTTTGACTGAACATTCATGTCTGTATTTTTCTTTGAACTTACCTTTTGATCAGCCATTGCAAAATAGAAATCAAAGATTTTTCAAATTGCATTTGTTTGCCATAAACCTTATTTATCCCCCTCCCCTCTAAGGTTTATCAATTGGTATCAGAGCATTGGTCTACACTATTATCAATTTAACAGCCTTACAGGAGAAGATTCGAATGGCAAACACCTCGTCCTTACCATACATTGAAGGATCCTGAACAAATAGACTACATTTGTTTAGTGGGAGCAATTATACATTCTAGAAAAATAATATGAAGATTTATATATGCTCAATTAATTTTGAGCTATGGAAGTTGATTGAAAGAGGATCATATGTTCCATCGAAAATTGGTGAAGGCAGAACTGTTCCTAAGCAGAGCAATGTGTATGTTGTTGATAACAATGTAACACCCCACTACCTACGTACCCTATTAGGGTTGGGGATGTCACCCCGTCCACAGGACAATGGGTCTTTATAACCAAGACTCACAAAGTAAATGAAAGAAATAATTCAAAATTAAACTTATTATAACCCAAGCAATACATGAACAAGTTCCAAAAATAAATACATGTCTGCCAAAGTCTCTCAAATGAAATACATAGGAAAAGTAATAAGTCTTCAAAACATAGGCAATCTCTAATAATTAACCTTCAAAGCAGGACCAACCTAAAAACATGGTATAAAAGATGGTGAGACACAAATCTCAGCAAGCCCGTGTGTGCTTTGAATGTTTCAGGTAAAATAGTATGCAAGTTCAAAAATTTTCATAAAAGAAAGTACTGGCAAGCCTCAAATAAAATTTACAAATGAAGAGTGGTGTTTTCCTTTCAAATCATATATATATGCAATAAATACAACCACTCAAAAGAGGTAGCCATGGCGCTACACTTTGTGCACCATGACAAAAGAACGTTCGGGATGCCACACATTGTCCATATTGACACAAGGTAGGTGTACGGCCTACCGGGTGAGATACTCCTCCACCTGTACACCCAAACTTGCCAGTTATCCACTCCAAAAACACAATCCACTTGACTAAACTAGCTAACTCGGACTGGTACGACCTACAGGACTGGCATCCTATCTGGGAAGGACTCACCCCTTAGAGGTGGCCACCTACTGAGAGACTTATCCTAACCCTTCAAAGACTAGTCCTAATAGCCTACTCTTATTGAGTACTCAACATTGTGCTTGTCCCTACTTGGGAAAAAATAGATCATACAACAATTCTCTTTGAACTAGCAATTATGGTTTCCAAAATTCTTGTCAAAGTCAGGTTTTAGGAAAAGTTTAGCATTTAGTATAAAACTACTTGTTCAACTTTAAATGGTTTGTTTGACTAAAAAGGAAAGGAAAATTGTCCACGATTGCATTTACAGTACAAATACTCATATACATTGAGTTTGACTTGCCAAGGTAACTTTGGTCTTCAAATAACTTTATGAAAGAATTTACTTGATCTTTTTCTCTTCTTGGGTACAAAAGTCTTCTAAGGTGATTCAGGTCAACCTAACCCCGCCTAGGGTAAATACAAGGTATAAGATAAATATCCCGACAATACTTGCCGTAAATAAATAACGCTTAGATCAACTAGCCACAACAAATCTAACCATGACAGCAATGCCTTAAGCTTTAATACTAGCTATTAAAGTATTTTATAAAATAAAATTAATTTGATAAGTTAAAATAAATAGGTGTTATAGATAATAAATAAATAAATAATTATAATATTAACTATTTTTTAACAATTAATAAATAGTAAGTAACATTGAAAATAAAATTAGTAATAAATAATGAGTAATAATAAATCCTAAATAATATTGGTAATAGATAATATTTAAATAGTATTATTGTAAATAATAATAAATTATACTTAATTTTAATTAATAAATAATAAATAATAAATAAAATCAACAATAAATAAAGTATTATAATATAAATAATATTTATAAGTGTAGATAAAAGTTTTAGTAAGGCAAACTAATAATAATATGATTTTAATAGTCACTTGATACCAATTAATTCCAATATTTTATTATTTGTATTTGATATAATATTTTATTTATTTAACTAATAAAATAACAATATTTTAAATAATCTTCTATTTCGAACCTAGTTAATGTTTTTCGAATTTTGTAAATTAAATTAAATAATAATATTAATTATTTTAATACTAATAATGATAGTAAGAATAAATCTAAAAATAATAAAAGTAGTTCTTACATTAATTTTTATTGCTAGAGAAAATACATGTATGTATTAATACACACAAGGATAACATGTTAATCTATCCAAGAACATAGACTTGAATTAACATATACTACAACAATGATGATATTCTACTAGGCATGATATTATCTATGGCTTTATTGAAAAATAATATCATGAAAGCCTAAACAACAACGGTGGCATAATGACTAACATATATAAAGACATCCATAAAGCTCTTAATCATAATGAACATATAGTGATTCTAAAGCATAATCCATAAGTCACAACATTCATTCTAATTCTCATGTCTTAAATCCATTCCCTTCACCTACATACATATCTTCAACCCCGCTTTATTCAACCAACCTATCATCATCTAAGAGTCATGATTTTGAGAATTTAAAGAGGAGATCAAGAAAGAAATACTTGATTTGTTAAACATTTGATGAATGTTTCACCTTACTTAGTGGAGGTCCTTGAGTGCTTGATGGCTTTAATGATTCGAAAATCATCCACGGTTGTTCGTTAATATTTTGGCCAAGAGAGAGGGAGAGAATGAGAGAGGAATGAAATAGAGTAAGAAGAGAAGAATATAGAAGTTGAATAAAAGAAGAAGAATAAGAAGATAGCTCTTATTTTACCTTTTAGTATTCTTCGAATCTTCAACAAAAAAGGAAGGTCTGATCCGTTCGAAGGTTCAACTTCATGTGTTTTGGTATTATAAAGTGAACCAAGAAAGAATATAGGTTGAATATTAAATTTTTAGAGAGTTTGGGAGTGATTGGAAATGTTTAGAAGCGATTTAGACTTGAAGATGTGTAGTGTGTGTTCTTGGTGTTGTTAGTGTTGTTAGTGTTCTTAGCGTTTTTGAGAGAGTTTGAAAGAAAAAGGAATTTTTGTGTTGTGTGAGTGATGGCCGAATGGCCTAACTTAGGGGGAGCTTTTGGTTATCCAAGAATGAGAGAGAAAGTTTCATATTTTCCAAAATTCAAATTGTGGGAAAATATTTGAGGTATAGGATTGGGTAATGGTGTTTACTCTTATAGATGGTTTCTTGTCCTTCAATGTGGTATGGTTGAACTAGCTACGGTTTAACCAAGGATTTGAGAGTTGTTTCAGTCTTGGGCTGGTCGAAATTGGCTATGGAATGGCAGAGAATTTTTTGGTTTTATCAACAAGCTAAATGAGTGTTTAATGAAACAAAATCTGGAATTTTAATTTGATGTTTGAATAAGTTTGGAAAGAGTGAAGATAGGAGTGGTTTGAGGTATGTTAATAGAGTACTATTGTTCAAGGTAGGTGGAGAAGCCAAGAGGTTCTGTCCATGGCTATGAGAGGGCCAAAATTTGATCAAGTTTGCTGAAGAATTTCGGCCTTAGCATGAAGAGGCAAAGCTGGAAAAAAATTCTAGAATTCAAGCTCAAGAACACTTGGAATTGAAAAGGTTTTGGTGCCGAATTTTTGGTCTACTTTGGGACCATTTTGCAGCTGGGATTTAAGGGTGTTTGAAGTTCCATTAATGGTTGTTTTCAGCTGTTCATGTGCTCTAACAGATGGCTTCAAGATCATGTTCAAACGTTGCTAGTTTGCTGGAAAAATTTTCTAGTTTGGCATTGTTTGTGAAGCTGTGAACATTTCAAGGAATTTCAGCCTTCACACTCACACAAGATGGCTAGTTCCTTGCAAGAATTAGGTAGGGTAATTTTTCAAAAACCAGCTTTGAAGGAAATATGGAAAATTTTCCGGATGTTTAACCAAACAAGAACAAGTTGATGTTCTTGAAGAAATTGCTATGGTGATTTCATTAAAACCTCTACCTATTCTTCCTTCTCATTTTCGGGAACCCCTATCCCACAAGAGCTGGGATTTTTGAAATTCTTATCAAGGAATTATCCAAGAATTTTATGGATATAAAAATGAATTAAAGATTTAGGAATAGTTTAACTTCAAAAAAGTTAGGACAAGGCTTGCAAAATTAATGGAGACAAGAATTCTTCTAGAATTCTTTTTAGGACAAGACCGCATGGTCAAGACATTACCGTCGTATCTTCCCTAAGACAACATTCCTAACTTTAAGGAATGTAGGAAAGAAGAATATTCAAATATAGGTTAAGATAAATATGAATAAAACTTAGATGATAGGATTTGAATTCAAAACCTTAGAGATTAATCACAAAGCTCTAACCGCTTAACCACGCTAACTCTTGTTCTTATTTTCTCTACCAAATATTCTAATTATCTAAGCCTCAAGCTTTCTTCCTATTTCGATCTCAAATAAAATTACCCTTTTACCCTTTCTACTCAACAAACACAAATAAATCATATATCCCATAAACCACAATTCTATGGCACACAAAATCATTTAAGAGATATATTTTATGCATGATGACATGATATGTATCTGATCTTTCTTACTCTAAGGTAGGTTTAGATGGGGTTTAACATCCTCCCCTCCTTAGAAGAATTTCTTCCCGAAATTCAGATATACATTTATCTTAAGTCGGGGTATTTCCGCTTCACCCATTCTTCTGTTTCTCACGTGGCATCTTGAGTGCCGTGATGCTCCCATTGTACCTTCACCACAGGAATCTGCTTATTCCAGAGAGTCTTGATACTTCGGCCTAAAATTTTCACGGGTTTCTCCACGTAGCTCAATTCGAGTTGCAAAACTAACGGCTCATCATTCAAAACATATCCAGGGTCGGCATTGTACTTTTTCAACTGAGACTCATGGAATACATCGTGTATTACCGTTAAACCATCCGTCAAATCTAGTCGATATGCCACTGGTCCAATTTTTCCGTTATTGTCAACGGTCTAAAATATCTCAGATTCTGCTTTCCACCTTTCGAATGCTTCAAAATTCCTCTATTCAGTGTCAACCTTAGGAATACACTGTCTTTTACTTGAAATTACAACTCCCTTTGCCTATTATCCGCATAAATTTTTTGTCAGCTTTAAGCCACTTTTAACCTTTCTCTGATCAGCTTCACCTTATCTACCATTTACTAAACGCAGACTTCCCCAGACTTGTTATGCGACCGTCTTCTGAACAACTCCAGTATAGAGGTACTTGACGCTTACGCCCATACAATGCTTCATACGGGGCCATTCCAATCAAAGATTGGTAGCTATTGTTGTAAGCCAATTTTGCATACAGTACACATTCAATCCACTTATCCCCAAAATTTAATACGCAAGTTCTTAACATATCTTCCAATATCTGAATAACTCTTTCTGACTGACCATCGATTGGCGGATGTGCCGTCGTATTGAACTTCAGATTAGAACCCGTTGATTTTTGAAACTTGCCCCAAAATTGGTATGTAAACCTCGACTCTCAGTCGGACACGATACTTGAACGTACTCTATACAATCTGACTATCTCCCGCACATATGTTTGAGCTAACTTCTCCATTGAATCCCTCATGTTGCGCTAACTTGGTCAATCTATCTACAACTACCCATATGGCGTCCTTTTAGGTCCTTGCCATAGGGAGTTCAGTAATAAAGTCCATGGTCATATTTTCCCATTTTTGTGCTCCGCTTTAGCTTTCTAACAAGTAAGGCACGTGGAGACATACTTCACCACGTTCTTCTTCATTCTGACCCACCAATACGCCTTCTTCAGGTCTTGATATATTTTTACCTCTCCTAAATGAATAGCGTACTTTCTTCTATACGCCTCTTCTAGGATCTTATCCTTCTACTATTGCTCATCACACACAAACGGTCTCAAAAATACATTACTCTCGTCTCGTCATGTTAGAAACCACTGCCCTGCCATTTATGTTCTTTGTCCTCGAAAAGTTAAAACTCCATATTGCTCTGCTAAGTTTTGAGGATTTCTTTCCTTAGATCCGGTGACAATCTCAGATTACTGACAATAATGCTCTCTTCTTGCACCTTCGTCCTTCTATCCAGCATCTGTTGGACCACTTAAATCTCTTGCACTCTTAGTCCGGCCATTTTGACTTTACAACTTCGGGTATCAGCAACAACGTTGGCCTTTCCGGGGTGGTAGTTGATATGACAACGATACTCCTCCAAAAATTCCATCCATCTTCACTGCCTCAAATTCAAGTCCTTCTAGATGAAAATGTATTTCAGGCTCTTGTGGTCAGTGAACACCTCATACTCAGCTCCATATAAGTAATGCTGCCATTTCTTCCAAGCAAATACAATAGCAGCCAGCTCCAAATCATGCGTCGGGTAATTGACTTCATGAGGCTTCAACTTCCGAGAGGCATAGGCTATTACCTTCCTATCCAGCATCAATACCACTCCTAAACCTTCTTTTGAAGCATCAATATACAAAGTGTAGGGTTTATCTCCCTCTGGTAAACTCAGCACTGGAGCCGTCATTAACCTCTGCTTCAGCTCTTGGAAACTCTTCTCGCATTTCTTACTCCAGACAAAGTGTACATCCTTTCTCAACAATCGGGTCATAGGTGATGCTAGCATTGAGAACCCTTTAATAAACCGCCTATAATAACTAGCCAATCCCAAGAAGTTTCTAATCTCAGTAATGTTCTCCGGTTACTTCTGGTCTGAAACAGCCTCAACTTTTGCTGGGTCTACCTTGATTCCATCCTTGGTCACCACATGGCCAAGAAATGACATATTGTCCAGCCAAAATTCACACATGCTAAATTTGGCATAAAGCTTGTGCTCTCTTAGCTTTTTCGATACTAGCTTTAGATGCTCTACATGATCCTCTGGACTCTTGGAGTATATGAGTATATCATCGATGAATACCGCCACAAACTTATCCAAGTAGGGTTGAAAAACACGATGCATCAAATCCATAACCACCGTCAGTGAATTAGTCACTCCAAAAGGCACCACTACGAACTCTAGTGACCATACCTCGTGTTGAAGGCTGCCTTTGGAATATCCTCCTCTTTTATCCGCACTTGATAATATCCTTGCCTCAAATCCAGTTTGGAATAACAAATGGAGCCTTGCAACTGGTCGAACAGCTCGTCAATTAATGGTAGGGGATATTTCTTCTTATTGGTCAGGTTGTTCAACCCCCGATATTCGATACACAACCTCAAAGTCTTGTCCTTCTTCTTCACAAATAGCACTAGAGCTCCCCAAGGTGACGTGCTAGGTCTTATGTAACCATGCTTCACCAATTCTTCTAACTGCTCCTTTAGCTCCTTCAACTCTGCCGATGCCATCTAATATGGGGTTCAGGATACAGGCTCCGCTCCTGGAATTAGATCTATAGTGAACTCAACTTCTCGAGTGGGAGGAAGAGAAGTGAGTTCTGCAGGGAACACATCGAAAAAATCTTTTACCACCTCAGTATTTTCCAGGCTGCACTGATCATTTGGCTTGTTTATCACGTAAGTCAAATATCCTTAACATCCCTGCTTCAACAACTTTTGGACCTTTGATCCAGCTATCAAAAACTTCAATTCTTTTACTCGCTTGCCGTTTAATTCCAAAAATCACATCCAGGTCCAATGATCTGGACGGACTTATTCTTACAGTCTACTTTAGCTCCATGCTTAGCTAGCCAATTCATACCCAAAATTAGGTTGTAGTCATCAATAGCTAAGGCTTCCAAATCTCCCTCTAAGCTCTCTTTCCCCTCTTCAATCTTACAATTCTGCATATACCGATCCGCTTGCACATTTTTTCCCAATGGCGTACTCACCAATAAGGTAAAAAGTAGTTCTACTCCATCCCAACCCAAATGATACACACAATTCTTATTTAAATAGGAATGGGTAGATCCAGGGTCTATCAATGAAGGCTTAAAATGGCAAAAAAAATGAAAATGAAGGCATGTTAGGAAAACAAAAATTTTACCTCTGTGATGAAGTGGCCCTCTTCGGATTGGTGCAGATGTTAGTATAAGGATATTCGAGGCTAGTGACTCACGTCTTTACAAATGTCTACTGCATCTCATCCACGCGAAGCTTTTGATCTTCTGAAATGGTGCCCGTAGCACAACCAGTGAAGGCTTCAAGTTTGGGTTTTGATCAACGTTGATGGCATGGTATGAGTTTAGTTTTTGTGAATTCTTCACAGACGAAGCCTTCCCCAGAAATTGGTTTTCTGTGATGTTCTGTGATTGCAGTTGAAAAGAAAATCCTCACCTCACTGTGAAGACCTATTTCAATCACTCAAATTTGATGCCCGAGAGAGAAGACATTGTGTGTGCAAACAGAAAGCTTCCGTGCTTTCTATTATCCTGCACGTGAAACAACACAGGTTCCATCCCATGTTGTTTTTATTATTTTTTAATTTTTATTTAATTAACTAATTAAATTAATAATTAATTAATTTAATAATAATTTTTTATAAAATTTATTTTACCTTGGTCTTATTCATTGGGCCAGATAAAATTATTTATTCTTAGGCTTGGATACCTATAAGTAATAAATCTAAATTATTTATTTTCTAGGCTTTATAAAATAGCCCAATAAATAATAACAAGCCCAAATACACCAAATAAAATTTCATACATTTTATCTAGTTCTAGATGAATTTTCTAATTATTCAATATGGGCCTTGTGCCCTGAATAATTAATTAACCATTTAAAATAGATAAAATAAATACTATCTCTAAGACCTTTTATTTTATTCTATTCCAATAATAAATTATACTAATAAAATTAAAACATATAATTATCGAGACCAATTCCTTAACCCAAATCCTTCATGACTTAAGGGCATTCCAGGGACCAAAAGACACATCGCCTTGGCTACAAAAATGACCAAAATACCCCTACTATATAAATAGCTATATTTTGCATTTTAAATATTTTCTAATATCACCATAAGAAAATATTGACCCCAACGACAATGCTGTGTTAGCAAAGTCTTCGACCTACAAGTGTAATGATTAAAATACCCCTCTACACATCGCCGTGCAATTAGAAAGGAATAGTATACTAACACCTCTCTAATGGACATCTACCATCCTTACACCTCTAGCCCAATGATCCACGACTCCTAGAATGTTTCTACTTTTCAAAGGAGCTACCCTAAAGTAAACATCCAAGTCATGTCCTCTAGGGCCCGGATAATTAGATCATTTGAACAGTCACAAGGGGTGATATAGCATAGAAGCTATTTTGTACAAGTCTGTCTTAACTAACTAGTCACATATACCCAACATATAAGTATATTAGTTCTACGAAAGAAACTCAACTACAGTATATCAAAGTGTATGCTTCCAGCTTCGTCAGACTACCAACTTATATCCAAGCAACAAAGTATTAGTCCATGCTATAGCAGTAACAGTCTGGGTTTCTTTTAAATAGTATTTTTAGAAACCACTATTACAGGTCCTGTTCTACGTATTCAAAATATGCTCATACTATGAAGCAAGTGGGCTACTCACTGGCTAAAGGTAAGACATTCTCCATTTGGAATTCATAACACAATAACCTATACATAATGAGATTCCTATTATCATCAATTGGTTAAGAATAAATATTTATGTGTTAAGTAACCCGTGATCTATACCTTACTGTGAAAGACCACTATTCATATGGATCACTTACTTAAACACAATGGGTCCTTTCCAAAAAAAAAAAAATCGTGCACAAATAAAATGTAAATTCACAAACAAATTTTAAGAATAAATTCTTGTATTAATAAATTCAATAATTACATCAGATAATCTAGTCTAAAGGGCATATATTTCAACAATCTCCCACTTGCACTCTAAGACTAAGAAAGTTCGTAGGTGCCCACCCCTATGGCATCTAAGTGTCTCTTGAAGATTCTCTCAGCTAAAGGCTTGGTGAAGCGATCTACTAGGTTGTTCTCCAAGGCTATTTGTTCCATCACGACTTCTCATCTCTGAATGAAATCTCGGATTAGGTGGTATTTCCTCTGAATGTGCTTCCCCTTCTTGTAGTTCCTGGGTTCATTGGATTGCGAGACTGCTCCAGAGTTATCGGAATACACCACAATTGGTCTCTCCATGTGTGGCACAACTCAAAATTTTGAAAGGAACTTCCGAAGCTAGATTGCTTCCTTAGACACTTCCGAAGCTGCCACATACTCAGCTTCCACGGTTGAGTCAGCAATACAAGATTGCTTAATACTCCTCCATGAAACAGCTCCTCCAAACAAGGTGAAGATATATCCACTAGTGGATTTTCTCTCATCCTTATCCATCTAGAAATCTAAGTCTATGTATCCAGTAGGAACTAAGTCATCATCCCTGTAAACCAGCATATAATCATTCATACTATTATGGTACTTAAGGATATGCTTTACAGTTTGCCAAGGAGCCTCCCCAGGGTTTGACTGATATCTGCTAATTAAACCTACAGCAAAGCAAATATCTGGCCTAGTGCATAGCATGGTGTACATGAGACTTCCCACAGCCGAAGCGTAGGGAATTCTACTCATCCTGTCTTTTTCCTCTTGGGACTTAGGACAGTCCTTAGAACAAAAAGACAACCCATGTCTGAACGGATTATAGCTCCCTTGCATGAGTTCATGCTAAACTTGGCCAGTATCTTGTCAATGTATGTCGTTTAGGATAATCCTAACATTCTCTGCTTCCTATTTCTAAGAAGCTTAATCCTGATAATGTAACTGGCTTCTCCTAAGTCCTTCATACTAAATTGGCTAGATAGCCAAACCTTAGTAGATGACAATGTCCCTACATCATTCCCAACGTGTAGAATGTCATCCACATAGAGGACCAAAAAATAACATTTATGCCTTCGAATTTCCTGTACACACATAGTTCATCATCGTTTTGAATGAAATCGTAAGACTTTACAGTCTCATTAAAACAAATGTTCGACGTTCTAAGTGCTTGGTTAAGTCCATAAATGGACTTCTTAAGCTTGCAAACCATATGTTCCTGGCCTTTAGCAATAAAACCTTCCAGTTGGGACATATAGATTTCTTCATTAAGATGGCTATTAAAAATACCGTCTTGATATCCATTTTCCATATCTCATAGACGTAATGACATGTAATGACAAGGAGGATATGGTTGGACTTAAGTATGGCTACCGAGGAAAAAGTTTCATCATAATCGATTCCCTCTTTCTAAGTATATCATTTCGCCACAAGCCTAGCTTTGAAGGTTTCCACCTTCCCATCTGCTCCTCTCTTTCTCTTGTATAACCACTTACACCCAATGGGTTTTATCTCTTTAGGTGAAGCTACAAGATCCCAAACCAGATTGAAGTACATAGACTCAATCTCGGCTTTCATTGCTTTATGCCATAGATCTACATCGACATCAACAATAGCTTCTTCGTATCTAGTGGGATCTTGTTCTTAATGGTAAGAGATTAGCTCGAAAGCCTCTCCTGTCCATCTTTCTGGAACTCTAGATATCCTTCCACTATGACGAAGCTCCGTTTGTACAGGTGCTTGAGGTTGTGCCTCTTCTTATTCTATAATCGAGTCTGAAGAAATTGATTCCAAAGATAACTTCGCCTCGAGTTCCAACCTTGTTGAACCTTTAGTAGAAGTACTTTGATCATACTCCAAGCATCTAGCATTGGTACTTACCAGTACTTTCTGCTCCTTGGGATGATAAAAGAAACCTCCTTTTGTCCGTTTTAGATACCCAACAAAGTAGCATAATTCTAATCTTAGTTCTAGCTTGTCTCCCTTGATCAGTACATAAACTAGACAGCCCAATATCCTCAGATAATTTAGACTTGGCTTACACCTAGTCCACATCTCATAGGATGTCCTAGGTACTGACTTGGAAGGCACCAAGTTCAGAATGTATGTTGTTGTTTCCAAGGCATATCCCCAAAAGAGACCGGAAGAGTAGTATGAGACATCATACTTTGGACCATTTCCATTAATGTCTTGTTCATTCTCTCAGCTACTCCATTCTACTAGGGTGTACCCGGCGCAGAAAGCTGAGATACTATTCTATGGTGTACCATATAATCCTTAAACTCATTGAGGAGGTATTCTTCACCACAATCTAATCGTAAGGTTTTGATTAGTTTACCTGTCTGACACTCCACTTCAGCCTTAAACTCTTTAAACTTGTTAAAAAAGATAGACTTGCGCCTTATCAGGTAGACATAACCAAATCTTGTACAATCATCCTTGAAAGTGATGAAGTACTCAAAGCCCCCTCTAGCTTGAGTAGACAAAGGACCACACACATCAATATGAACAAGACCCAATATCTCCTTGATTCTATCAGCCTTTTGGATAAACGACCTTTTGGTCATTTTTCCTATAAAATAGGATTCGCACTAAGGCCAACTTTCCAATCTTAATGAGCCCAAAGACCCATCATTGATTAACCTCTGAATCCTAGTTGAGTTAATATGGCCCAACTTTAGATGCCAAAGATATGAGTTATTGACATTGGTCTTTCACTTCTTATTTTAAGATTCAGATTGACTGTGATTTATTTGATTGTTTGTAGGATTTAAAAAGAATAAATTTCTTTACATGTGCCCTATGCATAAGACTTCTCCATTTCTACTGATAGTAATACTAGAATGGAAACAAATAGAATATCCATGATTTATTAGTTTTGCAACTGAAATTAAATTCTGTCTAAAAATGAGTACATATAAAATATCCTTTAATACAACTACTTTATTACAATTAAAAACAAAATCCAACTTTCCCACTGCAAGGGCTCATACTCGTGCTCCATTTCCTCCTCGTAGTCCATGCTCGCCCTTCTAGAGTATTCTTAACTTGCTTACAGATATGATCAGTAGCACCAAAATCAACAATCCAAGTGAAAGTTGATCCAACCATTGAAATAGACTCTAGATAGAAAACAATACCTGTAGGGTTTTTCTTGGCCTGAAGTTCTGGACACTCATTTTTCCAGTGTCCCTTCTGCTCGCATTTGAAGCATTTATTTTTGGGCTGGGCCTGTGCATTTCCTTTTCTTTTTCTTGAACTTCTTGGGCTTGGGCCCAGTTCTAGAGGAAAAAGTCCTTGCAATCATAGCCTTGGATTGTGGCTTCATAACCTTCTCCACCACCTGGAGCTCTTTCATCAACTCAGTTAAAGTTATGTTCAACTTGTTCATGTTGTAGTTCAACTTGAACTGAGTAAAAGAGCCTGGCAGAGATTTGAGAACCATGTCCACTTGGCTCTCGGGGTCAATAACAGCCCCTAAGTCTTCCGCTTCCTCGAAAGCAGTAATCATTTTTAGCATATACTCTCTGACTAATGCTCCCTCAGCCATCTTAGTGTTTATGATAGTTTTAAGAGCCTCCTGCCTTGCGGGCCAGCTCTTATCGGTGAACATCGTAGCTAATGATTTGCTAATTTCGCATGCAGTGGCCATGTGCTCATATTTTTACTAGAGCACATTAGACATGGAAGCCAACATGTAGCATCGAGCCATTTTATTGGCCTTCTTCCATTCTTTTTCAGCCTCATACTCCTCCATAGTGGAACCCTCCCCAATGACAGGGCAGGTTTCAAAGAGGACATACTCAGCCAAGTTCTTTTTTCAGTCTACATAGTTTGGTCCGTTAGCTTATTCTCACGGAAAATAATAGCCAAAGGACTAAAAGAACCTCCGCCAACCATTTCTGAAATATTAACAATAAAAGAAAATTTAGTTTGTGAAAAAACAAAATAATTTGTGACTTTATGCTCATATTAAATCCGATAATAGTTAACCCTAACACTATTATCTTTAATATGATTAATTTGGCTCTTAGAAAAACTGACTTAGCTTCTTGAGAAAATTAACAGTTTTCTAAGCTAAGTGTATTAACCAGCACAAATTAATTTCCCTTCTAGGTAAGGATCTAAAAGATAACTCCATCATGGGATGATTGTTTCTTATTGTTTCCTATGGACAGTCCCCGCACTATAACCTCCAACTCAGAATTTAGTCATGTGCTTGAGTAGGTGTTACGGATGACCAAGCATACTTCATTAATGACACGATTTTGTGGCTTCTTGTGAAAGCTTATGGAATTCTTGAACATTTTATCCAAACATCTTATAGAAATTAGTTTTCATGCACCCAATCAATAAACTGAAGGCTTAAAAAGGGGAAAAACACAGCACGCGGCGGAAGCGAAAATTGAAAAACTGAAAAAACTAAATAACAAGGGAATTCTAGAACAGAGCCAGCGCCGGCTTCGGCAGCCCTAGCTGGCACCGATTGCGCTCTGTCCAGATTTCAAGGGGAGAAATTTCTAACGTTTTCTCTTTGTTCTCAAAGTTGGCTGGACCGGAATGTGTGGAACCAGGGTAGGTGTGCTGGTGGAAACCTCTACTGCGATTCCTGCAAGTCTCCTACTCCGTCTTTGCATATAGGTGAACGCCAAACTCTCGATCTTCCAATATATAACCTGCATAATCCCGTTTGGTGAACAACTTACAAGGCTAAGGAACTTTCTTGGAGAGAGAGTGAGAGAGGCGTTTCTTTTTTCATAGAGAAGCAGTAAAAAAATACGTTCTGCTCAATCCTCGTGTCTGGACTGACCCATTGGACTCTTAGTTTAGCCTTTTGGACTAAATTAATTATTCTAATTAGAACCAAATAAATGGCCTAATTAATAATTACTTTTTCAGCCCAAATATACTAGTCCAATAAATAAGCCTATATTAGTTTAGTCCCAGATTAATGTTTAATTATTCAAACTGGGCTAAAGCCCTGAATAATTAATTAACCCACCAAACTAATTTAATTAATTCTCTCTCTCCATGGACCTTTATTTTATTCTAACCCAACAATTAAATCAAGCTACTTAAATAAAATAAATTTCATTTAATTTAAGATCAATTCCTTAGCCTGTATATAATTAGGACTCACGGTCTATACTAGGGACCAAAAGACACACCGCTTTGGCTACTAAAATGACCAAAATACCATTGCCATATAAATAGCTGTATTTTGTATTTTAAATATTTCCTAATAAAACCATAAGAAAATATTGACCCTAAGGACAATGCTACGTTAGCAAAGTCTCCGACCTACAGGTGTAATGGCTAAAATACCCCTCTATACATCATCTTACATTGAGAGAGGAAGAAATGTACTAATACCTCTCTAAATGACATCTACCATCCTTAGGCTTCTAGTCCAATGATCCACGACTTCTTGGATTGTTTTCACTTTCCAAGGGAGCTACCCTAAAGCAAACATCCAAGTCATGTTTCCCAGTGCCCCGGATATTTAGATCATTCAGACAACTACAAGGGGCAATATAATACATAAACTATCTTGTACAAGTCTGTTTTAACTAACTAGTCACACATACCCAACATGCAAGTATATTGGTCCTAGATAGAACCTCAACTATAGCATATCAAAGTACATGTTTCCAGCTTCGTCAAATCACGGACTCATACTCAAGTCGTAGAGTACTAGTCCATGTTGTACTAGTAGTAGTCTAGGTTTCTACCATATAGTACTTTTAGAAACTACTACTACAGGTCCTATTCTACGTATTCAAAATACGTTTATGTCATGAAGTTAGTGGACTACACACTGGCTAAAGGTAAGACATTCCCCATTTAGAATTCAGAACATAATAACCTAGACATTATGAGATTCTCATTCTCATCAATTGGTTAGGAACGAACGATTATGTGTTAAGTAACCCGTGATCCATACGTTATTGTGAAAGACTTCCATTAACATGGACCACTTACTTAAACACAATGGGTCTTTTCCAAACATAATTGTGCACAAATAAAAATATAAATTCACAAAGAATTTCTGAAAATAAATTCTTTTATTAAAATATTCGATATTTACATCAAAAACCTAGTCTAAGAAGGTATATTTCCCAACAATCTCTCACTTACACTCTAAGACTAAGTAAGTCTATAGGTGCCCACCCCTATGGCATCTAAGTGTCTCTTGAAGACTCTCTCAGCCTAAAGGCTTGGTGAATGGACCAGCTAGATTGTTCTCAGAGACAATCTGTTCTACCACGACTTCCCGTCTCTGGATGAAATCCCAGATCAGGTGGTACTTCCTCTCGATGTGCTTTCCTTTCTTATGGTTCTTGGGTTCTTTAGATTGTGACACGGCTCCAGTGTTGTCGCAATACATCACAATCGGCCTGTCCATGTGTGGCATGACTCCAAGTTCTGAAAGGAACTTCTGAAGCCAGACTGCTTCCTTGGATGCCTCCGAAATTGCCACATACTCAACTTCCATGGTTGAGTCAGCATTGCAAGATTGCTTGATACTCCTCCATGAAATGGCTCCTCCAGAGAAGATGAAAACATATCCACTTGTGGATTTTCTCTCATTCTTATCCGCCTGGAAGTCTGAGTCTGTATATCCTATAGGAACTAAGTCATCAGCCCTGTGAACCAGCATATAATCTTTCGTTCCCTTGAGATACTTGAGAATATGCTTTACAGCTTGCCAATGAACTTCCTCAGGGTTTGACTCATATCTGCTAACCAAGCCTACGGCAAAGCCGATATCTGGCCTAGTACACAACATGGCATACATGAGACTTCCCACAGCCGAAGCATTGGGAATCTAACTCATTCTGTCATTTTCTTCTTTAAACTTTGGACAGTCCCTTGAAGAAAAAGATAACCCATATCTGCAAGAAATTAGAGCTCCCTTGCATGAGTGTATATTGTACTTGGCTAGCATCTTGTCAATGTATGCCACTTGGGATAATCCTAACATTCTCTGCTTCCTAATTCTAAGAAGTCTAATCCCGAGAATGTAGCTGGCTTCTCCCAAGTCCTTCATACTGAATTAATTAGACAGTCAAACCTTTGTAGATGATAATAACCCAACATCATTTCCAATGAGTAGAATGTCATCCACATATAAGACAAGAAAAACCACATTAATGCCTTCAAATTTCCTGTACACGCACGATTCATCCTCGTTTTGAGTGAAACCATAAGACTTTATAGTCTCATCAAAACTAATATTCCATGCCCTTGATTCCTGCTTAAGTCCATAAATGGACTTCTTAAGCTTGCAAACCATATGCTCTTGGCCTTCAGCAACAAAACCTTTCGGTTGGGACATATAGATGTCTTCACTAAGATGGCCATTTTAAAATGCCGTCTTGACATCCATTTGCCATATCTCGTAGTCATAATGACATGCAATGGCAAGGAGAATACGGATGGACTTAAGCATGGCTATCGGGAAAAAGGTTTCCTCATAATCGATTCCCTCTTTCTGAGTATACCCTTTCGCCACAAGCCTAGCTTTAAAGGTTTCCACCTTTCCATCTATTCCCCTCTTTCTCTTGTATACCCACTTACACCCAATGGGTTTTATCCCTTCAGGTGAAACTACAAGGTTCCAAACCTGATTGAGGTACATAGACTCAATCTCGGCTTTCATTACTTCATGCCATAGATTTGCATCGGTATCAACAATAGTCTCCTCGTATCTAGTGGGGTCTTGTTCCTGATGTTCGGAGACTAGCTCGAAAGCTTCTCCAGTCTATCTCTCCGGAACCCCAGACATTCTCCCACTACGACGAGACTCCATTTGTACGGGCTCTTGAGGTTGTGCCTCTTCTTGTTCCACAATCGGGTCAGAAGAAGTTGATTACGAAGATAACTTCTCCTCAAGTTCCAACCTAGTTGAATCTTTCATATAAGTACTCTGATCATCCTTTAAGTATCTAGCATTGGTGCTTACTAGTACTTTCTGCTTCTTAGGATGATAAAAGTAACCACCTTTTGTCGCTTTTGGATACCCAACAAAATAGCATAACTCTGATCTTAGTTCCAACTTGTCTCCCTTGACCAGTACATAAGCTGGACAACCCCATATCCTGAGATGATTCAGACTTGGCTTACGCCCAATCTACATCTCATAAGGAGTCCTAGGTACTAACTTGGAAGGAACCAAGTTCAGAATGTATGCCGCTGTTTCTAGGGCATATCCCCAAAAAGACACTGGAAGAGTAGTATCAAACATCATTCTTCGGACCATTTCTATCAATATCCTGTTCTTTCTCTCAGCTACTCTATTCTGCTGGGGTGTCCCCGGCATAGAAAGTAGGGATACTATCCCATAATGTACCATGTAGTCCTTGAATTCACCAAGGAGGTACTTTCCACCACGATCCGATCGTAAGGTCTTGATCAATTTACCTGTCCGATGCTCCACTTCAGCCTTAAACTCTTTAAACTTGTCAAAAGAGTCAGACTTGCATCTCATCAGGTAAATAAAACTAAACATCGTACAATTATCTGTGAAAGTGATGAAGTACTCAAAACCCCCTCTAGCTGGTGTAGACAAGTGACCATACACATCAGTGTGAACAAGTCTCAATACCTCATTGGCTCTATCCGTCTTAGGTGTAAATGACCTTTTGGTCATCTTTCCCATTAGACAGGATTCACACTAAGGCCAATTTTCCAATATCAATGAGCCCAAGGGCCCATCATGGATCAATCTCGGAATCCTGATTGAGTTGATATGACCCAACCTTAGATGCCAAAGATAAGAGTCATTGACATTAGTCTTTCTTTTCCTTGTTAAAGGTTCAAATTGAGCGTTATTTAATTGATTGTCAATAGGGTTTAAGAAAAATAGATTTCCATACATGTGCCCAGTGCATAAAATTTCTCCATCTCGATTGATAGAAATACCAGAATGGAAAGACACAGAATATCCTTAATTTATTAGTTTCGCAACCGAAATCAAATTCTGTCAAAATCCAGGTACATATAAAATATCTTTCAAAACCACTATTCTATTACAATCAAAAACAAGATCTAGCTCTCCCACTGCAAGGGCCCAAACTTGTGCTTCATTTCCTACACGTAATCCATGTTCGCCCTTCTGGAGTCTTCTAATCTTTCTAAACCCCTGCAAGGAGTTACAGATGTGATCAGTGGCTCCTGAATCAACAATCCAAGTGGAAGTTGATCCAACCATTGATATGGACTCTAGATAGAAAACATTACCTGTGGGGTTTTTCTTGGCTTGAAGATCTAGACAATCCTTTTTCCAATATCCCTTCATTCTACATTTGAAGCACTTGCCATTGGGTTTGTCTTTGGGCTGGGTCTTGGGCTGGGCTACTGCGTTGCCCTTCTTCTTCTTCAACTTTATGGGCTTGGGCCCAGTTCTAGAAGATGAAGCCTTAGCAATCATAGCCTTAGATTAAGGCTTCATAACCTTCTCTGCCATCTGGAGTTCCTTCATCAACTCAGTTAAACCTATGTTTAACTTGTTCATATTGTAATTTAACTTGAACTGAGTAAAGGAACCCGATAGAGATTCGAGAACTATGTCCACTTGGTTCTCAGGGTCAATGACAGTCCCTAAGATTTCTGCCTCCTCGAAAGCAGAATCATCTTGAGCATATGCACTCTGACTGATGCTCCCTCAGCCATCTTAGTGTTAATGATAGTTCGAAGAGCCCCCTACCTTGAGGGTCGGCTCTTATCCGCGAACATCGTAGCTAATGATTGACTTACGTCGTACGTAGAAGCCATGTGCTCATATTTTGACTAGAGCACATTAGATATGGAGGCTAACATGTAACAACGAGCCATCTCGTCGGCCTTCTTCCATGCCTTCTCAGCCTCACGCTCTTCGGCGATGGAACCTTCCCCGATAACAGGACAGGTTTTGTAAAGGACATACTTATACTCTTCCGCTGTGAGTTTTATGTCCAGGTTCCTCTTCCTATCCACATAGTTTGGTCCCGTTAGCTTATTCTCTTGGAGAATAATGGCCAATGGACTAAAAGAACCTCTCACCATTTCTAAAAAATCAAAAAATAAAAGGAAAAAGATTTAGTTTGTGAAAACAAAACAAATATGTGCACTTTATCCTTATTATCAAAACTGATAATAATTAATTTGGCTCTTAGGAAATCTGACATAGCTTCTTGGGAAGATTAACAGCTCCCTAAACTAAGTGTGTTAACCACCACAAATTAATTTTCTTTCTAAGTAATGATCTAGAAGATAACTCCATCGAGGGGATGGCTGTTTCCTCTCATTTCCGATGGACAAACCTCGCACTATAACCTCCAACGTAGGCTGGCTGATCATAGTACGTGTCCCGAGTTATTAATTACATCCCTCCATTAGATCTAGATCTTTGTGGTATCCACATCGTATACGGATTCACTCCTAGGATGATGTGAGGGGACCCACGATCTCTAAGGAGGATCATGATGGAAGCCGTGGGGCCGTTGGACTCCTACTTAGTCTTTTAAAACAAGGGTTTTTTGAAAAATATCCTTTTGAAAATTTCCATTAAGTTTTCCCTTAACTCTAAAATAAAATATCTAAATCCATTAAAATCTCTATGTCAAGTTATATATCCTTTGAGAGATTTTTCCATTGACTAATTTTATTTAAGTTCGAAACTTAATAATTTCAAAAAAATTTCAATTAAAACTTTCTAGACACTTTGGTCTCAAGTTTATTTGACAAAATAATTTTTCTTGTGCCAAAATAAAACAAAATGGCTTTCTATTTTAACTTACAAAAATATCTAAATCTAATATATTTTCTATGTCAAGGATTAAATCCTTTGAGAAAATATCCAAGGATTAATTTTTGTTCAAGTTAAAATAACCACTTAATTTGTAGAAAAATGTTTTCTTTGTCAAAATATTCCCAAAGACTTCGGTCTTTGAGAAAATGTGCACATAGGTACATAAAAATAAATAGCATGGTAGAAAACAGTAGACGTTTTCATGGTTTTCTAATTTTAAACCTAAGTGTCTAGATAATATAATTAAACACATTAATTAATTAATTATTGGTCTTGTTTAATCTTAAAATCCCTTACTAATATTTTTCATGCAAAAATATTTCATGAATATTAACTATTGCAAAAATATTAACTTCGCCTGGTATAGACCCCAAAACCAAAAAGAAAATGCAAAAAAAATTACAAGGAAAAATAAAAATTTCTCCTTGGTCTACTGCAACCGCCGGACTAGATCGAGCACCCATCTACACTGCGGTCCACTGCACCCGCCGCATAGAACCAGACCCCGCGGGTGACCAGTGTCGGACCGGATCCTAGACCCGAGCCGGCGCCGGCTCGGGCAGCCTCAGCCGGCGCCAGTTGAGGTCTGCCGACCTTCTGTGATTTTCTTGCGATTTTTCTGCAATTTTCTTTTTGGTTTCCTGCAACTTTCTTCCTGCATTGGCTCTCTGATTTCAACCCAAATACAATAAAATCAACCAAAACCAACAATCGCCTATACCCTTTAATATTGATCTTACACGATTTGCTAAGGAAAATAGTAAATTACAAATCTCCTGTACCTCCATCAAAGAGGTTTAACAGAGAATCTATCCATACCAAAAATAGCGAAGGATCACAGTTTAATCACACATATATGTCCATTCTTATTCAACTAGATGCATGCTTCCTATATTTTCACAAAACCTTCATACTTTGATGCCAATTGAAGGCTTAAAAAGGGGAAAAACCCTGCACGCAACGGAGGCGACAATTGAAAAATAGGAAAAATTGAAGAACAGGGGAACTCCCGAATAGAGTCGACGCCGGTGTCGATAGCTCTAGTCGCCGCCGGTTGCACTCTGTCCAGATTTTGAGGGGAAAATTTTCTAACTTTTTCTCTTTGTTCTCAAAGTTAGCTAGACCAGAATGTGTGGAATTGGGGTAGGTGTGCTGGTGGAAACCTCTGGTGCGATTCTTGCAAGCCTCCTACTCCATCTTTGCATGTAAGTGAACGCCAAACTCTCGATCTTCCAGTATATAGCCTGCCTAATCCCGTTTGGTGAACAACTTACAGGGCTAAGGAACTTTCTTGGAAAGAGAGTGAGAGAGGTGTCTCTTTTTTCACAGAGAAGTAGTAAAAAAAAAACGTTCTGCTCAACCCTCCTGTTTAACCTAAATAAAACCCTAGGTTAAACTGGATTGGTCCATTGGACTCTTAGTTTAGCCTTTTGGACTAAATTAATTATTCTAATTAGAACCAAATAAATTGCCCAATTAATAATTAATTTTTCAGCCTAAATAAACTAATCCAATAAATAAGCCTATATTAGTTTAGCACCAGGTTAATCTTTAATTATTCAAACTGGGCTAAAGCCCTGAATAATTAATAAACCCACCAAACTAATTTAATTAATTCTCTCTTTTCATGGACCTTTATTTTATTCTAGCCCAACAATTAAATCAAGCTGCTTAAATAAAATAAATTCTATTTAATTTAAGATCAATTTCTCAGCCTGTATATAATTAGGACCAAAAGACACACCGCCTTGGCTACTAAACTGACCAAAATACCCTTGCCATATAAATAGTTGTATTTTTCATTTCAAATATTTCCTAATATCACCATAAGAAAATATTGATTCCAAGGACAATGCTGCGTTAGCAAAGTCTCCGACCTACAGGTGTAATGACTAAAATACCCCTCTATACATCGTCGTACATTTAGAGAGGAAGAAATGTACTAACACCTCTCTAAATGACATCTACCGTCCCTAGGCTTCTAGTCTAATGATCCACGACTTCCTGGATTGTTTCTGCTTTCCAAGGCAGCTATCCTAAAGCAAACATCCAAGTCATGTTTCCTAGAGCCCTGGATATTTAGATCATTCAGACAACCACAAGGGGCGATATAGTACAATAACTATCTTGTACAAGTCTGTCTTAACTAACTAGTCACATATACCCAACATGCAAGTATATTGGTCCTACGATAGAACCTCAACTATAGCATATCAAAGTACATGCTTCCAGCTTCATCTAACCACCAATTCATACTTAAGTCGTAGAGTACTAGTCCGCACTATACTAGTAGTAGTTTAGGTTTCTACCATATAGTACTTTTAGAAACCACTACTACAGGTCATGTTCTATGTATTAGAAATACGCTTATGTCATAAAGTAAGTGGACGACTCACTGGCTAAAGGTAAGCCATTCCCATTTGGAATTCATAACATAATTACCTAGACAAGATGAGATTCTCATTCTCATCAATCGGTTAAGAATCAACATTTATGTGTTAAGTAACCCGTGATCCATACCTTATTGTGAAAGACCTCCATTCACATGGACCATTTACTTAAACACAATGGGTCTTTTCCAAACGTAATTGTGCACAAATAAAAATGTAAATTCACAAACAATTTCTGAAAATAAATTCTTTTATTAAAACATTTGATATTTACCTCAGAAACCTAGTCTAAAAGGGCATATTTCCCAACACAAACACCATATAATTCTCTTCCAACCAATCATGTGAAACAGCAAGGTTCCCAATTACCGATTAGAAAATAACACTTGTTTCCTTTTTTACCATAATTACTATATTTATCCCCAAAAAAAAATAATTAAGGTCACTATTCACCTAAATTGAGAAAGTTTTTATTTTATCAATGCAATCTATGCATTAAATTGAATTTAGCAATGGGTTTCAATTTTTTCCCAAATTCTTTCTCGGTTTTCTCAATTTGCAATTTAAAATTCTAACAATATCCCAAAAATTTTTCTTACACCAAAACATTTATCTCATTAAACTAATCTTTTCTTTTTCTGGACATTCAGACAAATACACATTCAATAAAAAGTAGTAAGCTATTAGAGGCACAAAACGGGATGTTACATATCGTGCTTAGACTGAAGAACGTTGGGCATAGAAACCAACACATAGCATCTAGGCATTTCATCATTTTTCTTCAATACCCTTTTAGCCTCACGATCTTAGCCCATGGAATCTTTCTCAATTTCAGAATATGGGTTGGTCAGCATGTACATGTACCAATCAACAATGAGTACTGTATTTAGATTCCTTTTGCAATCCGCATAATTTGATCCAGTTAACTTATTCTCCTTAAGAATAATGGACAAAAGACTGAAACTAGATATTTCTGTTGATTGGACAAAAAAAATCTTTTAGAAAAAAGTTTGTTTTGGTAAAACAAACATAAATGCACATTTGAACATCATATTAGATCCATGATATGGTTAACATATTAAAACCATTATAAAAAATATGAAAATTTTGGCTATTAGGAAGATTGACAGAACTTCATAGGAAGGTTAACAATTTTTTTAGTTAAGTATATTACTATCACTAATTAAACTTCCTTAATAGTTAATGATCTGGAGATAGTTCCATCGATAGGATAATCACTACTCATATTAGCTACGAATAATCTAATGTTAATACCTCCAATGTAGGCTGGCCAATGCCAACATATATCCATGGAATTAAATATAATTCCTCTATTTTTTCTACATTCTCGCGAAAATCCATCTTACAGTGGTTCATGCTCAAAATGACACGAGGATAACCACAATCTCTTATGAAAATCTGTGACGGAAGTCATAGGGTTGTTCGAACCCCTCTTCCACTTAATCATTTGAGAAAAATAGGTTTTTGAGAAAATATTATTTCTAAAAATATATTTGGTTTTCACTACCTTAAGTAAGAATCCAAAAATTCAATGAATATTCTCTGTGTCAAAGATAATACACTTTAAGTGAATAAACTATGAATTTTTATTTTCAGTACTTAAGTTAAAACCATTTCTAGAAACTAAGTTTAAAATACTTAAACACAAAGTATTCTCCATGTCAAGGATAAACCCCATTGGAAGAATAAATCATGAATTTTATTTTAAACTCCTTAGTTCCACTTTTTAAACATTTTCCTTACTTGTTTTATCTAGAGAAAAAATACTTTCTCAAAAACTTTGTGTAATTGATCACAAAATTATACTAAAAAAATTATTCATGCTTCCAAAATAAACTTTTTACATGCTATTTCTATCCTTTAATTATTATGTGACCAAATAATGGATTAAACATCATAATAATAATAAATTTAAAATGATCTTGTCCAGCAAATTCTTAGGTGATTCCTCCTTTACTAGCCATTTTCATGTAAAATTATTCGTCACCATAAATAAACAATTGCAAGAAAAATAATCTTATGTGATATGGGCCTCAAAAATGAAAAAAGATTCATAATAATAAAATTACAAAATTGCAGCATATCTAAGTTCAACCGACGTCGATTTCTCTATAGCATCTAGTACGGATTCATCCCCACAAATCTCTAGCCGCAAACTAAAACTAACTTTGTGTCAGCTATACCGCATGACCCTGTGCCAGTTGTTCCAGAAACCTGTCCCTAAACTCATCCGGTGCTGATTCTCTTATCTTATCTGTTGCCAGTTAGTATCTGCTACGCCATCTACAAATTTCTTATATTCTTTTCTCTTTGAGATCACTCCATTCTCCAAGTACAATATTGTTACAAAACTGAGGCTTACAAGAGTTCTACATGAAAAACAAATAAATAATAGATACAAGTATCTATACCTCCACACACGAGGTGTACACAACATCTACCCATATAGAAAATTGTAAGGGATTCACAAAACAATCACAAAGATTAGATTTTTCTTAGTAAATGAACCACATTTTGTGGTTATTTACCTAACAATACTACTAGATTAAACTAGTGGCTCTGATAATACTTAAAGGATTGCACAAAAATTAAAACACGCAATGGAAGCTTGCAAATTAAAAATTTTTCCAAACATAATCTAGAAGAACTTACTTTTAGTGTGCTTAGGTTGAATAACAGTAACCAAATTGTCATTCGATAGGGCATCTTGAAGAAGAACTATGACTTGTTCTGCAGGGATGCCAGCCAATCACCAACTCATTTGCATCAAACTTATTTTAATCTTCTAGAGTATTCTCTAAATCTACTATATACTAATCTACTATTGAAAATACAAACAAATTGATGAACGAGAATAGAATAGCATAGGGAGAATGTTAGCACACACACAAAGGAGGCAAGGTTTTTTTTTTTTTTTTTTCCCTTTCCTTGAGACTTATAGAGAACTGCTCTCATAAATTGGCAATACAAAATTTCTATTGCACACACCTTATAGTGGCTGGCCATCGTAGGGATTATATCTTTGGGGTCTGCACTCCTCAAAACCCTAATAAGTCGAGATTTTAATTATTGAGCCCGTGGCTAATTAAATAGAGCTCTTTTATTAATTAATTACTTTTTTTGCTCCAAATATAAAATTATCCAAGATAATTAATTAAAAAACTTATTTAATAGATTGGCGGAATACAATATTCTGATCAAATAATTAAATATTGGACTCTCAAAATAATTCTTCCATTATTTATTTCATCCAATGAGCCCATGTAGTAAATAAATTACTAAGGTTCCTTGAGAAACTCCGAGGACCAAAAAATATATTATTCTTGGCAGCTAATATGACCAAAATACCCTTGCTAACACATTATTATGTTTTATCATTTTTATTATTCCATTTTTCACCATATAGAAATATTAACTCCAAGAACAGTTTTGCAAATGCATTGTTTTCAATATACAAGTATAATGACAAAAATACCTCTCTACATAATATCTATTATTGAGATAGAAAAATCATACTAATAACTTTCTCAATGATATCTACCATCCTTTAATTTCTAGTGAGATAATCCCTGAATTCCAATATGTACCCACTTATCTCAGGGGACTACCCAAAAACATACATACTTAATCACATTTCTTAGGGCCCCGGATTATTTAGATTATCTTGAATAGACTAATAGAAAAAAGTGATTTACCAATCGACTGCTAAATTCGGTTGGCAATCATGATTTACCAACCGATTACCATCCAAATGGCATCGCATGCAAAAAGCTTAGCATGTAAATTTTCCAACCAAAATTTTTGGTGTCGGTTGGTAATTACTAACCACAATTCGGTTGGTACTGTAAAATTTAAGTTTAGAAATTTGGCATTAAGTTTGGCATTTCGAGTTGACTATTTCGGTTGGTAATTATCCACCAAAATTTGGTTGGTAATGTAAAATCTTCGATTGGAAATTTGGAATTAAGTTTGGCATTTGAGTTGACTATTTTGGCTGGTAATTACCAACAAACATTTATGTTACCAACCGATTGTTGCAGTTGGTAATTATCAACCGAAAATGTAGCTTGTAAATTTATAATTTTTCGTTGGTAAATTTGTATTTAATATAAGATTGTAATTTACTAATTTACCAACTAAAACATGTTGTTACAAACCAAAATATATGTAGGTAATTACCAACTGACTTTCGGTTGGTAATTATTTTTTTCTGGTTGGTAGATTTGTTTATTTACCAACTGAACATTCAGTTGGTAATTTTCCAACTATTTTAGTTATTTAAAATCCGTTGGTAATTTTTTGTTGGTAAATTACTAATCGAGTTGTTCAGTTGCTAATTCTTTTTTTCCACTGGTAGTTTTCCTTATTTACGAACCAAATATTTAGTTGGTAATTTTCTAACTATTTTAGTAATTTAAAATCTGTTGGTAATTTTTTGTTGGTAAATTACCAACTAAGTTGTTTGTTGGTAGCTAGTTGGTTTGAAAACAACTAACTGTTACTTTAATATTTTACCAACCGAATTATTTTCAATTACCAACTGAAATACCAACCGAATTATATTCAATTAACAACTGATTTTTTAGTTGGTAACTTTTCTTTGATTTGGCAAAATTTTGATGCATTTGAACATATAACTAAACACTTGCATTTGACAAATTCATAAAATAATAAAGTCAAAACACATCCACAAACCCAACATAAACTTCATCCTTTCACAAATTCACAAATCCAACACAAACATCATCCTATCCTTCCACAAATTCAAAGCAAATATATTTATTCCCTCACAAAATACCACAAATCCTAACCAAGCATCATATTTAATTAAACATAAAAGATTATTGTAATATGAAAGTGAGATGAAGTGCAAGTCCAAGGTTTAACAACAGTGAAGGAATATTAATTTTCTGGTGGATTTGATCCACTTAGGTCCTTAACCTTCTGTGTTAGCAAAGAAACCTCCACTGTCAACAGCTCATTTGTCTTCAACACTTCTTGAATCTGTGTGTCAATAGCCTTTTGCACCAACTCATTTATAGCATTTTGAAAGTCAGTTGTCTCCACATATTGTGAAGCACCGATGAAATGGATGAAGAAGATGATGACTTGTGTGAAGTAGATTTCTGTAGACAACTAGAGCTTAGGGATCCCATGCCATAAACATCATTCCCTTTCTTAGGTTGGCCTACAACTCACAACCAAATAACAACCATGTTTATTGGTGGAGGTTGCTCCCCTTCAAGTGTCTGGCTAGCAAGTGATGCCATCTCTTTCTTCAATTCTTCTTGGTAGCGATGCTAACACATAAACAAATGCAGAAATATCAAAATAAAAAATAGATAAGAATTTTGGAAGAAACACCATGAAAATCTCAACTATATTAGTGATTGTGTAGCTTAAAATAAAGAACATCCATCAGAATTAGAATCATCTGGTTGTAACATAAAAAGTAAAAAAGTAACACCATCATTTGAATATTTTGCCATCTTTCCAATTAGAAAATTTTATTTGACTTGGTCCACAATGCACGCCCCCTAATCCTCCCTTTTCATAGTTCATGCATAACAAAAACGTTTTAACCAAGCTCCCCCCCCCCCAACACCCACAAAATGCCTATACATATGGAAAGCAATAAATAGGCACGTCAAAGTCTTCCACTTTGGATAGAAAAATGGAAGCGGTAAAGCTGCCTTCACTTGAGCTAAATATAAAACTAATGACCATTATTAACTTATGAAACTTACATATGTTTCCTTGGACCGCTTGTCAACAAAGACAAGTTCAATGCCTCCAAGCCCCATGTCTTCACCCTCCAACATTCGGCGTTCCTTCTTAATCACTTGCTCAACCTCATCTCCAGTGTTTGTTGTGTGTGTGAAGACATATATTTCAGAGTGTGAGTAGTCCCTATTATATTTCCCCCCTATATTTGGTTTAATAAAAAAATAGTATTAAAGTACATTAGATATATAAATATTAATTCTACGTATTTTTAGAACAAGTTATTTTCATAAATTTGAATTGAAGTACTTAAACTAAGAAAAGTTACTAGTTTTCTCTTGTGTATTGTCACCGTATGGAACCGCTAGAGTGACGTGAGCCTCCTAAACCTCCACAATCACTACTTCTATTTGCCTTCATTATCTCTGAAATCTTCCTAAATTTGTCACCATCCTAAATTGCTCGCAGCTTGTTAATAAGAAAAGTTACTTGTTTTCTCTTGTGTATTGTCACCGTATTGAACCGCCAGAGTGACGTGAGCCTCCTAAACCTCCATAATCACTATTTCTATTTGCCTTCATTATCTCTGAAATCTTCCTGAATTTGTCACCATCCTAAATTGCTCGCAGCTTGTTATAGTCTTCATCCTTCATAAAGTCATATGAGATTTTCCCTTTACGAACTTGGTCCATCAAATAAGTGTTGATCTTTCTACCTTTTTCTTCCCATTTTCATCTAATGAGTCCATCATGTATCCTATCCCACTGGAACTGTTTCTGCATATTATCCATAAGAATTATCAAAACATTATATAGATGATTCATATATAACACTTATAATAAAAGTAATAAAAGAAACAATTACCATCCACTCGGCAAACCAAACATCTTTAACTATATTTGGGACCTTCGATCAAGATTCATATGGTCCAAGAAACATTGATTGTATGATTGGTTGAATGGAACGTGCAGGCTTGTTACCTGGCAACCTCTTAGCTTTATCTTCTTCGCAAAGAATTCTGCAATACAATAAAAAAAATTAACAAAAACAACCCTTAGGTTATATAGAAAAGTGGCAGATTCTTTTATTAAAAAAAAAATCAATTTCTTCTTTACTTCCTATGCTCATCAGCAATACTATTTTCTTTTAGGCAATGGTAGTGATTATTCTAAATTTGGAGGCGATCCAAAAATTGAACATATGGACACAAAAATTTAAGAACTTGAATCAAATTCTATAATAATTCATTTCATTTCACAGAAAAAATGAAGGCTTTCAATAAGAAATGAAGGCTTCTGTTTGAGTGTTCTCCTGATTTTTGTTGTCAGGTTCATAATGTTGACTAATCATTGGATGGTTGCACTTGGGTTAGGGTGGGAGATTTCAACCTAATTTGCTGGAGTTGTGATTGCTTGATGCTGAGAATAGACATAGTTGTATCATGCCCATAGCTGAATACCCTTACTGTAATTACAATTTACACTAGCCATATTTTCCATTTCTTCTATATAACTCATACCATCTAAACTTTCCTAATCCTTGTTTAGCATTTATATATGTGTGATTCAATCATCTTTTCAATCCAGCTTTCAGAAAAATGCTAAAACAATTCATAAAATGAAATATGGCAAAATCCTAAAATGAAACTACGAAATAAAATTTGCCTAGCATGCATTCATTAACATATAACCAACTTAAGTTCTCATTTTCACACCTCCTGAACATAACATGTTTCAGCCCTCTTTCCTGCATTTTCTTCACAAAAATACATATCAAAAGAGAGCTCAAAACATCTAAAACAAACTCTAAACAATTGGTTCAAACAACAACAACAAACAGCCAGCAACCAAAAAATTTTGCTTATGAACTTCAGCTTTGTTTTTGCAAGTTTCTCCAACAAAAAAATGCTTCAAGCAATCACAACTCTAGCAAATTAGGTGAGCAATCACAACTCCAGCAAATAAGCTAAGAAAGTTACATATCCTCTTATCCAACCCAAGCATTCCAAGTTACTGAAATCATTTGTAGCAATAGACCAAACCACTACTCATAAATGTGTGATTCAATCATCTTTTCAATCCAGCTTTCAAAAAAAATGCTAAAACAAGTCGTAAAATGAAACATGGCAAAACAACATTTTTTTTTTCATGAATAGCTTTATTTCCTTTCATTCTCATGCATTCTTTTGTATTCAAAATTCCAAAAAATCGACTCTCCTCTTCTTGTAACATTTCTAGGTTCATTTAGGTTTAGTTGCTTCAGAGAAGTACCCTGTAAACATACCAAATAAATAGTTGTAAACTACGAATCAAAATCGGCCCAGCATGCATTTGTTAACATATAAGCAGCTTAAGTTCTCATTTTCACACCTCCTGAACACAACAATGTTTCAGCCCACTTTCTTGCATTTTCTTCATAGAAATACATACCAAAAGAGAGCTAAAACATCCAAAATAAACTCTAAACAATTGGTTCAAACAACAACAACAAATAGCCAGCAACCAAAAAAATTTCTTATGAACTTCAGCCTTGTTTTTGCAAGTTTCTCCAAAAAATTTCATAAAGTTAATAGAAACCTTCATTGCCATCAAACTTCACCAACAAAGTTGTTGACATTCTAAAGGGTTTACTTGCTCAAAAAGAGGCAGTAAAGGATTTTTATACTGAAAATTATAAGTGTACATAAGTAGTATATCTTCAAATAACAATGGCTGATAAAAGGTAATGTCAAGTGAAGTCCTCGTAATCTTAGAAAACATCATTGTATGGATCCTTCTTCTATCTTTTCGGTTATTAAATGACACTAGAAATCACTTTTCAATTATTGTCTCTGGTATTCAAATAATGGTGTTTAGTCAACAGTATTACAAGCAAAATGGCAGTGTTTTGACTAAAATGCTTTCTTGTCTAGATTTATTTCTGCTTCTTATCCACTTGAGTTAAGGCCTTCAACTCAGCATTTGATAGGTTTAAAAAAGTGATAAAAGTTAGGTAACATAGGAAACAGTGACATAGAAAAACAAAAAGATAGAAAAATTTGAACTTAAGAAAAATTAAAAGATGGAAATAACTAAACTTAATCTTAATTTTACCTTGTTTTATACATTTCTTATGTGAGATAATAAGAGTAATGATCAATTATCGGAAAAATATTTACTTCCTTTGTAAAAGGAGGATTGAAAACTTTGATGCCTCAAAGGAATTTGATAGAAACCTCCTGAACACAAAAATGTTTCAGCCCTCTTTCCTGCATTTTCTTCACAAAAATACATACCAAAAAAGAGCTGAAAACATCCTAAATAAACTTCAAACAATTGGTTCAAACAACAACAACAAACAACCAGCAACCCAAAAATTTTCTAATGAACTTTAGCTTTGTTTTTGCAAGTTTCTCCAACAAAATTCATATCAAAAGAACCTAAGGATAATGTCCATTTTAAACCATTAAGCTTAAACCCCTAAAGCAAATTCATAATCTAGTAGCAAAAAAGATGCGGTAAAAGAAAAGAGAAACCACTTACTCATCTCCCTCGATAAAACAACAAATCTTGCCCTGAGATGGTGTATTAATTGCAGAAGATGAGGCAGATGAATGCACCACAATATGAGTAGAAGATGCTTAGGCATGATTATCAGAAGGTGTACCATCAGGTTGACAATTAGATGGTGTAACATCAGCGTGGCCATCAAGAGGAGTATCATCTGCATCAACAGTTGCATCAACATTTTGAGGAGTATGATATACATTGTCAGTAGGAGTATTCGGAGCACATTCATCAACAGCAATATGGTGTTCCTCATTCTCATCCAAAACAAGAGAAAACTGCTGTTCAGTAGCTACAGTGACTGAAGTAGTAGATTTTAGCAAAGGCGTCGAATCCTTTCGAGTCGATGCTGATGATCGTCCACCAACTGAGGGGCCACCAAGAGCTGCTCATCCTCTCCTTGACAAAGGTGAGGAACCAGAACCCCTACCAGTTTGGTTTTTCTTTCCACGCACCATTTCTGAAAAATACAATAAGTAATGAAAAATATTAATTAAACACTTAATTAAAAGAATACAAATAAATGAAAATATTAATTGGAGATAAACAAACCACAAATAATGCAAGAATAAGATAAAATAACTATAGACAATCTAACCCTACCATTCTAGTCACTAAGGTAATTAGAATCACTGCTTAGTTCTTTTTCAAAGTCATCTGTTGATTCCTCTAACTCTTCTTCATTAGAACTCCTTATGAACTCTCCCTCACTCTCTACTAGATCAACATTGTCAATAGTATCCACTTCATCAAAAATGCCATTGGGATCTCTGAGACTATCTATTTCATCATCCAAAATATCAACATCTGCAACTTGGACTTCATCCTCTTGAAGTGCACTATCCATTGTCCCCATCTCTAAGTTTCTTCTTGTAGCTACATGACAAACATGCACCCAATCTGCTGAGTCTTTCCTTTGGCTTGGATAAGGTATGTAATACACTTGGCTTGCTTGATGTGCAAGCGCAAATGGCTCATATTTTCTCAAACAACGCTTGTGATTACTATCAACCATTTTATACTTTGGATGGATTCTCATGCCAACGTTTTGCACTAGATCATACCAATCACATACACAATGAAATAAGTAAGCTCGTTTAATTGGCAACTCTGGGTATTCTAATTCAACAACTTCCTTTAGCACACCATAATAATTCATTGTGTCTTCATCATTGCTATTTGAACCTTTTATGCACACACCACTATTGGTTGTGGATTTCCCTTTACTATGGGCAATAGTGTGGAAATTGTACCCATTCACAAAAAACTATGAGTATGTGGGAACAGATCTCTTTTGGCCCCAAGTAATGTGTTTTATTTCCTCACTTGAAACATTGTTAGTTGGATCATTTGCCTTGGTGACAAAAAATATGGAACACTTATTAATTATTTACATTAAAGAAAAACAAGAGTACCTGAGAAGTTGAATTATGCTTACATATCTATTAAACCAATGAACAAACTATCTTTCCAGTGCTAATTCGATGTCAGAGGCAGAAATTCTTGAGGAATGAAGAAGTTTTTCAGCCTTGAACAACCTAAATACTATATAAAAAAATAATGTGTAAGTTATGTACCCGCTATTATTTGTAATCAGTAAGAAAAATAAATACTCACTTTGCATAGGGTTGGACCTCTTCGGTGTTCAATAACATATACAATGCAGCTGCATCATGTTCTTTGTCTAATAGGAATCTAGTTTTTGAAGCACCTAATGCCCGACCAGGATAGCTAAAAGTTGAAATTCTTGAACCAAATAACTCTAAACTACCACCACCATCATTTCTATCAACTCTTTTATTCTTTGTTTTGACACGAGGTTCAAAGTAATGCATGCAAAAACTTGGCACTTCTTCAACTATGTATGCATTACATATTAAAGCCTCAACCTTTGCCTTATTCTTCGCCTTCTTTTTCAAAGTGTAAAAGAACATAAGGATAAAAAGTATTAATGGTATGCCAAAAAATAAATGCCATCAAATAAGGTAAGAATTATATGATTGATCTCTCAAAGGGATACATCCATCTATATTGCACAGGTCCCCCAACTAGAGTTTCATACAGTAAGTGAATTAGCAAATGCTCCATTGAATCAAAAAAGCTTGGAGGAAAAATTCTCTCTAACTTGCATATGACCACAGCAATGTTTTCTTCCAATTTAAGTACTTGGTCATCATGCAACATTCTAGAAGTCAAATCCTTCAAAAATAAGCTCAATTCTATTAGTGCATTGCTAAAAGCTTCTAGGAGCAAATGCGGAAATGCTATGGGAATCAACCAGAGCAAGAATACATGACAGTCATGAGATTTAAGGCCAAACAATTTGCATTCTTTCATATCCACACATCTTGACAAATTAGAAACATAACCATTAGGAAATTTTAACGATTTGATCCATTCACACAGGATTTTTCGAGCATTTTTTTCCAAATGGCTTCTTTGTACCTCCTTCAGATAGCTCCAAATCCTTTCGTCGACAAATCTCACTTAAATCTCTTCTTGCATTTTCACCATCCTTGGTTTTTCCCTTAACATCAAATATAGTATTAAATATGTTGTCAAAAAAAATTGTATGATATGCATAACATCAAGATTATGTCTAATGAGATTTGTTCTCCAATATGACAAACTCCAAAATATACTTTTCTTACCCCAATTATAAGACTCCCCGTAGCCTTCCAGTATGCCATTTCCACCATTTTCAAGCACAGTAGGCAAATCTTTCACTCGAACCCATATTTCATCCCCACTTAGTCTCTATAGAAGTGGTGATTTCTCAGTTCGATTTTTCCTAAATGAGTTCTTATTCTTTCGAAAAGGTGATTAAGAGGCAAAAATTGTCGATGGCAATCAAAAAAACTTTGCTTGCAAGAATATTGAAGGCTAAAGGCCTTTAACTTCTCTATACAATCTGGACAAGATAATTTACCAGCCATGCTCCATCCAGGCAACATGCCATAAGCTAGAAAGTCACTTATTGCCCACATCAAAACAACCCCTATTTGAAATTTTTCTTTAGTGAAATATCGTAAGTTGGAACTCCTACTTCCCATAACTGTATTAAATTATCCACTGGAGGTTGCAAATACACATCTAACTGTTTCTTAGGATTTTTGGGACCAAGAATTATGACACTCAGAAACATGTACAGTGATTTCATACACATCCCGAGTGGCAGATTGTAGGGAGTTACTATCACAAGCTAATAAGAATATTGTTTCCCAAATTGGCCAAATGGAGTGAATCCATTAGTGCAAAGTCCAAGTCTTACATTGCCAAACTCAGCAGAGAATGAAGGATGTGCATGATTGAAAGACTTCTAAGCCTCTACTTCAGAAGGATGACTAATAGTCCGAAGAAGAGGTTTATGCTCTGCATGCCATCTCACATGTTGGGCAGTAGCTTTTGATGCATACAATCACTGTAATCTTAGTGTTAATGGCAGATAATGCATTCTTGCATATGGCACATTTTTCTCCACACCAAAACTCCCTTTTTTTTTAGTTTCCATCTAGGATGATTACAAAACTTGCATTCTATAAACTGCTCATACACTTTTCAAAAAAGTATACACCTATTGATACAACATGCAATTTGTTCTTATGGAAGCCCCAAACCCGAGACAAGTTTTTTTGTCTCATAAAATTTTTTTGGCATTTTATCTCCTTTAGGTGTAACGTCTTTGATGAGTTGTGCTATAGCATCAAAACAAGCTTCAGGCAAGTTGTAATCTAACTTTATCGTTAAAAGTCAAGCAACCGTGGACAATTGAGATTGATTATCACACCCGGGCCACAATGATTCATTTGCTACTTCTAGTAAATCATAAAACTTTTGTGCACCTATATTAGGCAACTCATTTGTTTGCATATGTTCATCCAATGTCCTATCCTATCCAACTACATCAAAAAGCACATCCCTAAATGGATTGCTTGCCTCAAAGGCCATTTCACAGACATTAGGAACCTCATTGGTAGGACTTTACTCTGTGGGGAAGATATATGGCTGCCTATGGGAATACCATTGATAATAATTTAGAAGAAATTGTTTCTTACATAGATGAAGCTTTACATCATCAACACTTAATAATTTTCGATTCCTACACTTTGAACATGGACATCTAATTTTCCCCTACTAGTAAAGTCCAATTGTGTGCTTGCAAATTGGATAAATTCATTAATACCATTCACAAACTCTCTCGTTATCCCTTTTTTACCAGGTAGGCGCCTATTACGCATCCACACTCAATCAAGACTCATTGAGAGCATTTGTATCGGACAAGCTAAAAATGCAAACAATGAAATAGATATTCTAAATCAAAAATATTGAAAATGTTCCCAACAGATCTTGAACTTTAAATATTCATTTTTTCCTACATTTATCTATCATAGATTTCTTGTTTAGACTATATATATTCATCCTTAATAGTACTTGAACCAATTCATAAATTTTTGATAAAATAAATAAAATCAAGAAATAAAATATTCATTTTACTATTTTGAACACGTATGCATTGCCAAATACAAGTACAATTAGCCACTAACCCAAACAAACAAGTCCATAATATAATAAAACAAACAACAAAGTCATTTGTGTTCACACGAATACAAGTGAAAATTTTTTGTGTCTAGCCATTTTACCACCAAGTCAAGTCAACACAAACAACAATTTATCCAAGCAATGACATAACTAGAAGAACCAATTTCCAAATTGGTCATTAATTAAGAGAAAGTAAACTTTGTCTGAATTAACTAGCAAACTCCAATAATAGATAAGGTTATTCAAGTTTATAAAGTCACTAGGTAAATATACAAGGGTACTCAAATAAATCTATATAACCAATACCTTAAAATAATGGTTTTTACAGTAACACATAGAAAAAATTGACAAAAACATGAAAAGCTTCCAAACAGCTTGATTCTCAAATCAAATGCCTACATTACTGAACGGAACTACAAAATTATATCAAACTAGTATAGAAACATACATTTCAGTCTAAAACAGCGGTACACACAAGGAAATAATCAGTAAATCTCAGCTAAAACCTCGAAGAAATCAACAGAAGAGGAACCAAATAAACATAGAAGAAATAAACAAAAGTAAATGGAAACCCAGATGAGATAACAAATCTCTTTGTTCGATTTGAAAATTAGATCTACAGAAATCCTCTCACAGCCCATAAATGATTCTTCTATGGTTTGAAAGAAGCACCTACTAGTTGATAGAAAAAAGATCAAAGAAACTTAGAGAATAGTGGATAGTTGGAGTATCAAATGTGACACTAAATCGATGACCAGAAGATAAGGCAGATAGATGGAGTATCAAATGCGACACCAAGCAACACCAAAAAAGAAAAAAAAATTCATAACTTTATCATCCAATTCAAACACAACAACCTATGAACCCCATGAACAATATTCATGAAAACTTCTCATGCGCTAGTTACTCCTATAACAAACAAAAACTATTATATAAAGGAAAAGACCCCTAAAAAAAATGTATATCCTAACTATAAGCATTTCCAAAAATATCCTGAAATTTCTAAAGTGTGTTTGGTGGAAATATTGCTGTTAAAACTAATATAGCTACATAAAACGATTCTACCTAAGAAATGCAAATTTATATCTCTCAGTACCCTTTTCTTTTAATATTATTCAAATTTTTTTATTTCCCAACATGCAACCCATAGCATATGAACTCACAATATGAATTTCAACATCTTTTAATTGATGCATCTAGCCAAAGTGGTAAGAATTATTCCAAGTAACTAATAAACACAAAAATATATCAAAATCAATTCTAAAGGATCATATAGTTAAAGGCCAGATGAAATGCATCTCCTTATGTTCAGTTGTAGCTACAAATATGAGAGAATTCCAATATCAATTTGTCCTAGGGTGATAGCTCAAGTTCAGCTATACATACATGTTATTCCCTTAACATCCAAATGCAACACATGATTTGCACTGGTTTCGAGGGGAACATTGCTCTGGCTTCACTTCACAAAACAAAGTCATGTGAGGCTACATCAAATCATGCAACCAATGAACATATAAAGCCACAATACTATCCAGCATCTTCTCATTAACCGATATGCAATTTCTTTGCAAGTACTATTTTCTGATTTATAAGAAATAACTTTTCATTTTGGCTTTAGAACATCTATTGAAATGAAAGATGATACAACTCAGCTTTATACTTGCACTAAACAAAGGCTAGATAACATGCACCATATTAGATGGAAAATCTGAGCTATCCAACTAAGGAGATAAATAGAAAAGGAACCAAACAGGGATAAGAATCTATTCAAACAACTAACTATCCAAAAGTTTTGAGTGTAAACAATTAAAGAGAAAAAGTATTAATATGATTGAACAATTTCTCTTCATGTTGTTTCATGGCTTAAGTTAATTGCAATCAGCACAAGCTCCTTTCTTTAGCTATCTTTTAGCCTGTTTTCTTCCTCTCAGATATTGGGGGATAGATGATGCATGAACCTTCAAGGTAGCTAAACCCTCAATAAAATTCGCTGGCCTTATGGGTACAGTTTGGAATTAATTCCAGTTATACTGGCAGTTTATAAGTGAACAATTACCACGCTTAAATTCCCATGCATTTACAATAATTGCATAAGAAATGCTCCCTAACAGAATTATAGAAGTCATACTACTACCACTTTCCCCTTTCTAGATTCGCAATTACAACCGTGTAGAAAAAAGCCCCTAAATCCTAAGCAAGGTAAATCCTAGAAGTGGAAAAAGAAAGGATTTTTGGACCAAAAAACACCAAAGGAAGAGAAATGAAGGATTGCTCAAGACATTTGAAAAATAAAACCCAAATCATTCAGCTTCTACACATACATATTTGAGGGAAAATAAGGGAGGGGGGGAGGGGGGGCTTAACTCGCAGAATAGGAATAGACATTGATGTGCATCTAAAGGGAAGCCTTAGGATGATGAACAGTGGGGAGAGATGTACTTACAAAGGGAGTAGTTCTGGTTAGAGAAGGGCAGTGCTTGCAGGAGATTCTTCTTGCTCAACACCATATTATTGCTCCAAAGAAATTCTCCAACACCAGTATTGTCCAGATCTTTCTTCAAGTCATTTCCACAGCTTCCGTTCAATTGATGAGATGGTATGTGAGGGAGAATTTCAGTCTGCAATCAGAGGGCTTAGAGGAAAGGGGTTGAGAGGGAGAAGGGTGATTGACGAAAGGGACGGGTTTGAGCAAGGGAAGATTGAGAAAAGAGGAACGACGTCTGGGATTGGGGGCCAGAGGGGATGATTGGGTGAACCCGGTACATGTGAACCAGACCTTAAGTGGTTGTACGAAATCTTTAGGAAGTTGTACTCTTTTGGAAGTGTATAACTTTATGTGCATGTTGTACAACTATCTAAAGATTCGGTGCACATGCACTGCATGCACTAAGAATATCTGTCTAGTTTTATTTTTTCACTCTCCCGAACTTTTTTTGGTGGGTAACCCTCCTTTTTTGCTGTGGGTTTTATCTTTTTCCTATAAAACATCTATTATAACATTTTAATCATGTCACTACAGGTAATTGAATATCCAAAAGAAAAAATAATGTCTTGACAATTCTCAAAATGTCACAATATAATTCTAAAAATATACTAAATTTATATTGATAAGCAAGGATAGTTTTGATTAGGTCTATTATGACATTAAAAAAAAAAGTCACAAAAATTAATTTATAATGACATGTTAAACAAAATGTCAAAATAAATATGTCACAATAGCCTATTTTTCTAGTAGTGTTACAAAATATAATGAATCAAATAATATTTTTGAAAACTTGTGGTCCTAAGGGTTTCTTTTGAAAACTTTAGGGACTTAGATAATTATCTAAATGTCCTAAGTTAAAAAATATGAAGATTGAAATAATTATTTTAAAAGTTTATTTATTTATTTTTACACTTAGCTCGTTATTTTTCAAAAGATGTTTAAAATATGTTGTGCTTAAAAAAATTTATGGTCGTAAGGGTTTCTTTTAGAAACTTTAGGGACTTAAATATAATTGTCCACATGAACTAAGTTAAAAAATATAGGCATTCAAGTAATGACTAAACACGTTAATAATTAATAATATATGACTTTAAGTCTCAATATACATTCATATATAACTTGAAAATATATAAATTTATCTATAATAATTACAATTTCTATATGTGCATGTATACAAAAAGACAAAATGTGATATAGTAATTAAAAGTAAGAGATAAAAATAGTAACTTTACTAAGTATTTCTACTTTTTATACTGAAAACTTGTTATTTTTATAATATTTGTTGCATATGATATAAATTTAAAAGTTTGTCAATTTGAATATAAAATAAAAGAATCAAATTTACTAATATATTGACAATTTATATTCATTAAAAAAGATAATTCTTATTTAATTTTGTACGATTTATAGAAATTACTATTTATATATGTGCATGTATATAGAAAAATATAAATACGACGGAAACACATCCTACACATATACATGACGCCTATATATTTATATTATCATACAAATAAAAGTAATAACTTTTACATTATGATAAAAAAAATAACAATTATATCTATTAAGAAAATTATGTGTACAGTTATAATATAAATTTTTTATTGTTAAATTTAATATACCTAATTGATAAATTGTTTAATTTTTATTTAGTTATGAATATTTACATAATTAAAAAATTATGAATTGAGTCTTTTAAATTCAAAAGTATCTATTATATTAAAAAAATTTATAACTAAAAAATTTGTTGTATAACTAAAGGTATGAAAAAATTGCATACTTTTATTATTCATTTAAAAATAAAATTTATATCATTTAGGAATATATATATATATATATATATAGAATAATTATATACTCTAATAAATAGAAGCAAATTAAAAATGAAAAAATTTAAAAAATAAAATTGATTAAAATTTTTACTGTTTATTTATTTAAATCAAAATTTACAAGTTTTAGAAGTATATTTTATATAATTGTAATATTTTGAAAAAAATAAATAAATATAATATGTGCTTCCAATTTGCACAAACAACGACGTAGCATAGTGGTTGGAACACTATGCCTCCACAATGGAGACGCAGGTTCGACTCTTGTTCGCGGCAGGAATGGGAAGGATTTTCCAGTGTGGCGCTACGTGTGTAGCGATGTGGCAACATGTGGCCGCCACATGTAGCCACGTGGCGAACCATTCTACCACTTGGCATATTTTAACTTTTTTATAAAAAAATTTAAATTAAAATACCAACCGATTACCAACTAAATATATTACCAACTGATACATTTTGGTTAGTAATCGGTCGGTAAAATTTTTAAATTAAATACCAATCGATTACCAACTGACTTGGTTTACCAATCGAAACATTTCGGTTCGTAGTTGGTCGATAAAATTTTTAAATTAAAATACCAATCGATTACCAACTGAACATATTATCAACTGATACATTTCAATTAGTAATTGATCGATAAAAATTTTAAATTAAATTACCGACCAAAATACCAACAAATTACCAAATGAATATATTACCAATCGATACATTTTGGTTAATAATCTGATGATAAAATTTTAAAATTAAAATACCAACCGATTACCAAGTGAATATATTACCAGCTGATATATTTCATTTAGTAATCGGTCGAAAAAAATTTTAAATTAATATACCAACCGATTACCAACTGAATATATTACCAATTGATAAATTTCGGTTAGTAATCGGTCGGTAAAATTTTTAAATTAAAATATCAACCGATTACCAGTTGAATATATTACCAACCGATTGTTATCGGTTGGTAATCAATTGGTAATTATTTTCCCAACAAATTAGCCACTGAATACATTACCAACCAATATATTTCGATTGGTAACCAGTTAATAAAATTTTTTCCATTAAATTACCGATCGATTACCAACTGATAATATTACCAACCGATTGTTATTAGTTGGTAATTGGTTGGTAAGTATATTCCCGCCAAATTACCAATCGATTACCAACTGATTACCAATCAACTATTTACCAACTGATTATGTTTGTTGGGAAGTGATTGGAAAAGATTTAATTTTTACAATTTTCATTTCGATTGGTAATCGGTTGGTAATTACCGATTGAATGTGGTCAGTTGGTAATATTTAGCTGGTATATTGCATTTTTTCTAGTAGTGATAACTGCAAGAGGGGATATCTTCACTAAGTAAAGTATAGAAACTCTATCGTATATGTCTGACTGAATTAGTTATAGTTATATACCCAACATACAAAGTTTTTGGCCTTGCGTTAAGACCCCACTCATCATACATCAAAGTGCACAAGTCTAACTTTACCATAGCACCAACTTATACTTAAATCTTACGGTACTCATCCACACAGTAGCAGCAATAGGCCAAGCTTTATTTATTATATAGTACTTTAACAAGGATTACTATCGTGTGGTCCAATTCTACGTATTCCAAATACGCTTACACTATTGTATGTCCTTTCCCTCTTTTTCACATTCCTTGGTAACCTTATGACTTTTCCTTATACGTGCTTAACTTCCTTCTGTAATTAGTTAGTCATTACAATTAATGAATTGGCTAAACAATAAGATAAGAAGGAAGTAGGGGTACTTGCCATCTTTCCCTAGGGTTCTTCACTACTTACCATTATTTTTCTATGCTACATGATAGGTGTACTTGTCTAAATGTGTTGTGTGAGTTAAATTAGCATTTTAATTGGTAAAACTTCAATGACTTGTGGACATTGTTGATTTTAGTCTTATATGCACACATAGCACACACCATGTTCTGATCATTCTCATGTTGGGAAAATAAATATCCATTTATTTCTTTTTTTATAAATACCCCCTCCATATATAAGCAAATGCCTATGTTTCTATTTTATAATATTGAAAAATAAATATTCATTTATTATTAAAATAAAATATATTTACTCTTTAAATTTTCACAATTAACACCCTTAATTTGAGAAATAGAAGATTGATTGTCAACTTCTTTAATTTGTCAGAATAATGTAGTAACATATCCATAGCTAAACATCTTAGAGACCGAACAAAAGGGGAAGAAGTAGCACCTGCACCTCCAAAATTTTTAAAATTTTGTATTTGCATTTAAAAGTTAAAATCTAAATTAAACATAGTGTAGTTATAATTCATTTTTGAGGCTCATACTTCGGATTCTATAAATTTGTATTGATAAACTTGTGGGATACTATTACATATATAACCAACACCAATTCAAAGTACAAAGGAAATGAGTCCATTGGCCATATTCATAACTTAGACGAAGCTGAAGGTGGGAGAATTGTCATCTTATGGAACGGTGCAAAGGTGGATGTCCATTTAATCCACTGTTTGCCTCAGGCTATCACTGTGAACATCACCTGTAAGATTACTCATGCTACATACTTCTTCATTTTCATTTATGCTTACAATTCTGTAGTTGCTCATAGAAACTTATGGGATGATATCCAGTCACTATCGTCTTCTATGTCGGTGGCATGGATCCTTCTTGGAGATTTTAATTCCTATCTACATGTGGATGATAAACTTGGCGGTTCACCATCTTCTTCATATGAAATTAGGTATTTTGCGACATTATGTGATGAAACTGGTTTGGAAGACCTACCCTATGTCGAAACGAGATTCTCTTGGACAAATTCTAGGGTGTGGTCCAAACTAGATAGAGTTATGGGTAATGAGGCATGGTTCCAGTCTTCTACCCAAGCATCAGTGGAATTTTTACCTATTAGTTGCATTTCTGATCATAGTCCTGCTATTTGGTCAGCAGTTGAAAATAATATGGGAGCTGTTCATCCTTTTAGATTCCTTAATCTTTGGACTGACCATGACTCTTTCTAGAATATTGTGCAACAGGCTTGGGAACAACCATACGTGGGTTTTCACCAATTCACCCTCTATCGTCGTTTGAAAATGCTGAAGCGTGACTTGCGGAAGCTAAACTCTATGGAATTTTGTCATCTGTCTAATCATGATGAACATGCAAACTAAGAGGTTGTCAATGCCCAATAGCTTCTACTTGCCAATCCTGTAGATCATAACCTTATGGCACATTTCAAGGATTGTAAACTTTCGGCAATGCGTATCGCAGAGGCAGAAATGATATTCTACCAGCAACTTGCTAAAGAAAGGTATGTGGCTCATGCTGATAAAAACACTGGTTACTTTTTCAACATTTTCAGATGAAACAAAAAGTGGAGCTTCATTGCATCAATTCGGAAGGCTGATGGCAACGTGATGGATAGCCCAAAGATCTTGCTGATGAATTTATGGGTTACTTTCGGAAGACTCTTGGGACAAAGATAAACTACCAGGGAATCAATGTGGACTTTGTAAGAGTTGGGCCAATGGTTCCTCATGACATAAAGGTGGATTTGGTTAGGGATGTCAATATACAGGGTATCAAATTAGCCATATGGGACATTGGTGATTGTAAAGCCCCTGGTCCTGATGGCTACTCAGCATTATTTTTCAAGAAAGCTTGGGGAACGGTTGGCCAGAGTCTTTTTGATGCTGTATCGGAATTCTTCACTTCTGGGAAAATTCTTAAGCAGATTAATCATTCTATTATCACCCTGATTCTGAAATCCGATCATGCTGAGAGGGTGTGTAACTATAGACCCATATCTTGCTATAACGTGGTCTACAAGATTATTTCTAAGATCCTGGCTGACAGACTTAAACTGGTTGTACCACACCTGGTAGACACTTCCCAATCAGCTTTCATTCAAGATAGACTCATGACGGACAACATCTTGATGGTCCGAGGAACTTATGCGTATGTATAGTAGAAGAAGAGTGTCTCCTCGATGCATAATAAAGGTGGACCTATGTAAGGCTTATGACTCTATTAATTGGGTATTTTTACTGGATCTACTTCATGAGCTTGGATTCCCTCCTCTCTTTGTGAACTGGATTGAGCAATATGTCACGACTACTTCTTTCTCTCTTGCTATCAATGGGACTGTCCATGGTTTCTTTACTGGTGCAAAAGGTCTACGCCAAAGGGATCCGTTATCCCCCCTACTATTTGTTATTTACTTAGAATATTTCTCACGAGTGGTTAAAGTGCACATTCTTGGAACATTATTTAACTATCATCCCAAGTGTAAAGAGCTAAGGATCACTCACCTTACTTTTGCAGATGACCTTATGCTGTTTGCTAAGGGTGACTGCTTTTCTATTTGCATTCTCCTAGATTGCCTTGATGAATTTAAAAGATTTTCGGGTCTTGAAATCAATAAGGACAAATCTAGTATCTATCTGGCCGGGATAAGTATAAATGAGCAGGAGAATATTCGTGATACTACTGGAATTCCCATTGGGGAATTTCCGTTTCAATACCTTGGCCTACCAATCATGAATGGCAGGATTAGGCTTACTTGCTACAAACCATTACTTGATCACATTGGCTCGTACATTGGACGTTGGTCTGCTCAGTCCCTCTCTTATGCTGGCCGCTTCCAACTTGTCCAATCCGTTCTCCATGGTGTTGAGTTCTTCTGGTTATCTATTCTCCCTACACCATCTGCGATCATATGTCAGTTGGATAGGATGGCAAGGGATTTCCTGTGGGACTCAAAGAAATCTATAGTTGCTTGGAAGAATATCTGTCTTCCAAAAAATGAGGGCGGACTGGGACTGCGGAACTTACACACTTGGAATGAAGCACTACTGACTAGAATCATTTGGGACATCCAAGCAGAGAAACAATCAATGTGGGCCAAATGGTTGAACCACTTCTATTTAATGGGCAGATCGATTTGGGAGTGTGATCATCATGAGGAACTCTTACCATTGTTTCACAGGCTGTTAACAATTAGGGACATAATTATGGAGCGCGAACTGGATATTCAATGTGCGGTTGGTCTTCTTCATTCTTGGGCATTGAGCAATAATTCCTTCACTTTTCTTGCGTATGACTATCTTCGTTCAAGTGCACGGACTGTGTATTGGGCTGATACCATATGGAAGCAAGGATTGACTCCCAAACACTCATTCATCCTTTGGTTGTGTGCTAAGGGTAGACTGAAGACTAAGGATGCATTTGTGGTCAAGATGGACGACTTGTCTTGTCCTCTATGTAAGGTATATCCGAAAACGACTAATCATCTATTCTTTAGATGCTCAATTTCTGTAGCTATTTGGAAGGAAGTGAAAAGGTGGCTTCGTCTACCATTCAGTTTGAACTCGGCCAAGTCTTGTCTCAAGTGGTATAAGCGTGGCAATCGTGGTACGTCATGGTTCAGTAAGGCTAGATCTACTGCTTTGGCAGCCACTTTCTACTACATCTGGTGTGCTCGTAATAAGGCCATTTTTGAGGATACGATTTGCCTACTATTGGAGATTATAAAGAAAATTAAAACACATGTGTACACTGTTATTTTTAACTTGTACCCTAATGTCCTGCAAACCTTTGAATCCTATTTTTGAGTACCACTAGCTGCCAGTCTCCTTGACTGTCAACTAGTAACCCATGTAAATTTCTCTTATATATATTAATATATTTACATTTACAAAAAAAAAAAACAAAAGAAGTCCACTGGACATTTTTCAAACTGGGCAACTTGCAAAACACATAAAACAAATATTACCACAACATTACTCCAGTTTAGGCATCTTTAATTTATTGATTTGCTTCTGAGAGCACTAATTTCTTTGACACATACCACCAAATGGACTTTTGCAGTGGTATGGGGCCCAACATTGCAAGCTGCACGCAGGAACATTGAATTCGCCTTTTTACCTGCACTGTCATTTTTCAAATGGTATTATGATTGTTATAATCTCAGCATTTGGAAGCATTTTTCTCGACATTTGAATTCTGGGTAACTCTTCCTATTCCGCTGCTGCATGAATATCAAAAGTAGCAAAATACCATATTGTCACTCGTTATATACTATTTTATTTGATCTAAGTTATGATAAATTAAACATAGTGTAGTTACAATTTACTTTCGAGAGTCATACATCGGATTCCATAAATTTTTATTTATCAACTAGAGGAGATACTATTTATATATAATTGACGCAAGCATAGAGTGCAAAGGAAATGAGTCCATTGGCCATATAGCAAATAGAAGATGTCCAAATGATATTAATTTATTCAAACTAGGCAACCGGAAAATATTACAGCAACATTACGTGTCACTTCTAGTATTACGAGCTAGGAGCATGATAACAGGCTTAGCAATATCTACAGTCAACTACTTGGCCACTATAATCATTGTTTTAAATAGATATCTTGAACTGACAATGGACTTTCACCCTCTTTTTAGGCCCAAATATAGGGATTGAATCAAAGACCAACCAGGTGGCCTGGTGTAGTTCTCACACCAGAGACTAGTAACCTGACTTTGATATCAATGTCATGCCCCATGTTCATAGGTCAAGAGCAAGATAGTAGACTTGGCAGCATCTATAGTCAATTACTTGGTTTCACGTCATCACTGGACCAAAATGGATATACCAAGTTTGTAGTGGGTACTTCGAACGTCCTTATTGATGAGTGCTCATCATATACGTAATTTCTTTATGAACTATAATTTATTTGTTGTAAAATAATGCCTAAATGACAACTAATTTCTATATTTGTATATTATTTTGGATAGGATGGAAAAAAGGAGGCTTGAAGAAGAATAAGAAAATAAAGAACAGACTGCTTCATGAAAGCAAACAAAATCAGTTCCTTGGAAAACACAACTAGTACATGGCTTGGCTTCTTGAAAACAAAACAAAATCGGTCCATGGTATGAAAAGCCATGAACCAGCACTATTTGAAAAAGACACGGTTCATAAAGAAAAAGAAATAACAGGCACTGGTTTTTCACAGTGAGTAGAAATTCAACTTACTAAAATAACGGGAGCCAATTAAGTCATGTCACATATCAGATCTGCTATTTAATTCAACCACGATTTTTAGGGCTTCCTCAGACCTATAAATAGAAGCTATCAGGATAGAGATGAGCAACCACTGAAGAGAAAAAATATCATACCCACAAGAGAGGAGATTCAAGGTAAAGAATGGAGGATTGCTAAAGGAAGGCTTGGAAAAGATCATAAAGACAGTTTGTTAATGAGTTTTCTTGCTTTTATTTCTTTGTTTTTCACTGGACAATTTGTATTAACTGTTTTTAGTTGTATTTTAAAGGTGATGAACTCTATTTTGTTCTCGTGCAAAATCTACTCTTAAATTGTTGATTTCCAATTCCTAATAAATGATTTCTTGATTTTATTGTATTGGATTAGTTATTTGGCTGCTCTCTTCTGATGAATTCGAGAAATGGGGATAATAGTTGCGTTCCAATTAAAGAGTTCAATGTGGGTTTTCCTTTGATTAACTCGAGAGAGAGGTTAAGCGATTAGAACTTGCTATTTATTGGGAATTTGATATCGTTTGGATATAAGGATATGGGGTTCTTTTGGCTGATTGAGGGGTTGCATTTAATACTTCTTGGGTTCAATTAGGGAGGTAGATATATCCTTTAATTGGCTAAGAATAGGAAATTCATAACTCAAAAGTGAGTGGTTTTGCTTTTGTAACCTCTAATAATATTAGAATTAGAAGTTAACAAGTAGAAGAAGAATAAGTAGTGGTACCTTTATTCTTTTCCAGAGGATCTTTGATACTTGCCATTGTGACATTATATTACACAATGGGTATATAATGCTCAAATGTGTGTTTTTAGTATAATTTTGGCATTTTGATTTAAAACGTAATGTTTGTGTGATTTTTGTTGGTAATATTTTCTATATGTCTAAAAATCACGCAACACTTAACACTATTCAAACTTGATTATATGAATCCCATGTGGGATCGGGGTATTATAGTATCCTATCTGGGCTTTTTTATTTTAAGGATTGCATTCGACAACACTACTTTTAAAGTAGTAACCACCAAAAATATATGTGCATTTCCATATATTGCAATAGATGCCCATGGGGACTGGTAAAGCATACAAAATTCACTTTCGTGCTTACACTATATTTTTTTTCAAATGGTATTGTGGTTGTTATATAAGCATTTGGAGGGTTTTTTTTTTTTTTTTTTTGGACTTTAGAATTCTAGGTTGTTAGCCCTAAGGGCATTCTCCTGTGTTTTGACTTATGACAAACATTGATGAGGACTAACTTGTGTAATTTACATATTATAGGACATGTTTGACCTCATTTCATCGAAGGCGTATAAATAAGATTGCTAAGCAAATCTTGAGCAATAAAATCTGAGAATGGGTGATCAAGTAGAAGACCAAGCTTAATAGATTGAACCAAGAACTTGTTGTGGAAGAACCTTCGACTAGGAATCTTTGTTAAGGTATTATCTGTGTATATTCCAATGTCTTTGTTACCTCTTGATTTAGTTGAATCTACCTTGAAGCACTTAAACCAAAAGGATCTTAAAGTATTAAATCTTCAGAATTTTAGATTGCGTAGTTTGGATGACCCCGAATCCAAAACCTTCGTCCAAAATCCTGTGAACAGCATCAAATTGATTCTGCCTAAAAAAGTGTTATTTTGGACTTACATTTTAGATGCACCTATTGGGAATATGCCCTCTTCGACTAGTTTTCTGATGAAAATATCGAATATGTTAATAAAAGAATTTATTTACGAAAATCGTTTGTGAGATAATTTTTTTTATTTGTGTACAATTTCATTTGGAATAGACCCATTGTGTGTAAATAAGTGATCCGTGTGAATGGAGGTCTTTCACAGTAAGGTATGGATCATGGGTTATTTAAACGCATAAACAGTTGTTCTTAACCGATTGATAAGAATGGGAATCTTATCATGTTTAGGTTATTATGTTATGAATTCCAAATGGGGAATGGCTTACCTTTAGCCAGTGAGTAGTCCACTCACTTCATGACATAAGCGTATTTCGAATACGTAGAACATGACTTGTAGTAGTGGTTTCTAAAAAGTACTATATGGTAGAAACATAGACTACTACCGCTACAGCGTAGACTAGTACTCTATGACTTGAGTATGAGTTGGTGGTCTGGCGAAGCTGGAAGTATATGCTTTGATATTCTATAGTTGAGGTTCTATCGGAGGGCCAATATACTTGTATGTTGGGTATGTGTGACTAGTTAGTTAAGACAGACTTGTACAAGATAGTTTCTACACCATATCGCCCCTTGTGGTTGTTCGGATGATCTAAATATCCAAGGCCCTGGGAAACGTGACTTGGATGTTTGCTTTAGAGTCGCTCCCTTGGAAAGCGAAAACACTTCAGGAAGTCGTGGATCTGGGACTAGAGGCCTAAGGATGGTAGATGTGTTTTAGAGAGGTGTTAGTACACTTCTTCCTTTCTAAATGTACGGTGATGTGTAGAGGGGTATTTTAGTCATTTCACTTGTAGGTCGAAGACTTTGCTAATGCAGCATTGTCCTTGGGGTCAATATTTCCTTATGGTGATATTAGGAAATATTTAAAATGCAAAATACATCTATTTATATAGTAGGGGTATTTTGGTCATTTTAGTAGCCAAGGCGATGCGTCTTTTTCGTCCTCGGAATAGCCCGTAAGTCCTAATTAATTTTTGGGTTGAGAAATGATCTCAGTTGAGAGAGTTTTATTTTATTCGGGAAGTCTAATTTATTATTAGACTGGAATAAAATAAATGGAGAGAAATTTATTATCTGGTTTAATTGGTTAATTAATTATTCAGGACCAGGGTCCAGTTTGAATAATTAGAAAATTAATCGGGACTTAAACTAGAGGAAAATAATTATTACTTAATTATTTATTAGGTTATTTATTTAATTAAATCCCAAGAAATAAATAATTAAAGTTTAATTATTTTTTGGTTCATTTGGGTTCATTAATTATTTATTAGGTTATTTATTTAATCTAAGGGAAAATAATTAATGTTTATTATTTTGGATTTTTCGGGTCCAAGAAAAATAATAAATATTATTTTGGCCCAATAGCTCTGGACCATAAGATTTTTTCGGACACGATTTAGAAGAGTTTAGGGTGAAACCAAAATTGATTTTGTAAATAATATTCGGGTATAAAATCCTGAGAATATTATTTTTATCAAAATAATTATTTTTGGTTTCATGACTCTTGGCTTTCTGTGGGAAAAATAAAAGGAAAAAGAAAAGAAAAAATAATAATAAAAGTCTCTTGGCTCTCTGTTTCTCTCGTGGCTTTCTGTTTCCTGACTTTTGGTTTTCTTCACTGGCCTTTGTATTCTGTGAACCAAAGAAGCCAGATTGTGAACATGAACCGTGAGTTTGTGGGAGAAATTGAGAAGCCTTTCTCTCCCAAATTCCGTGCTCACCAACCGAATTTAGGCAAGTGGTCATATTCCGTGAACTGGAAAGCTAGCATTATTCATTTTCACCGGAGGAGGAAAGCAACTGGAAGAGGAAGTGCAGTTCACTGGTGTTCATGGACGTTGAAAATAGAAGTTGTTTCTATGCTTCAAAGCTTTCTTCATGTTCTTCAAGTTTTTAAAGCTCCAAGAGGTATGTTTCAAACCCACCATGATGCTGTCATACTCTGATATATGTCATGTTCTTCCATTTTTTGTTTACTGTCCACGGTTGAAATGCATGCTCTGTGAATGTCAATCCTTCAGGACCGTCATCCAAAACTTGAGTCCAAAACTCTGAAAATTCTAATAGCACGAAACTAGCTATTAACTAGCCGTTGTTGTCCTACTTTTCACTTCTATAAAAGCTTTCAAAACTCAATATTGAAGTAATTTTTTATGCTATCTTTCTTAGAAACACTCCTACACTTTAGAAAACAATAATAACCCTTTTCATTGTGCTTCAAACTAAAATCAAATTGCTCCAAAGGTAAAAAAAGGTATAGGTGCCCAAACTATTCATATTTGCTCAATCTGTGAGCTATTTCTGCTTTTTTTTTCTGTGATTTGTTATGTAACAAGGTTGTAGTGTAAAACCCAGTTGGGTTGAACCTTGTTTGGTGAATATATAATGGTTGTGGTATAAAATCCAGTTGGTTTGATCCTTGATTGTGTGTTTGAAGAGGTTGGGTGTAAAACCAAGTGTGGTGATCCTTTTATGTAAGATTGGTATAGCCTACCGCCATTGATTTGGAAAAAATGTTTTAGTGATTGTGTTGAAATCCTTAAGTGAGTACTTAAGGTAGTGGATGTAGATTGGTTGAGGATCGAACCACTATAAATCCTTGTGTCTTCTCTTTTGTATTTCATTCTCATTTCACTGCTGCATTTTTATTGGTTATTAGATCAAAGAATTTTATCTCATTCACTGCATTTGTTGATCAGTTTTAAAGACCTTTATATTCTACAAAAAGTTTGTATTGAATGCCTCAACTTCCTATTTTTAAAACAACCATCTTCATGCCATTTAGTGGGGTTTCAAAAGTTTCCTCTTTGCACTCCATTAGCTACGAAGTAATCTATCTTTGTGAACAAAAGCATTACACTCCTCTTTGTACTCATTGTTTTAATCAAAGACTTTTATGCAGTTAGGTAAAACTTTTATTGTTGCTTCATCTACTCATCTTAACTATAAATCTTATTTCCAGCATTTAGTAGAGTTTTGAAAGCTCTTTGACTGAACATTCATGTCTGCATTTTTCTTTGAACTCACCCTTTGATCAGCCATTGCAAAATAGACATCAAAGATTTTTCAAATCGTATTTATTTACCGTAAACCTTATTCATCCCTCCCCCCTCCCTCTAAGGTTTATCAATTAGTATCAGAGCATTGGTTTGCACTATTATCGATTTAACAGCCTTGCAAGAAAAGATCCGAATGGCAAACACCTCGTCCTTACCATACATTGAAGAATCCTCAACAAATAGACTACCTTTGTTCAGTGGAAGCAATTATACATTCTAAAAACATAGAATGAAGATTTATATATGCTCAATTAATTTTGAGCTATGGAAGTTTATTGAAAGATGACCATATGTTCCATCGAAAATTGTTGAAGGTAGAACTGTGCCTAAACAGAGAAATGTGTATGATGCTAATGACAATGCCAAAATAACACTGAATTTTCAAGCTATAAACATTCTTTGTTGTGCTATTGATGCTACCGAATATAATAGAGTGAGTGGCTGTGATTCAGCTCACGAAATATGAAGACTACTTGAGGTCATCCACGAGGGGACCAATTAAGTAAAAGAATCGAAGCTAGGACTTCTTGTCCGAGATTATGAATTGTTCTCCAGGAAGCCTTGTGAGAACCTAATAGATATGTTTACTCAGTTTACAAACATTATGAATGGTCAAAAAGCATATGGCAAAACTTATTCCCTTGGAGAACAAAACAGAAAACTACTTGACACTTTGCCAAAGAGTTGGCAGCCAAAAACCTTGGCTATAGAGGAATCAAAAAATCTGAACAGCTTATCCACTGAAGAGCTAATTGGCTCCCTATTAACTCATGAAATGAAACTGAAAAAGTTTCAAGAGCATGATAAAGATGATAGAGGCAAAAGAGGAACCGTCTTGAAAGTAGTTAATGAATAGCCTACCAGTGATCAAACTAATTATGATGGTGGTACTGATCTGGACAATGAAGAAATGGCCATGGTTGCTAGAAAATTCAAGAACATGTTTAGAAAAGGTAACTATAGCAAAGGTAAAAGAATTATCAAAAAGAAAGGACAAACTTCGTCCCTCAAACCTCAATGCTATGAATGCAAGAGTACGGAGCATTTTTCTGTTTGCCCAATAGTAAAAGAAAGAGAAGCCAAACATAACAAGAAGATAAGAAAAGGATTGACTGGAGCTTGAGATCAAGAAGAATCCGAGACAGAAGAAAGCTGTGATTATGAAAATAAAAAAGTAAACATTTGCTTAATGGCCATGGAAGATAAGGAAAATTCTACTTCTTCTAATTCCATATCTAAATTACATGATTCTGAAAATTTTGATGGTCCAAATAAGCTACTTTTTGACATGTTTCATGAACTCAAAAAGCTATCTAGAAGAAACAAGGAAATGAAAATGAAAATTGATTCCTTGTTAGATGACAATGTTAAGCTATTAAATGAGAACAAAGCTTTACTTAATTCCATTATGTGCTCAAATGTTGAAAAGGATGTTATCCTAACTTCTCTGCATTGTATGACACTTGAGAGCAAATGCTTGTATGACAAAGTTCATTCTCGTGAAATTATGGTCAACAATTTTGAAGACATGAAAAATAGAGTTGATGATCTCACTACATGCATTGAAAAGTTTACAAATGGAAAAAACAGTTTGGAAAAATTGCTTGGTGCACAACATATGGCTAGAAACCAAAACAGTCTAGGCTATATGCAAGAGATCAAAGCTGGAAATTAAAAATCTTACTTTATAAAAACTGCTTCATCATATATAACATATATTTGTTGCACATATTGTGAAAAATCTAGACACAAAGTATCTAAGTATAATGTTAAGAAGAAAATGGAATCCGGTGCAAAAATAGTTTGGAAAATTAAAGGAATTATTACTAACCCCCATGGACCCAAGAAAATATGCGTGCCAAAAGGCATTGTGCCATCTCATGAATAGGTACATCAACTGCAAAAATTGAGTTCCACAAAATAATTTTTGGATAGTGGATGCTTAAGACACATGATGGGAAATGCTACATTAATGGATGACCTTCTAGGAGCAAATGACGGATTTGTCACATTTGGCTTTCTGTGGGAAAAATAAAAGGAAAAAGAAAAGAAAAATAATAATAAAAGTCTCTTGGCTCTCTGTTTCTCTCGTGGCTTTTGTTTCCTGACTTTTGGTTTTCTTCACTGGCCTTTGTATTCTGCGAACCAAAGAAGCCAGATTGTGAACATGAACCGTGAGTTTGTGGGAGAAATTGAGAAGCCTTTCTCTCCCAAATTCTGTGCTCACCAACTGAATTTAGGCAGTGGTCATATTCCGTGAACTGGAAAGCTAGCATTATTCATTTTCACCGGAGGAGGAAAGCAACCGGAAGAGGAAGTGCAGTTCAATGGTGTTCATGGACGTTGAAAGTAGAAGCTGTTTCTGTGCTTCAAAGCTTTCTTCATGTTCTTCAAGTTTTTAATGCTCCAAGAGGTATGTTTCAAACCCACCATGATGCTGTCATACTCTGATATATGTCATGTTCTTCCATTTTTTGTTTACTGTCCACGGTTAAAATGCATGCTCTGTGAATGTCAATCTTTCAAGTGGTATCAGAGCATGAATTTGATTGACTTCGGGAGCATGTTAGTTAATAAAAATAGAGAAGACCATTGTTTGGAGCTTAAATATGTGATCCTTCGTTGTTTATGGTATGGGATGAATGCTCTGTAATTTTCACAGAAGCTTTCTGTGAATTTGATTTTGGAGTTTTGATTGTGTAAACCCAATTTAAATGGGTATAGGCGGTTGTTGTTTTGGTTTAGATGAGTTTTTGTAATCTAATATGTCCAAAGAAGCCAAAGGAAGCAATTGGAGAAAAAAAACGCAGAAGAATTTGGGCAGAAAGCATTCTGGAGAAGAAAGGTATTGTTCCTAAGCCGTTAAGCCGAGTCAAGCCGACACTGTTCATGTGAGACAAGCCGTGTCACTGGAGCCATATAAGCTGAGCCGTGTGCCAGAAATTGAGCCGTTTTTCAATTTGAAAGTAGCAATTCAATTGCAACTTCTATTTGGGTTCATGTGCGGGTTACCGGTGCTCCATCTGGGTTTCGGGCGCGGGTCAACAGCAGAGAAGGAAGCGGGCTTGGGGGGTCACTCCACGAGTCATGGCTGGCAGGGGATCTGGTGCGGGCGGTGGACCGCAGACCAACTGGGCGCGGATCCGGTGCGTCGGGTTCAGTGGACCGCCAGTAAAAAAAATAAAAATAAAAAATTTTATTTTTTTTAATTTAGGTCCCATACTAGGAGAAGTTAATATTTTTGAAATATTTTATATTCTTGGAATATATTTGCATGAAAAATATTAGTAAAGGATTTTAGGATTAAACAAGATCATTAATTAATTAATTAATGTGTTTAACTCTATTATTTGGGCACATAGGTTTAAAAATAGAAAAGCATGAAAACGTTTACTGTTTTCTAGCATGCTATTTATTTTGTGTACCTATGTGCACGGTTTCTCAAAGACCAAAGTCTTTGGGAATATTTATGCAAGGAAAACTTTTTTCTTGGAAAAAATTAAATAGTTATTTTAACTTGATCAAAAATTAATCCTTGGATATTTTCTCAAAGGATTTAATCCTTAGCATAGAAAATATGTTAGATTTAGATATTTTTGTAAGTTAAAATAGAAAGTCATTTTATTTTATTTTGCACAAGAAAAACGGTTTTGTTAAATAAAATTGAGACCAAAGTCTCGAGTAAAGTTTTAATTGGAAAATTTTTGAAATCATTAAGTTTTAACTTAAATAAAATTAGTCCATGAAAAAATCTCTCAAAGGATATAATCCTTTGGCATAGAAATTTTAATGGACTTGGATATTTTATTTTTAAGTTAAAGAAACTTAATGAAAATTTTAAAAGCTGAGCCGTGTGAGACAAGCCGTGTCACTGGAGCCATATAAGCTGAGCCGTGTGCCAGAAATTGAGCCATTTTTCAATTTGAAAGTAGCAATTCAATTGCAACTTCTATTTGGGTTCATGTGCAGGTTACCGGTGCTCCATCTGGGTTGCGGGCGCGGGTCAACAGCAGAGAATGAAGCGGGCTTGGGGGGTCACTCCACGGGTCATGGCTGGCAGGGGATCTGGTGCGGGCGGTGGACCGCAGACCAACTGGGCGCGGATCTGGTGCGTCGGGTTCAGTGGACCGCCAGTAAAAAAAATAAAAATAAAAAATTTTATTTTTTTTAATTTAGGTCCCATACTAGGAGAAGTTAATATTTTTGAAATATTTTATATTCTTGGAATATATTTGCATGAAACATATTAGTAAAGGATTTTAGGATTAAACAAGATCATTAATTAATTAATTAATGTGTTTAACTCTATTATTTGGGCACATAGGTTTAAAAATAGAAAAGCATGAAAACGTTTACTGTTTTCTAGCATGCTATTTATTTTGTGTACCTATGTGCACGGTTTCTCAAAGACCAAAGTCTTTGGGAATATTTATGCAAGGAAAACTTTTTTCTTGGAAAAAATTAAATAGTTATTTTAACTTGATCAAAAATTAATCCTTGGATATTTTCTCAAAGGATTTAATCCTTAGCATAGAAAATATGTTAGATTTAGATATTTTTGTAAGTTAAAATAGAAAGTCATTTTATTTTATTTTGCACAAGAAAAATAGTTTTGTTAAATAAAATTGAGACCAAAGTCTCGAGTAAAGTTTTAATTGGAAAATTTTTGAAATCATTAAGTTTTAACTTAAATAAAATTAGTCCATGAAAAAATCTCTCAAAGGATATAATCCTTTGGCATAGAAATTTTAATGGACTTGGATATTTTATTTTTAAGTTAAAGAAAACTTAATGAAAATTTTAAAAGGATATTTTTCCAGAAAATTTTATTTTTAAAGACTAAGTGGGAGAGGGGTTCCAACGGCCCCACAGTTTCCATCACGGTCCTCATTAGAGATTGTGGATCCCCTCGCGTCACCTTGGGAGTGAACCTGTATAGGATGGGGATACCACAAGGATCTAGATCTAATAGAAGGATGTAATTAATAACCTGGGACACGTACTATAATCAACCAACCTACATTGGAGGTTATAGTGCGAGGAATGTCCATAGGAAATAGAGAGGAAACGGCCATCCCACGATGGAGTTATTCTCTAGATCATTACCTAGAAGGGAAATTAATTTGTGGTGGTTATTACACTTAGCTTAGGGAACTGTTAATCTTCCAAAGAAGCTACGTCAGTTTTCCTAAGAGCCAAATTAATTTCTGTGCACAAATTTATTTTCACAAACTAACTCCTTTCTTTTATTTTTCGATCTTTCAGAAATGGTGGGAGGTTCTTTTAGTCCTTTGGCCGTTATTCTCCATGAGAATAAGTTAACGAGACCAAACTATGTGGACTGGAAAAGGAACCTGAACATAATACTCTCAGTCGTGGAGTATAAGTATGTCCTTTACGAGACCTACCCTGTAATCAGGGATGGTTCCATCGACAAAGAGTGAGAGGCTGAGAAGGCAAGGAAGAAGGCTAATGAAATGGCACGTTGTTATATACTAGCCTCCATGTCTAATGTGCTCCAGTCTAAATACAAGCACATGGCTTCTGCGTAAGACATTAGTCGTTCATTTGCCACTATATTCGCGGATAAGAGCCAGCCCACAAGGCAGGAGGTTCTTCGAACTATAATACATACTAAGATGGCTGAGGGAGCATCAATCTGGGAGCATATGCTCAAGATGATTGCTGCTTTCTAGGAAGCAAAAATCTTAGGGGCTATCAGTGACCCTGAGAGCCAAGTGGACATGGTTCTCGAATCTCTACCTGTTTCCTTTACTCAGTTCAAACTAAGTTAAATATGAGTTTGACTGAGTTCATAAAAGAACTCCACATGGCAGAGAAGGTCATGAAGCCACATTCAATGGCCATGATTGCTAAGTCTTCTTCCTCAAGAGCGGGGTCCAAGCCCAGAAAGTTCAACAGAAAGAAAGGAAACGCAGTAGCCCAACCCAAAGACAAACTGAAGGGCAAGTGCTTCAAATGTGGTAAGAAGGGACACCGGAAAAAGAAGTGTCCAGATCTTCAAGCCAAGAAAAACCTCACATGTAATGTTCTCTATCTAGAGTCTATATCAATGGTTGGATCAACTTCTACTTGGATTGTTGATTCAGGAGCCACTGATCGTATCTGTAACTCCTTTCGGGGGTTTAGAAAGATCAGTAGACTCAAGATGAGTGAACATGGATTACATGTGGAAATGGAGCACAAGTCTTGGCCCTTACAATGGGAGAGCTGGATCTTGTTTTTTATTGTAATAAGAAAGTGGTTTTAATAGATATTTTATATGTACCTGGTTTTCGTCAGAATTTGATTTTAGTTGTAAAACATATAAATCAAGGATATTTTGAATATTTTCATTCTGGTATTTCTATCAGTAGAGATGGAAAATATTATATGCCGGGCACATATATGAAAATCTATTCTATTTAAACCCTATCAACAATCAATCAAATAACGCTCAATCTGAACCTTTAACTAATAAGAGAAAGACCAATATCAATTACTCATATCTTTGACATCTGGGGTTGGGTCACATCAACTCAACTAGGATTCAAAGGCTAATCTATGATGGGCCTTTGGGCTCATTGAGATTGGAAGATTGGCCTCAGTATGAATCTAGCCTAATGGGAAAGATGACCAAAATGTCTTTTATCCCTAAGGCGGATAGTGTCAAGAAGGGACTGAGTTTTGTTCACACTGATGTATGTGGTCTATTGTCTACACCAACTTGAGGAGGTTTTGAGTTCTTCATCATTTTCACGGATGATTGTATAAGGTTTGGTTACGTTTACCTGATGAGACGCAAGTCTGACTCTTTTAACAAGTTTAAAGAGTTTAAGACTGAAGTGGGGCGTCGGACAGGTAACTTAATCAAGACCTTACGATCGGATCATAGTGGAGAGTACCTCCTAGGTGAATTCAAGGACTACATGGTACATCATGGGATAGTATCCCAACTCTCTACGCTGAGGACAGGCCAGCAAAACGGAGTAGCTGAGAGAAGGAACAGGATATTGATGGAAATGGTCAGAAGCTTGATGTCTCATGCTACTCTTCCAGTATCTTTTTGGGGATATGCCCTGAAAACAGGGGCATATATTCTGAACTTAGTGCCTTCCAAGTCAATACCTAGGACTCCCTATGAGATGTGGACTGGGTATAAGCCAAGTCTGAATCATCTCAGGATATGGGGTGATCCAGCTTATGTACTGATCAAGGGAGACAAGTTAGCACCAAAATCCGAATTATGCTATTTTGTTGGGTATCCAAAAGGAACAAAGGGTGGTTACTTCTATCATCCTAAGAAGCAGAAGGTGCTGATTAGTACCAATGCTAGATACTTAGAGGATGATCAAAGTATTTCCACGGAAGGTTCAATTAGGTTAGAACTCGAGGAGAAGTTATCTTCGGAAGCAACTTCTTCTGACTCAATTGTGGTATAAGAAGAGGCACAGCCTCAAGAGCCTGTACAAATGGTGCCTTGTCGCAGTGGGAGAGTGTCTAGGGTTCCAGATAGGTGGTATGGAGAAGCTTTTGAGTTGGTCTCTGACTATCAGGAACAAGACCCCACTAGATACGAGGAAGCAATTGCTAATGCCGTTGCAAATCTATGGTATGAAGCAACGAAAGCCGAGATTGAGTATATATACTTCAATTAGGTTTGGGATCTTGTAGCTTCACCTGAAGGGATAAAATCCATTGGGTGTAAGTGGGTGTACAAGAGGATAAGGGGGCTGGATGGGAAGGTGGAAACCTTCAAAGCTAGGCTTGTGGCAAAAGGGTATACTCAGAAAGAAGGGATCGATTATGAGGAAACTTTTTCCTTGGTAGCCATGCTTAAATCCATCTGTATCCTCCTTGCCATCACATGTCACTATGACTACGAGATATGGCAAATAGATGTTAGGACGACATTTTTGAATGGCCATCTTAGCAACGACATCTATGTGTCCCAACCATAAAGCTTTATTGCTAAAGACCAGGAATATATGGTTTGCATACTTAAGAAGTCCATTTATGGATTTAAGCAAGCATCGAGAGCGTAGAACATTCGTTTTGACGAGACTGTAGAGTCTTATGTTTTATTCAAAACGAGGATAAACCATACATGTACAAGAATCTTGAGGGGATTTAATGTGGTTTTTCTTGTCTTGTATGTAGATGACGTTCTACTAATTGGATATGATATAGGGTCATTGTTATCTACAAAGGTTTGGCTATCTAGTCAATTCAGTATGAAGGACTTGGGAGAAGCCAGCTACATTCTCGGGATTAGACTTCTTAGAAATAGGAAGCAGAGAATATTACGATTATCTCAAGTCGCATACATTGACAAGATGCTGGCTAAGTACAGCATGGACTCATGCAAGGGAGCTCTAATTCCTTGCAGATATAGGTTGTCGCTTTCTTCAAGGGACTATCTTAAGTCTCAAGAAGAAAAGGACAGAATGAGTAGGATTCCCTACGCTTCACCTATGGGAAGTCTCATATACGCCATGCTATGTACTAGGCTAGATTTCTGCTTTGTCGTAAGCATAGTTAGCAGCTATCAGTCAAACCTTGGGAAGGTTCATTGGCATGCTGTAAAACATATTCTTATGTATCTCAAAGGAACCTTGGAACTACAAGGAGGGGAAGCATATAGTGAGGTAGTACCACCTAAACCAGGATTTCATCCAGAGACAGGATGTGGTGGTGTTACAGGTTGCCTCCGAGAACAATTTAGCTGATTCATTCACCAAGCCTTTGGCTGAGAAGGTCTTCAAGAAACACTTAGACGCCATTGGGGTGGGCACCTATGGACTTACCTAGTCTTACGAGTGCAACTGGGAGATTGTTGGGAATATGCCCTCTTAGACTAGTTTTCTGATGAAAATATCGAATATGTTAATAAAAGAATTTACTTGCGAAAATCATTTGTGAGATAATTTTCTTTATTTATCTACAATTTCGTTTGGAACAGACCCATTGTGTGTAAATAAGTGATTCATATGAATAGAGGTCTTTCACACTAAGGTATGGATCATGGGTTATTTAAACGCATAAATAGTTGTTCTTAACCGACTGATGAGAACGGGAATCTCATCATGTTTAGGTTATTATGTTATGAATTTCAAATGAGGAATGGCTTACCTTTAGCTAGTAAGTAGTCCACTCACTTCATGACATAAACGTATTTCGAATACGTAGAACAAGACTTGTAGTAGAGGTTTCTAAAAAGTACTATATGGTAGAAACCTAGACTACTACCATTACAACGTGGACTAGTACTCTATGACTTGAGTGTGTGTAAATAAGTGACATATCTTTAGTTATTCTTAAGTACTTCAGTATGTTCTTGGCAGCAGTCCAGTGTGCCTTTCCAGGATTTGACTGGAACCTGCTCGTCATGCTCAATGCATATGATACATCGGGTCGAGTACATAACATGGCATACATGATAGACCCTATAGCGGAAGCGTATGGTATCTTGTTCATGCGCTCTTCTTCATCCTTCGTAGAAGGACTTTGAGTTTTGCTGAGCTTAATGCCATATGACATTGGCAAGAATCCTCTCTTAGAGTCTTGCATACTGAACCTTTTCAGTACCTTATCAACGTATGCACTTTGACTTAGTCCAATTAGCTTTCTAGATCTATCTCTATAGATCCTTATACCTAGAATATAGGCAGCTTCACCTAAGTCTTTCATTGAGAAACAATTTCCCAACCATGTCTTTACACTTTGTAGAGTTGGGATGTCGTTTCCAATGAGTAAGATATCATCAACATAAAGTAGCAAAAAGACTATTGCATTCCCACTTGTTTTCTTATAGACACAAGGCTCATCTTCATTTTTGATAAAGTTAAATTCTTTAATTGCTTCATCAAAACGAAGATTCCAGCTTCGAGATGCTTGCTTCAATCCATAAATGGATCTTTGAAGCTTGCACACTTTATTAGAATTCAAAGGATCATCAAAACCCTCAGGTTGTGTCATGTACACATCTTCGAGTAAGTTTCCATTAAGAAACGCGATTTTGACATCCATTTTCCAAATTTCATAGTCATAATATGCTGCTATGGCAAGAAGAATTCTGATAGATTTAAGCGTTACAAGTGGTGAAAAGGTTTCATCATATCCATACCATGAGTTTGTCTATAACCTTTTGCTACCAGTCATGCTTTGTAAGTATGCACATTTCCCTCCATGTCTGTTTTCTTTTTGAAAACCCACTTACACCCAATGGTTTTTGAACCTTTAGGTGGGTTAACCAAAGTCCAAACTTGGTTATCATACATGGATTGCATCTCAGACTTCATAGCCTCTAACCATTTTCCAGAGTCAGAACTCTTAATGGCTTCTTGATAGGAAGTGGGCTCATCATTAACCATAAGCTCCACATTGTGATCGTCAGTGATGAGAAATCCATATCTCTCAGGTTGTTGATGAATCATATCAGATCTTCGAGGTCCTTGTTCTATAGATGTAGGCTCATCTTGGACTTGTGAGCCATCTAATCGAGATTCATTATTTGGTTCAGGCACTAATTGTGGCTCTTGAATCTCATCTTGATAAGGTTCAGGCACTTATTGTGGTCCTTGAATCTCATCAAGATGTATTTTACTCCCACTGATTCTTTTGGAAATAAATTCCTTTTCAAGAAAGAATCCATTTCGAGCAACAATTACTCTATTTTCTTTTGGGAGATAAAATTGATATCCTTTGGTTTCTTTAGGATACCCCACAAATATGCATTTATCCGATTTAGGTGCAAGCTTATCAGATAATAAACACTTTACATAAACTTCACAACTCCAAATCTTCAGAAATAACAAACTAGGTTGTCTCCCAGTCCATATCTCATATGCGTTTTCTGAACCGATTTAGATAGAACTCGATTTAGTATGAATGAAGCAGTCTCCAGGGCATAACCCCAAAAGGAGATTGGAAGATCAGTTTGACTCATCATTGATCGAACCATTTCTAATAAAGTTCGATTTCTCCGTTTAGATACACCATTCCATTGAGGTGTTCCTGGTGGAGTTAATTGGGAAATAATTCCACAATTTTTAAGATGCTCGTCAAACTCGTGACCTAAGTATTCACCACCTCGATCCGATCGAAGTGTTTTGATACTTTTCCCAAGTTGATTTTGTACTTCATTTTGAAATTCTTTGAATTTCTGGAATAATTCAGATTTGTGTTTCATCAGATACAGGTAGCCATATCTGCTGAAATCATCTATAAATGTAATGAAGTACTGAAATCCTCCTCTAGCAAGTGAATTCATTGGTCCACATACATCAGTATGTATTAGGCCCAATAAATCAGTTGCCCTTTCATTTTGTCTCTTGAAAGGCGTTTTAGTCATTTTGCCTAATAAACAAGAATAACATGTTTTGTAAGATTCTAAATCAAACAATTTTAGAAGCTCATCATTATGAAGCTTTGTTATGCGTTTCTCATTTATATGGCCCAAACGACAATGCCAGAAGTAAGTCTGATTTAAATCATTGGATTTCAATCTCTTAGTATTTATATTATAGATAGATATGTCTGAAGATCCACGAAGATTTAGAATATAAAGCTCATTCAATAATGAAGCATCTCCATAAAAATGCCATTTTTATTAATGGAGTAAATGTTATTCCTAATAACAAATTCAAAACCTTCTAAATCCAAACAAGAAACTGAAATAATATTCCTACTCATAGCAGGAACATAAAAACAATTGTTCAATTCTAAAACAAGCCCACTGGGCAAAATTAATTCAAAAGTTCCTACAGTTACTGCAGCAACTTTTGCTCCATTCGCAACTCGTAGGTCCACCGCGCCTTTTGCCAAGGCTCTACTCCTTTTTAGACCCTGCACATTTACACAAATGTGAGATCCACAATCGGTATCCAATACCTATGAATCAGAAGTAGATAAATTAATTTCAATAACATAAATACCGGAAGCGGCAGTCTCACTGTCCTTTTTCTTTGCTTCCAAATAGAGCTTGCAATTTCTTAACCAATGTCCTTGTTCTCCATAATGGTGGCAAGCTCCCTCCTTTGGTGTCTTGGCCTTAGGTTTGGGCTTGAACTTGGACTTTGCCTTGTTCTTACCTTTACTAGCCATGACCTTGCCCTTGTGGTTGTTCTTTTTTCCTTTCCCTTTTTGAACCATTAGAACACTAGGAGTATTCTTCTTAATGTTCAGTTTAGCTTGTTTTAGCATCCCATGCAATTCAGTAATGGATTTCTCCATATTATGCATGTTAAAATTCATGATAAACTAGTCATACTCAGCAGGTAAAGAGCCCAAGATCAAATCCGTGGCCATGTCATGATTAACAGGAGCACCAAGCTTATCAAGATGATCTAGATAACCCTTCATTTTAAGGACATGAGCACTTTCCGAGGTGCCAGAAACCATCTTACATGCATTTAACGCCTTGTGAGTTTCAAATCTCTCTTGTCGTGTTTGCTCTTGGAACATTTCCTTGAGATGCACAATCATGTCATATGCCTCTGCTTCTTCAAACTGTTTTTGAAGTTCAGAGTTCATGGTTGCTAGCATGAGGCAAGTAACATCATTGGAGTCATCTTTGTGCTTACTATAAGCATCTTTTTCAGCTTTTGAGGTGTTATTTGCTAGAGTAGGGGGAATAGAATTTTCAAGAACATAGAGCCTTTTTTCTTGCTTAAGAACAATTCTTAAGTTTCGTGCCCAATCAAGAAAGTTAGTCCCACTAAGCTTGTCTTTCTCAAGCACAGATCGCAATGAATTATTCCAACTGTTTGTTTCCATTATCTACATACAAAAATATGCAAAGTAATTAATTTTTGAGACTCTAACGAAAAACTCCCACTAAAAGCATTTAAACTTTTTGAAACTTCAACATTTTGATGTTTCGTAGTGGGGAAAAATATTTTATTTTAATCATAAGTAAGCTTTGGCTTTAATCTTATAATTAAATAAAACTTTAATTTTAAATGAGATAGACATCAAATGTCCCGACTAAAAATATCTCATAAAATGCCCTAGGCCCAAAACCATTTTGATAGCCCAGTTAAGTCAAACCATATCAAACATATGGAAAACTATTTTCCATCTTATCTCACTCAGATAATCAAAAGCATCCTACTTTGGTAGGAATGACCATATGATGTTCCAAGTAATAACAAGTGTTTGATTTTGGAAGTCATTTAACACTTAATTTTTTTTTAAAAAAAATTTTATTGTAGTAAGTAGAAAATAAACATATCAAATATGCATGCAAGACATAAGTAAAAGTGACATAGCATGGCCCATAACCTATGTTGATCATCACGAGCAAAGTGAAGATCAAGGTGGTCAATCTAGGTATATGAACTCCTTAAGCATTCTCTAATGCCTTGAACATACTCCTCCTTGGTTGTAAATGTCGGTTGCCGTCTTCTTTTACATTGCATAGTAAAATTAAAATAATTCCTATTCTAGGAAAGCAGTACCATTTTACAACAATGAAAAACGACACGCAGGCCATATTTAAAAATTACAACTTAAAACAACCATAATGTAACCAGCCAATCACATTGGGATAAAACGGACCATGCTATGCACTATTCAAAATAATCCACAACTACAATCAAAAACACTGACGAATAACACACAACAAACAGTTAGTTGGGGTTCCAAGGGGCAATGCCCCTGGCCAGGTCAAGGGGCAGCGCCCTTGGCGGAGGTCCCGCTGGCCGATCAGCGGGCGGGGGTCAAGGGGGTAGCGCCCCTTGCGGGGGTCTCCGGGGGCCCCTTACAGACAATATGCATTCTTTTAATCATATTTATACATATAACATATTATCATGGCCGATTAATAAAAATAATTCGCAAATGTAGAACGACGGATAGCATGCTTACGATACCATATCATATTAAAACAGACCAATTTACAAACAATCTGCAACTAATCTGATCTGATCAGTTGACTAAGACGCACATATTAAACCTAATTCAGGCAGTCTGCATGCTAAGTATTCTAAAATCATAATCATGCGAACATGTTGATACATACCATTTAAATTCATATATACATATCATACATGTATTCAACAATACGATTAACACAGATGAATCAACCTAATCGTTCAGCAAGTTGCTCGGATACCACTGTTAGCATTCGTGGACTCCTAAACGCGAAAAACATCCACGAATCCCTCCCGAGGACCCAAGTAAACGATTAAAAAGATCTAAGGTTTAAGAATTACCTTTGGTTGCTGTAATCGAAATCCTTCGATTCTGGTTGCGCTGTTGTACGTTCAACCCGAACAATCACCAGACGCTGCAATATGCGAACGTCCTCTATCGGATACACACCGCGAACTCACTCGATACCTGGGGAGTGCTAGCGCCTAGGGTTTGAGAGGTTTTTTTTTTTTTTTCCTGGTAGAGAATGGCACGAATGTTCTCAACCGAAAAATTGGACTATTGAAAAGACGGCTAGGGTTTTCTTCAAAACCCTCGAACCTCTTAGAGTCCAACCGTAATAATATCTTATTATATTCTAATTTAAATTCAAATTAAGTTAAAACTGATATGATAAGATTCTGCCATTATCTCGGTAATTTAATTAATTAATTTACCAAGTCAGATTCTTATAATCTGGATATCATCCAGATACATCGAATGTGGACATATTTCCAGATTCATTGTATCTGGTAAATTTTCTAAGTACGATTAACTTAGACATATTTCCAGATTCATCGAACCTGGTCACCAGAAAAATAACCTAACAAGTTCGCTTATTGTGTGACCCTATAGGTTCATTTAACACTAGCAGTGTGCCTAAATCATATTTAAATGGCCCACAAGTTATAAGCGGTTTCTAGCAAAACATTATAACTATCCAGGTTAAATGAAGATCGGTGATCTCTTTAAACCAAACCATAATTTTATATTTTGTCCTTTTGTCACACGATATCCATATTAAGCATAAGGCGTGGAGCATGTCATCCTTATTAAGCTTAATCAATTATTTCTTGATTTTATAGTAGACTGTTCAAACAAATAATATTAATATCTTAGATTGATATATTTGAGCACGGCCATGCATTTTTAACAGTCTAACTTATCAAGGGGCCCATGGATATCTCTCCCATAACAGAGAGGGACAAATTCCTTCACAATCAATCATATTCCTCTCCTTGATTTATTCTATATCCAATAGTAGTCTAATTTATTATCTGGTTAAAGACAACTTTAGACAATGTCAAAATATAGAATTTATCAAGTAGGAAACTATGATGAATTTAGGTCGAAGGACTTTCAATATTATTATGGCTAGAAAGTACTTATGACATATTCCATAAAGTACTCTCACAGTGGGTCATGTCCAATACAATGTTCTCTAACATTTATTTATGTCTTGACTCGATATCACAAACATCCATGGCCAGTAAAACATAGCCATCAAGTCACAAACATACTAATCTTAATTTATTATTATTCCAATAATAATAATCGATCAGGGACAGTTTTAGAATAGTTATTGTATTCATTGTAGGGTTTTACTATCAAGTCACGTACTTGATGACCAACAAAACAAAACTCACTATTCATGGAAAGGAAAGCCTTATATTATTATATAAAACATAATGACAATAGTATAAGTACAAATTGACTCTAGGGCATATCCCTAACATTGATATACTATAGTTGAGGTTCTATCGGAGGGCCAATATACTTGTATGTTGGGTATGTGTGACTAGTTAGTTAAGACAGACTTGTACAAGATAGTTTCTACACCATATCGCCCCTTGTGGTTGTTCAGATGATCTAAATATCCAAGGCCCTGGGAAATGTGACTTGGATGTTTGCTTTAGGGTCGCTCCCTTGGAAAGTGAAAACACTTCAGGAAGTCGTGGATCTGGGACTAGAGGCCTAAGGGTGGTAGATGTGTTTTAGAGAGGTGTTAGTACACTTCTTCCTTTCTAAATGTACGGCGATGTGTAGAGGGGTATTTTAGTCATTTCACTTGTAGGTCGAAGACTTTGCTAATGCAGCATTGTCCTTGGGGTCAATATTTCCTTATGGTGATATTAGAAAATATTTAAAATGCAAAATACATCTATTTATATAGTAGGGGTATTTTGGTCATTTTAGTAACCAAGGCGATGCGTCTTTTTCGTCCTCGGAATAGCCCGTAAGTCCTAATTAATTTTTGGGTTGAGAAATGATCTCAGTTGAGAGAGTTTTATTTTATTCGGGAAGTCTAATTTATTATTAGACTGGCATAAAATAAATGGAGAGAAATTTATTATCTGGTTTAATTGGTTAATTAATTATTCCGGACCAGGGTCCAGTTTGAATAATTAGAAAATTAATCGAGACTTAAACTAGAGGAAAATAATTATTACTTAATTATTTATTAGGTTATTTATTTAATTAAATCCCAAGAAATAAATAATTAAAGTTTAATTATTTTTTGGTTCATTTGGGTTCATTAATTATTTATTAGGTTATTTATTTAATCTAAGGGAAAATAATTAATGTTTATTATTTTGGATTTTTCGGGTCCAAGAAAAATAATAAATATTATTTTGGCCCAATAGCCTGGACCATAAGATTTTTTCGGACACAGTTTAGAAGAGTTTAGGGTGAAACCAAAATTGATTTTGTAAATAATATTCGAGTATAAAATCCTGAGAATATTATTTTTATCAAAATAATTATTTTTGGTTTCATGACTCTTGGTTTTCTGTGGGAAAAATAAAAGGAAAAAGAAAAGAAAAATAATAATAAAAGTCTCTTGGCTCTCTGTTTCTCTCGTGGCTTTCTGTTTCCTGACTTTTGGTTTTCTTCACTGGCCTTTGTATTATGTGAACCAAAGAAGCCAGATTGTGAACATGAACCGTGAGTTTGTGGGAGAAATTGAGAAGCCTTTCTCTCCCAAATTCTGTGCTCACCAACTGAATTTAGGCAGTGGTCATATTCCGTGAACTGGAAAGCTAGCATTATTCATTTTCACCGGAGGAGGAAAGCAACCGGAAGAGGAAGTGCAGTTCACTGGTGTTCATGGACATTGAAAATAGAAGCTGTTTTTGTGCTTCAAAGCTTTCTTCATGTTCTTCAAGTTTTTAAAGCTCCAAGAGGTATGTTTCAAACCCACCATGATGCTGTCATACTCTGATATATGTCATGTTCTTCCATTTTTTGTTTACTGTCCACGGTTGAAATGCATGCTCTGTGAATGTCAATCCTTCAGCACCGTCGTCCAAAACTTGAGTCCAAAACTCTGAAAATTCTAATAGCACGAAACTAGCTATTAACTAGCCATTGTTGTCCTACTTTTCACTTCGATAAAAGCTTTCAAAACTCAATATTGAAGTAATTTTTTATGCTATCTTTCTTAGAAACACTCCTACACTTTAGAAAATAATAATAACCCTTTTCATTGTGCTTCAAACTAAAATCAAATTGCTCCAAAGGTAAAAAAAGGTATAGGTGCCCAAACTATTCATATTTGCTCAATCTGTGAGCTATTTCTGCTATTTTTTTTCTTGTGATTTGTTATGTAACAAGGTTGTAGTGTAAAACCCAGTTGGGTTGAACCTTGTTTGGTGAATATATAATGGTTGTGGTATAAAATCCAGTTGGTGTGATCCTTGATTGTGTGTTTGAAGAGGTTGGGTGTAAAACCAAGTGTGGTGATCCTTTTATGTAAGATTGGTATAGCCTACCGCCATTGATTTGGAAAAAATGTTTTAGTGATTGTGTTGAAATCCTTAAGTGAGTACTTAAGGTAGTGGATGTAGATTGGTTGAGGATCGAACCACTATAAATCCTTGTGTCTTCTCTTTTGTATTTCATTCTCATTGCACTGTTGCATTTTTACTGGTTATTAGATCAAAAAATTTTATCTCATTCACTGCATTTGTTCATCAGTTTTAAAGACCTTTATATTCTACAAAAAGTTTGTATTGAATGCCTCAACTTCCTATTTTTAAAACAACCATCTTCATGCCATTTAGTGGGGTTTCAAAAGTTTCCTCTTTGCACTCCATTAGCTACGAAGCAATCTATCTTTGTGAACAAAAGTATTACACTCCTCTTTGTACTCATTGTTTTAATCAAAGACTTTTATGCAGTTAGGTAAAACTTTTATTGTTGCTTCATCTACTCATGTTAACTATAAATCTTATTTCCAGCATTTAGTAGAGTTTTGAAAGCTCTTTGACTGAACATTCATGTCTGCATTTTTCTTTGAACTCACCCTTTGATCAGCCATTGCAAAAAAGACATCAAAGATTTTTCAAATCGTATTTATTTACCGTAAACCTTATTCATCCCTCCTCCCTCCCTCTAAGGTTTATCAATTAGTATCAGAGCATTGGTTTGCACTATTATCGATTTAACAGCCTTGCAAGAAAAGATCCGAATGGCAAACACCTCGTCCTTACCATACATTGAAGAATCCTCAACAAATAGACTACCTTTGTTCAGTGGAAGCAATTATACATTCTAAAAACATATAATGAAGATTTATATATGCTCAATTAATTTTGAGCTATGGAAGTTTATTGAAAGATGACCATATGTTCCATCGAAAATTGTTGAAGGTAGAACTGTGCCTAAACAGAGAAATGTGTATGATGCTGATGACAATGCCAAAATAACACTGAATTTTCAAGCTATAAACATTCTTTGTTGTGCTATTGATGCTACCGAATATAATAGAGTGAGTGGCTGTGATTCAGCTCACGAAATATGAAGACTACTTGAGGTCATCCACGAGGGGACCAATTAAGTAAAAGAATCGAAGCTAGGACTTCTTGTCCGAGATTATGAATTGTTCTCCAGGAAGCTTTGTGAGAACCTAATAGATATGTTTACTCAGTTTACAAACATTATGAATGGTCAAAAAGCATATGGCAAAACTTATTCCCTTGGAGAACAAAATAGAAAACTACTTGACACTTTGCTAAAGAGTTGGCAGCCAAAAACCTTGGCTATAGAGGAATCAAAAAATCTGAATAGCTTATCCACTGAAGAGCTAATTGGCTCCCTATTAACTCATGAAATGAAACTGAAAAAGTTTCAAGAGCATGATAAAGATGATAGAGGCAAAAAAGGAACCGTCTTGAAAGTAGTTAATGAATAGCCTACCAGTGATCAAACTAATTATGATGGTGGTACTGATCTGGACAACAAAGAAATGGCCATGGTTGCTAGAAAATTCAAGAACATGTTTAGAAAAGGTAACTATAGCAAAGGTAAAAGAATTATCAAAAAGAAAGGACAAACTTCGTCCCTCAAACCTCAATGCTATGAATGCAAGAGTACGGAGCATTTTTCTGTTTGCCCAATAGTAAAAGAAAGAGAAGCCAAACATAACAAGAAGATAAGAAAAGGATTGACTGGAGCTTGAGATCAAGAAGAATCCGAGACAGAAGAAAGCTGTGATTCTGAAAATAAAAAAGTAAACATTTGCTTAATGGCCATGGAAGATAAGGTAAATTCTACTTCTTCTAATTCCATATCTAAATTACATGATTCTGAAAATTTTGATGATCCAAATAAGCTACTTTTTGACATGTTTCATGAACTCAAAAAGCTATCTAGAAGAAACAAGGAAATGAAAATGAAAATTAATTCCTTGTTAGATGACAATGTTAAGCTATTGAATGAGAACAAAGCCTTACTTGATTCCATTATGTGCTCAAATGTTGAAAAGGATGTTATCCTAACTTCTCTGCATTGTATGACACTTGAGAGCAAATGCTTGTATGACAAAGTTCATTCTCGTGAAATTATGGTCAACAATTTTGAAGACATGAAAAATAGAGTTGATGATCTCACTACATGCATTGAAAAGTTTACAAATGGAAAAAACAGTTTGGAAAAATTGCTTAGTGCACAACATATGGCTAGAAACCAAAACAGTCTAGGCTATATGCAAGAGATCAAAGCTGGAAATTAAAAATCTTACTTTATAAAAACTGCTTCATCATATATAACACATATTTGTTGCACATATTGTGAAAAATCTAGACACAAAGTATCTAAGTATAATGTTAAGAAGAAAATGGAATCCGGTGCAAAAATAGTTTGGAAAATTAAAGGAACTATTACTAACCCCCATGGACCCAAGAAAATATGCGTGCCAAAAGGCATTGTGCCATCTCATGAATAGGTACATCAACTGCAAAAATTGAGTTCCACAAAATAATTTTTGGATAGTGGATGCTTAAGACACATGATGGGAAATGCTACATTAATGGATGACCTTCTAGGAGCAAATGACGGATTTGTCACATTTGGATCTAAGAAAAAGTGAAATACTTGATAAAGGTAATGTTGGTAAGAGATTCTCCATCGTTATTAAGCAAGTGTCAATAATGATGAATTGAAGTACAACTTGATTAGCATTAATTATTTATGTGACAAAGGCTGCAAAGTTTTTTTTGTAAAACGGTTCATGCACTATCATTGATAATCCTTGTGATGAAGTCACTTTTGCTGCCTGTAGCATCGGTAATGTCTATATATTATATATCTTGATGATCTTATTGTTTATGATAAATGATGATGATGGCTACATTTGGCATGGCATAGAATGTTAGGTCATATTTCTATTGATTCACCAAATAGATTGTCCTCAAGAAAATTTGTAAGAGGACTACCCAAAATGATGCTTGCCAATTTAGAAAGCAAACCAAAAAAAATTTTTTGAAACCAAAGAAAATTATTTCAACCTCAAAACCTCTTGAGCTAATACATATAGAATTGTTTGAACCAATGAGGACCACTAGCCCAAATGGTAAGAGGAATGCTCATGTATTAGTCGATGATTTTTTGTGATGTACTTAGACCTTATCTCTTCTGTAGAAATGGTATTTAGAATTTTCTATAAAAGAACTCTATGTGTGAAAGAATCCATGCATATAAATTTTCATGTATCCAACATATATTCCTCTAGAAAAGATGACGATGATGTAGATAGCTCAAAGAAAAATGGCATTAAACATCATGAAACTCCATCACCTGACAATCATGCCAAAGAAGAAGAACTAGAAGAACTACAAGTTGAACAAAGTGAGCAAGGAAGTATCGAGCACACTGATCTGAATCTAGCGGAAGATTAGAAGTCCGAAACTGTCCATCCAAAAGAACAGATCATTGGCGATCTTAGCTGCAGAATCTATGCTAAATGGTATTTGGTTGATAATCTTGCTCTCTTTTCTAGTACTAAACCTAATTGTATTGATACAGCCTTACATGTTGAATTTTGGATTATGGCCATGCAAGAAGAGCTAAACCATTCTGAAAGAAATTAAGTTTGGAAGCTTGTTCCTAGACCACTTGATCATCCCGTAATTAGTACCAAGTAGGTGTTTAAAAACAAACTTGATGAGCATATCATTGTTATTAAAGCCTGATTAGTTGCCCAATGATTCAATCAAGAAGAGGGCATTGACCCTAATAAAACTTTTGCTCCTGTTGCTCAATTGGAATATATTAGAATGCTACTTGTCCTTACATCACTCAAAAACTTTATACTTTACCAAATGGATGTTAAAAAAGTTTTTTTTTAAATACTTTTATTGAAGAGGAAATGTATGTAGAACAACCTTTTGATTTTATTCATGAATATTTTTCAAACCATGTCTTTAGACTTTTCAAAATCTTTTATGGTTTAAAACAAGTTCTTCGTGCTTAATATGCAAAACTTAGTGGATTTCTACTTTCAAAAGGTTTTTCAATAGGATTGAGTGATACCACTCTGTTCTTTAAATCTAAAAATTCTTATGACCATCTTACTATTCAAATCTACGTTGATGATACTATTCTTGGAGTTACTAATGATTCTCTATGCAAGAAATTTATCACAACAATGCAGCGAGAGGTTGAGATGAGTATGATAGAAGAACTTAATTTTTTTCTCGGATTACAAATAAAGCAAACCATCAATGATATCTTCCTAATGTTGGGTATCTCTGGGGTGTCATATATGGCACAGCGGAAGAATAAAACGAGATACCATCCCATGATCCGCATATGTGTGGAAAACAAGACATAGATCGAGAATAAAGATAACAGCTTTTACCTTTCTTTGATTGTGTGGAAAACAAAAATTTCCTTCTTTAAGTATGATAATTGTGGTGCGATCCAGCAATCCTCTTGAAGAATCACCACAAGAGTTGAAAGTCTAACCACTATAATCACAGTGTGTGATTATCACTAATAGAAATCCACACGGAGGATCACACTCAAGCACCAAGATTTTCTGCGCTAGCAGAAAACTGCAATGGTGGCTAGGGTTTTTCTTGTTCTTCTTGTTTAGCAAAACTAGAGAAAAGAAGAAGAAGAAGAAGAGTCCTGGTGTTCCTTGAGAGAACCACAAGAGAGAGAGAAAAGAGAAGAAAAGATCATAAGGCATCTTGTGCCCCTTGGTTTTTGTAGAGTTGTTTCATGTGACCTTTGGTTTTCATGTTTTTGGGGTATTTCGTATGACCCTTGAAGCACCCAAAAAACCTCAACAAAAAACCACATCTAAGAATTCTAAACAATTAGAATTCTCTAATTTATAATTGGAGCCCCTCAAGTTCACAGAATTACAAATTAGTCCATAAATTATAACGAATTATAATTTGGTCACATCAACTTCTCTTTCTAGCAATAAACCCCACTATGTTATCAAATAACATCTTGAGTATATAATCCTCTATTGTGTGTGACCTATTAGGTTTCCCGATCAATTGGTAGCGAACATGAATTAATTCAAACGTCTTTGAGATTAATAACCCTTAATTAATTAGAATTGATCTTATTAATTCTAATCAAGATTGGTTTATTAATTGATCAATTAATAAACTCATATTCCCATATCATGACCACCCAAGAGTCCAGGAAGTCAAGTGGCTTGACATGAACCCTTCAATAACAAACTACAGTGCAATTAATTCATTTCACCCATATAATATCTCATTCGGTTTGGAGTACGGAATTAGTGCCAACTCCCTCTAGAATATATTAATTCTGGCCCGCATTTAATTATACTTGTACCAAGAACCCACTACTCTAGATGTGTATCAATTGGAACTGTTTCCAATACACACATACGCCTTGGCCAAGGACTTTTCGAGTAGTAATTCCTACAAGTGGCCGTGAGATATTCGCCCCTACTATTAAAAGTGGTGAATCCTTTATTGACCCTCTCAACTACTTTCGTTTATCTCATAATGTACCCAATATCCATCCCATAGGCGGCCCTCGATCGAGCTCCAGAGATTGGAATCAAAGCACAAGGCTCAACAAACAAAATACCTTGGAGATCTCAAGTCTAAGGATACTTGCATGTTTGCTATATTGAGATTATATCACTAGCACTAAATAGTTATCGATATGATTTCTCATAGTTAGGTCATCCAATAAACTTGTTCCACTAACAAGCATCCACGTGTTAACTTTGAGTATCTCAATACTCACGGATATGAGAACTATGGCCTGATCAAATCAGGAAGTCTTAACACATGCTAGTCTTAACGCATTAATGATGTCCTGTCTCATTAATACTATGACTATGGACTATTTAAGTACTAACACTATACAGTGTAGTAGGAATCTCATATCATGATCTCTATCGTGATTTCCTTAACACAGTGTTGTACTAGGGACTTTATCTAACAGTTATATTACACAAAAGTAATCAAAAGAAATTGTAAAATAAATAATGCCTTTTATTAAAATAAAATGTGTCATATACAAGGTACAAGTGATTGCCTCTAGGGCATAACACTAACACCTAAATCAAGCCAAGTATGCCAAAGAGCTATCAAAAGATATATTCACAAACCACTAGCTGAAGAAAGATTCAATCATCTGAGAAGAGGTTTAGGAATTACCAGAATCATGTGACTAACAATTTGCCAAACATTTGTGTGTTTATTTTTGTAGAACTACTGAAGAAACAACTTTTGGATAGAGTTTTTGGACGTAATATCTGGAAAATATGAATCTAAAATCTCCTCAATAGAACTTATTTCATTCCACCATTTGAACTGGGAAATCAAATGTACAATAAGAGTCCAATGTATAAATTTTTTAAGCTCTAAACATTTCCGCATTTTTTTTTGTGGCAACACTCTCTCTCTTCTTATCAGAATATCATTACTTATTTTCAGAAATCACTTTTTTCAAATGTACTAAACTATACTTATACTTTTTAATACCTCGTAAATCCTAAAAAGATTTCAAATCTATTTGAATTATCCTCACATTTCAAAATCAAAAGCTGTCATTTTTCAAAAAACAGCTTTCTTTTTCCTCTAGAGTTCGCTCTCTCTACAAAAAACAAAAAAAAAAAAAAATCAAATCTTCAATTCTGTTTGCCATGGCTAATTACTTGTAACAAATTTGAATTTCTTTTAGTTTTAATATATGATTAGATGAATCTATCGCAGATCCATCGCTAATTAGCGATGGATTCATGGTCGTCGCAAATCTATAGTTAATTAGTGACGGATTTGAATTTCTTCTAATTTTAGTTTATGATTAGATGAATCCATCGTAAATTCGCTGTTAATCAGCAATGAATTTGCAATAGATTTTTTATTTTATTTAGTTTTAATTTATGATTAGATGAATCCATTGAAAATAGCGATATATTCAATGCCATTGCAAAACCACAGCTAATTTGTGATGGATTTTTATTTCTTTTAGTTTTAATTTATGATTAGATGAATCCGGCGCTAATTAGCAATGACGATGGAGGTTTTTTCATGCATTGGAAAGAGTAAAACAAAGGCCACAAAAATCAGGATTTATTTAAAATACCAAACACACACTCAAACCATACAATGGAGCAAGTATACCCTATCGCGTAATATAGCACTTTATCTGCAAGTATCGTGTATTCTCGAGAAATGGATAAAGCTACCACTACTAACTCTTCCTCTATTATTTAGCCTAATGAATAAGTGAAATACACCAACTACAATGGGTAAACCTAGAGAATCAACATAACCCCAAAAATCAAGGATAACCCCCCTCCCCCCCCCCACACACACAAGATTGGCCATGAGAAAAAGAGTATAAGACATGTATGAACCTCCCAAAATTAACCAAGTACTAAACATAACCCAAGATAATTGAATCTCAATTCTAATACCGATAAAGGTCACGAATGTAAAATACACTCTCTCTCGAGTTATAGATTTCCTATTCGTAGGCCAATTTAAAGGGTATCTCTACCTCCCCAATTGAACCCAAGAAGCATTAAGTACAAAACTTCTAATTTTTAGAATAGACCAATACTTTTGTCTCTAGGCAATATCAACTCCCAATAATTACCAAGCTCCAATCCCTCAACCCCTTTCTCGAGGCGATCTACGAGCAACCCATACTGAACCCATTAAATTAGAACTCACTCACTAACCCCATCTCTCGAATTCATTAGAAAAGAGAAACACAAATAATAGATCCAACCTAATAAATGCAAGTAATCATTCAATAAAAAATAGAAATCCAACAAATCAAGAGTAGATTTCATAAAAAAAAAAAAAAAAACTAAATAGGTTCATTCCTTCCAGAACAATTAAAGCAAATAATCATATGTTGACAAGGAAAAATAAAGAAAGGGACAAGGAAATGCTCATACACAAGCTAATTTCTTCATCTTCAATCTTCACTCTTCACTTGGCAACTTTCAAATCTCTCCTCTCTCTCTTCTCTCTTGTGAGTGGGTATTCTTCTCAAGTGTTGGCCGCCCATCTCTATTTAGATAAGTTGTATATATAGGGCCTAGAATGCCCTAAAAAATCGTGGGCTAAACAAAGCATCATATCTGATCTGCGATGTGAACCGGTGCCTGTTGTAATTACTATTCGGCACCTATTATCTAATAAAAATACTATACACGCTACATAATCGGTGCCTGGTTTTTTCTTTTTTTTTCCACAAATTGTGTCTTTTTCAAGCAGCAGCCCGTCCATAGCTTTTCAAGCTATCGACCAGTTATTCATTTTTCAAAAAAGGCCTGTACATGGCTTGAAAAGGCATGGACTAGTTATATTCAAGCTATGGAGTAGTTACAATTCTTCAAGAAATCTTTTATTCAATCCTACACGAAGTAATATATAAGTTTGGAAATTAGTAGTCATTTAGACATTTTTTTTACAATGAATACATTGTAATTTTATATAGAAAATATGTACAAAATAAGCACTCATCAAATGGATTCATGACTATCACAAATCCATAGCCAACTAGTGATAGATTTGCGACGGATTTGAATTTTTTTTTTTTTTACTTTTAATTTATGATAAGATGAACCCTCGCAAATCTATCATTAATTAGCGACAGATTTGCAATAAATTTGAATTTCTTTTAGTTTCAATTTATTATTAGATGAAGTCGCTAATCCATTGCTAATTAGAATCAGATTGGCAATGGATAGTTCGAAAATTCAAAAAAAAAAAACTTTGTTTTCAAAATTTGATTTTCTGTCGCAATACCATCCCAAATTAGTGATTGATTTCCATTACAAATTAGCAACGGTGAAAAATCCATTGCTAATTTTTGTTGCTAAACTGTATTTTTCTTGTAGTGTAAAAAAAATATTTGCATTTGCCTTTTTCTATCTGCAGCTTACAATTTCCTACTGCACATCTTGAAACAAAATTTCATTCTTTTTTTTTTTCAATAAAGGGAAATTTCATTTAAAAGATTTACGTGGTCGATCACTAGAAATAATAATCAAAAGACATTGCACAATGGAACTATGTACCGATATAAGAATTTAGACACTTTCACTATGTTCGGTTTAGGGTAATGGAGAGGAGAGGAAAGAGGACTAATTGGTGGGAGCTAAAAAAAGAGATGATAATTGCGTGCTTGTGGTATTTAAAAAGACAATCGGAGTAAAATGAGAAAATAGAAATGAGATGAGAGGTGAGGCAGTATTTTTGTTAAATAGGATTATTTTTCCATTGAAATTCAAAAATGTGATTGTTGTGAGAAAATTTCCCAATTTGGGTAGGTCATATTTGCGAAATGCAACCTAGAAAAACAACGTCAAATTCGTAAATAAGTCTCCTTCAATTAAATTGTATTGTTGGCACATTAGAATGAAAAAAAAAGAAAAAGAAAAAGAAAATGTCTTATTTGTAAAACACGACCTTGAGGAATGCTTCCTGAAAAGAAATAGAACAGAGGATGTATAGGATACTGGCTTTGTCTCTGCCATTACTTCCCCTATTCTCGATTGAGGTCACATTTGTAATTCATTTTTTTTTAATCAATTCAAAAAATACAACTTAGTTGAAGGAGGTCGTGTTTTGTCAATGCAATGTTATTTCCAAATTGGGACATTTTCCTATAGTATTGCCCTGGAACAAAAATTCTGCAAGTGAAGAGAAGAGGTGAGGTATGTATGCTTATCACATTTAAATAGTAAATAAAACTAAAATGAGCGATGATATGTTAATATACATATTCATATTTTTAGGTAAATATAATAATCTTATAGTAATATAGAGACATTTGAGTAGGTAAAAATGATGGTAAAGAAGTATTTTTTTTTTCTTTTTAATTACTTTATGATCAAAAGGATAAGTAAATTAAAAAATAAAAACCAAGAGAAGCCAATTTTTCAATTGGTACAAATTTTGCTTTCAATTGCTCTCAACAAAGTGTGATTGAATGAATATCCTAGAGGCTAGAGCTTAGGCAGACAAAGGAATGTCAAAAATGCCAATGCTGAACCTTTCATATTACTCAATTTAGGTGGTTTGTCAAAGATAAAGGTGATAGAAATACTCTTTCTCTCTCTTAGCCACTATTGATTTTCAAACACTTTTTGCCTTATGGTGGCGACTCAGCCACTTAATCCATCAGATCCCCCCCTCCAACCGGCAGATGCAAGTTAGGCTTAGAGGTCCTAATTTGCCTCATTACTTAAGCACTGATAATCATTTCTCCCAAGCTAACCCTTTGTCTTCTTACATAGGACAGACGACAATATTGTTCACCAAAGCAGAATTTGAAACACTGTTCAAACCTTTCTAGTTTGCTCTTGTAGTCAAACTCTCACTAGGGCAGCCTACCTTGTATACTATATGCAAATTCCACACTTTTGGACTCAAAGGTGGTGTTACAATTGATTTGCTTGATTCAAAGTGCATACGATGGTAGATGAAAGGTAACTGGTATCTTTTGGGTTTTCAAATGAAGGTCCTTAAAAGACTGCCTGAATTTTATGCTGCAGAGGATCACTCTATTGTGCCATTATGGGTCCTCTTTCACAACCAGCCAATACAATTCTTCACTAAGTTAGTCTAGTTTTTTATTACGATGGGCATCTGGCTAGCCCCTCAAGCTTTTTGAGGCTACGGATTCTTTGTTAAGGCCTAGTGTTGCGTGTGTTTATATGCAAGTGGATTTACAAAAACTGATCACAAAAGACATCTGGATTGGTACAGATGGTGAAAGCTTTTATCAAGTTGTAAATGTGGAGAATATTCCTCAGTTTTGTTAAGACTGCAAGACATTAGGCCATACTATCAAAAATTGTGGCAAGCCAGAACCTGAACAACACAGGCAAGAAGGTGATGGTTTAAAGTAGACTGCAGTGAAGTTACCACCTATTGCCTTATAAAAAGGAAGCTAATAAAACTAGTAATTAGTTACTCTTCTGATGAACATAAACAGTCTAATGAAGAAATGAATGTGTGAGCCGAAACTTTTAAAAGATGTGGGTTCTTTGAACTTACTATAGAAATGGTCCAAGAAAGCAGGAATATTGCATGCGGAAGATAATAAGGATTGAAATCAATGTATTTCAATTGATTTTGATGAAATGGACGAATAAAATAGTATTGGAATTCGAAATCAATGTAGAACGATATAGAAAACTTTTGAAAGCTAATCAAAGTTGTAAATGAAAATAAAGATAAAGAAAATGCAGAATAAAAAGGAATAAGTAATCTGATAAATGTGTGTGATGTTAGGTTCCTCTCATGTTGAGACTCCTTGCCCGTTTTAAGCTTGTTGTGGCATAGTTGTTGACAATCTGAACATGGAAAAAATCTCGCTTCATGGTTCATCCTTGGCAGTTAGGAATGGTAGTTCTTTACTGATCGTGCCGAGACACGGGGGTGACGACTTGTCAACTCCTGGTTTCGATGTTGATTGGGTACATCTGTTGAAGAATCTCTTGATGTCATCATCGGCTTAGCAAAACCTCATATCGACTTCGGGTCCAAGTTACCGTTATAATGGATCGGCTAACGATGACGTCAACACGTGCCCCCTCGAGTCTCGTTATTTTAATGGCGTGAATAGATGACATGACGAGAATCGTACCTCTTTTAATTCGTACCTGCTATTCTCCTGACCAAGTTGAAATGTCCCAATCATTACAGAAGGTTCCCGACTTCTCGGCTTCGAAGACCGCGAATGGCTAGTCTTTGAATTTTTCCTTTAAATAGCCGTGGTCCCCATTACTTCTCCTTCACTGATACAAAATCCTTCTGCTGAAACAACTCCATCTCAATCAGACTTCTATCTCTCTCGTGATATCCAATAGTATTTCTTGCATTTCTTTTGATTAACAAACTCTGAGTTTCTATGGCCACTCCAATTGATCATACTTCCATGGCCTTGATCCAAGCTGAGACTAACCTGTATGCCTTGGGTCCTCGACTACTGCCGATGGAAGTCACCATCGATCATTTATAGTTCGTCCATCTAAAGGGCTATGTTCTTCCGTTGAATCGGGGTAAATTTTCTAGGTCAGTCTACCATTCTCCTTCCGTCATTGGCCGCGCCTCCTGAAGAACTACAGAGAATAGTGCGATCGTTGCCATACTACTTTGGGTGCCTTTGGGATCAGTGGGGCATCTGTGATGCCATCATGATGTCCGATTTCGACATGGCATTCCACCGTAAATTTTTTACCGTTGCTCTGTCATTCTGGTCTCCGACTATCAACGGCTTCATCTTCCCCCACGGCATGTTCTCTCCAACCATTATAGATATTGGTACCATTTTGGGTCTAAGATGTTATGGGGATGAAGTACCCAACCTTCACGATAACGAGAATTTGCCTATCGTTGAAGCATATCTGGACAAGTCTACTACCTCCTATGGCAACTTCATGGCCGCCCAAAGGGGCATTGGCGGCATTCCCTCAGAGCAAGAACAGGCCTTCTTTCTATGGTTGTGGCTCTACAAATATGTCCTCTGCTCCCATTCGGCGGGGATAAGCAATGAATACCGATATTATATATCGGCTATGTTGAGGAAGAAAAGGCGCCGCCACCTGGCCTCCTTGGTGTTCGCCTTGGTCTATCGGCTGATGAACCAGATGACTTTGGCTCTGTTGGCTGGGAGTGACCCGACCAATCTTGGTGGCCCCCTCTAGGCCATGCAGCTATGGCTCTATCGGTATATTCCTCAATTCGGTGTTAATAACCTTTCTGGGGATCCTACGGATTCTTCCAACCAAGCCACGGGTTATCGGCTACTGAGGATCCCTACAAACAAATTTTTCGTCGGCTCCATCTTACCTTATCTTTCTCAGAATCACCTCCAATTCTTTCCCTGCTCTGTCCTGGAGTCTAGCCCTCTCTGGCTGACGACACTTGCCGATGCATCGATAGGCTCTCAACAAGCCATCTGGGCGAATATGCTATGCCCTAGGGAGCTCCTGTTAAGGGCTAAACTAGGTGTCAAAAGCACCAAGACCTCCTATTAGTGGTACAACCCTCTTTGCTTTTCTCGGCAATTTAGGTTAATTCAGGACATCCTTGCAAATTCCGATCATATTTCTTCTTATAATGTTATACATGTCTTATCGGCTGAGGATGTACATACTTTAGCCAATAGACTCTAACCATTCTTCGTTCTTTTGAGTATTGCCACTTTTAGGTCATCCAGGAATGCACGCCCAACTTTACTCTATGGTGGCAGTTGTTAAGTGAGGTGTCCTTCTCGGCCCCTGTGGAGATATGGCTACTTTGCCTGGCTGGGCCAGCATCAGCAGTGGTGAAAACATCCATGCCCAGAAAGAGTAAGTAGAGCAAGGCTTCTGCTATTCCGATCTCCGTGCCTTTATTCTGGACACCGCCAGTGAAGAAAGCCCCCACTCTTCTACCTGCCGATGAGGAAGAGGAAGAAGAAGAAGAAGAAACTATCCTTCCCCTGCTTAGGCAGTCAAAAAGATGGCAGGCCATCCATACTCTGGCATTCACCAAGGTTTGGACTTTTGTTAACATAATTTTTTTTAATGTCCTTCTATCTTTGACTCAAAACTAACCTCACATTTCCTCCTTTTGGAGAAGTAGACCAGCCAGTTGGTTGTCTCTAACTCCTCCTCAGAGTCATCAGTAAGCATGCCTCCCTTGTCATCTATAAAAACAGCAGCGGCTGAGGAAAGAACTTTGGCTGTTTTGCCTTCACTCGTTGTTGTCTGAATGTCCGAAGTGCCCACCTCAGAGTGAATAGCTGTCGATAAGCCAATCATGCCCCCTACAGAAGTGGCCCTTGAGTCTCCAAAAGAACCTGCTTTCTCTCAATCGGTGACAACTGAGGTCGTTACGCTAGAGCTTCTCTAATGGGAGCCAACTTGCCGACCGACCGATTCTCCCAGGATGCAATTAGTCGAGCCCTCATGCTGCTTGCAAAATTAGCCGATCCTGATATCTTTATTCAGTTGAAGCACCTATCAGTTGATTACCTGAGGCACATAAGGTTCACCCAATGCTTCTTCTCTGATATCAAAAACAGAATGGACGAAGCTTCACGTCAACTCGAGCATTTAGGAGCGCTCCGAGAACAGGAGGCTTTTCTATAGTTGTATCGCAAGAAAGCCTCTGCCTTCCTCAGTATCCTTCGAACTGAGATTTTTAAAAGAGTTGAAAGAATTAAAAGTCTTGAGAAATAGCTACGGGAACTCCAGGCGGAGTTGGATTCCCAAAGACGGGCTTTGGATAAAAAACTTGAGGCCAAGGGCCTCTGTCAGCAAATGGCCTTCACAAAGGAAGAGTCAACGGCTAAATTCCGAGATGATCGTCTGATGCTAGAAAGAGAGGAAGAACTACTCTAGATGGAATTGTAGCATTCGGACAAGCTGCTTACCGGTATGTAGCCTTCGTGGGACAGTTTTCGATCCAACCTTGTCATAATCTTCCATTGTCCCGATGAAGCTGGCCCCTTGGGCACTCAAGCAAGGGATGTTGAAATCCGTCCGCCTCACACGGAAGAAATGGCCATTGAACCAAAATCAGCTCAGGAAGAACCGACCGTCCAGGCAGAAAAAGAGAGGGGATCCCCACTAGCGACTGCTCTGCCTGAGGAAGACCCGGATCGACTTGCCATAATCCCTTTCACCCAGCTGATCAAAACGCCTCACATTCCTTCTAAGGATGATTGACTTCAGCATTTTTTCTTTTTTGTTTCAAATGCAGCGGCCATCTGATCGGCTCTTGTTTCTGATCAGCCGTTCGTTATGAATGCAAGCATGTTTTTTTCTTCTATCTTCTTCTTTTTTTCTTATTCTTTTTTGTTCTTTTTTTTAATTCTTTTCCTACCATAGTTTCCTCCCAGAATATAGGATAAAACTTTTTGAAATACTTACCGTTCATGGCATTACTTACTTCTTTTCCGTTGGGTATCATCAGCCGATAGGCACCTCCATCGAAAACCTGTGTAACAAGAAAAGATCCTTCTCATAAAGCAGACCACTTACGATAGCGTGGGTCTTTTGGTACAACTGGTAGTATGGTTTTCCAAATCATATCTCCTACTTGAAAACTCCTTCACCACACCTTCTGATTGTAGGCTCTTGCTACCTTCTGCTTTTACCTTCTGATATTTTCTAACGCTGTCTATCGATCTTTCTCAACTTGGTCCAAACTCATAGCCAGGGCCAGTTTGTAGTCTTTAACCGACAAACAGCATTGTAAGCTAGTCAGGCTGATCGCAGTGATAACTCAGCGAGTAACATCACCTCATGTCCATATGTTAGTCGAAATAGAGTGAAACCTGTACCAGTCTTGAAAGCATTCCGATATGTCCACAGCACCTCAAGAAGTGTTTTGTGCCACCTTTTGGGTTTATCTTCCAATGACTTATGAATCATACTGATTAAAATCTTATTTGTAGCTTCAGCTTGACTATTGGCTTGTGCTTAGTATGGAGATTAATGTAATAATTTAACTTTGAATTGAGTTAAAAAATTGCATATCTTATCTCCCGTGAACGTAGTCCCTTGGTCAGTCATTATGGTTTCAAGTATGCCGAATCGAAAAAGAATGTTCTACTGGAGGAAAGTGATGACGGCAGACTGGGTTACTCTGGTCAGAGCCTGTGCCTCTACCCACTTGGTGAAATAATCGGTTGCCACCAAAATGAAGATGTGCCCTTTGGTCGATGCCGGGTGAATCTTGTCGATAACATCAAGAGCCCAACCCCTGAACGGCCATGGTTTGATGATAGGATGCAAGTCAGCGGAGGGTGCATGACTCAAAGGGTCATGCTTCTGACATGCCTCACATCCGGCTGCATAGGCTACGCAGTCTGTGGTCATAGAGGGCTAGTAAAATTCATAACATTGCAATGTCCATTTCAATTTAGGACCTGCCTGATGAGAGCCACATAGGCCTTCATGTACCTCGTCTAACGTCTGCGCTGCTTCTTGCTTTAATAAGTATTTCAACAAAACTCTTGAATAGCTTTTTCGGCACAGATCATTCTCGATCAGCATAACGTTTAATACCTTACGCTTTAGCTCCCGTGAAGCTTAACTCGAAGGCTTCTGTAAGTATGAAATGATATCCGAACGCTAATCTTCTTTATGTTCTTCTCCCGATATCTGCTGACACATTACTTCCTCGACTCTTTTCTTAAAACCTGAATCCCTTTGAGCTAAATTGTTTGCCCCCTGGTTCTCAACTCGAGGAATATGAGTCAAGATAACTTCCGAGAAGTATTGCAATAGTGCTTTCACTTCCTATAACTTATCTGATAATACGGGGTTAGTGTATTTGTACTCACCTGAATTCTATCGGATTACAACTTGAGAATTCCTTGTTATATTGACCACTCGTGCATCCAAAGCCTTTAGGATTCAAAGTCCCAAGATAAGAGCATCGTATTCCACCTGATTATTCGAGGTCCCTTTACTCAAATCAAACAAAATTTTTCCTTGTCGTCCGCAAGGAGCTTCGATGATCAACTCGGCACCTGCCTTATACTAAGTACTAGACCTATCAAATTGCAACTTCCATGACTTGTATGAAATATACCCCGTACCTCTTTTTTTTTCGGGATTGGACACTTCTAAGCATGGATGTTCAGCTAAAAAATCTACTATGGCTTGACCTTTCATTGCTTTCAAAAACAAATGAGTCAAAGAAAAAGCATGTAACTTAATGGCCCATTTCATTAAATGTCCTTGCAACAATGGGCGATTTAGCAGATACTTTACGAGATTAATTTTTCACAAGACTTGCACTTTCCTAGGTAACAGGTAATGCTCTAGTTTCACGCATGCATAATATACAGACAGACACAGTTTCTCAATAGAGGAATAACTGCTCTCGGTGTCTATCAGGTTCCGACTGAGGTAATACACTACTCTTTCAACCCCCAGTGCATCGTCTTGAGCTAGCAGGCAGCGTAGTCGATAGACTCCTAAGCTGTCAAAATGTACAATTTCAAGGGTACCTTATCTCGTGGCGGCATCAAGATCAGTGGTTGTGACAAAGCTATCTTGATCTAATTAAAGGTAGCTTGGTGCTCCGATTGCCAGATGAATTCTAGAGACGACTTTAATCAGAGCAGCAAAGAGAACACCTTCTGCTTACCTGCAGCGTTCTCCAAAAAACATCGCAAGAAATTGATCTTCCCTACGAAACTTTGGAGCTTCTTTTTAGATTGCGGTGGTCTTACTTGTACAATATCCCTTGCTTTATTCTGGTCTACTTCAATCCCTCTTTGGTATACTAGGAACCCAAGGAAGTTTCCAACTGAAACCCGGAAAGCACATTTGGCAGGGTTGATTTTTAACTGGTGTTTGCGCATTCGGAGGAAAGCTTACTCCAACCGCGTTAGGTGCTCTAAGAAAGTTGGTGACTTAACCAATAAATCATCAATATAAATGTCCATAGACTTGCTGATAAGATCATGGAAAATGAGGTTCATGGCTCTCTAAAAAGTAGCTCCAACATTCTTCAAATCGAAGGGCATAACTAGTCATTCGAATAAGCTGATAGAACCCCGGGCATCGGAAAGCTATATTTCGTATATCATTCTCGGCTATAAATATCTAGTTATAATCGGAATACCCATCCATAAAGCTTAACAATTGGTTTCCTGCTGCCAAGTTTACTAACATATCGGCCATCAGCATGGTGCATTCATCATTTGGTATGGCCAAATTTAAATTCCTGAAATCAACAAAAACCCGTAGTTAGCCGTTTTTCTTGATGACGAATATAATATTGGACACCCAATCTACATACTGACAGGTACGGATGAAATCACACCAAAGCAACCTCTTAATTTCCTCTTTGATCCTAAGTAGAATTGCGGGGCTATTTATAAAGCTTAAAACCTTCTTTAATCGGCAAGCAATGTTCTACAATGCCTCTGCCCAATCCTGATAATCCCATGCAAAACAATCGTTGTACCTACGAATCAAAATTGTTAAGGCATTCCATTGATCAAAAGTTAAGCATAGGCTTACCTAAGTCGTTCTATTTTCTCCAGATTCCCCGATGTCCACCCCGTTAAAGTCCTGGGCAACAAAATCGAGTGCATGTTGGACATCAAGGTCCTCTGTTTTCAAATGCTCAACCCTTCCATTGTGATCTAATTGTGAGCCATGGTGAGCTTGGCGTACTAGCTTGGATCAAAGGTAGCTTGGATCAAAGGTAGAACGGTAGAACATAGCCTCGTTCATGTGTGCTACTGCTAAGAATAGGTTGGGATCAACTATTATCCTTTCCACTCGTTCTCAGTCCCAAATCAATATTATTTAGTGGAGTGTTGGTAGAACACAATGGTTTACCTAAATCCAATCTCTTCCTAGTAAAACAGAGTAAACCAGTTTTGTCGTGATCACAAAGAAAGCAATCTTACTAACCTTAAATCCGACTGCACCTTTGAAAGTGATGACCGCTTCTGCTTTGGCTGTGTCCCCGGTGAAATTGAGCATTTGGATATCTGTTGGAGATAAATCGTGTTTATCCTTACCCAAACACCGTAAGGTTGCCAATGGCATTACATTCAACACAGCCCCACCATCGATGAAAACCTTAGAAAAGGGTCTTCTATTGATATGTGCCTTGATGTACAATAGTTTGAGGTGATTGGTATGTTCTGTAGTTAGGATTGGGAAAAGTATTCCTTCCGATGGCACTTTAAACTCGTTGAGCTCAACGGCAGCTTCTTCCATTACATAGTAATCTTCTTCTACTACTTTTTGCTCGGCCCTGACTAGGAATTATGATGGAAGAATGCTAGGCATATTTTGACTAGGGGAAACAGACACCTGTTCATCTAAATATTTCTCAGGCATTTGCCTTTGCTGAGCCCATTTTCTCTATTCCCACCGCTTCTGAGTTTTTGTAAGATTGGGGCGATAACCCATGAAATAGGACTTTTTGTGAGGCACGTACAGGTAAACTTCTCAACTTTACCATGGAAATGAGCCGGGAAGGTCAGCACAGTAAACCGCGTGAAACCTGACTGCCAATTATCTAGCCTCTGGAATTTTATTCTTTCCCCCTCAAAGGTTTTGGACTGCTCCTTGATGAAACAATTTTTCAACTCATGTGTTAGGATGCCTTGCATAGTCCCATATTGGAAGTAGAGGAGTATCCTTCACATGTGAAACCTTATAAATAAAGGCTTTGATTTGGTTCTTAGCACACACCATTCATAAGCATTTGAAGCCTTTGAAGAAATTTAGGCTTCTTTGTAATTTTATACTCGTGATTTAGCTTGGGAATACTTTCCCAAAGCTTTGTATATTATTTTTCTTCATAGTGAAAGATTTTCTCCTCTTTTGCCCGTGGACGTAGGTCTCTTAACCGAACCACGTAAATTTGGTGTCGTTATTTTTTTGCTTTCATTTATTTCTTTTTTGTGCTTATGGTTGGTTAAACCGCCTAATTTTATTTGTTGGCCGGCTAAGCCTCCTTTATATTTCATGCTCTTTATATTTTATCCGTTTTGTTATTCCTTAGTCGGCTTTGCCACCTTCTTTATTTTGTTTATTTGTTATTGTCTTGTTTAGTTTGCCAGGAGAGTATTTTTAGTTTGTTTTTGGGGTTTCTCCTTAACAAAATGGTATCAAAGTTTTAGTTGGATTTAATACTCTGTGGCAACAATGACGATAACAAAGACTAAGGTGGAGAAATTCGACCGGGGTGTCAACTTCGGCATGTGGCAACTCAAAATGGAGGCCATCTTAATCCAAGATGGGGTTGACCTAGCCTTAAAAGGAATAGAGGAGAAACCAACAGAGATGACAGTAGCAGCATTTGCAGATCTGGATAAAAAGTCGAGATCAGGTATTATTCTAAATCTCTCTAATGCGGTTTTAAGAGAAGTTGCTATTGAGACTTCTACCAGAGCTATATGGGAAAAGCTAAAGGATTTGTATATGAAGAAGACAGTGGAGAATCGGCTCTACCTGAAACAAACTTTGTTTACTCTTTGGATGGCTGAAGGTACATCTATTATTTCACATCTTGATGCGTTTGATTCTCTCATTATAGATTTGAGTAATATTGATGTGAAAATAGATGATGAGGATCAGACTATTTTATTATTGTGTTCTCTTCCCCAATCCTTTAAGTATTTTCGAGATACTATGATGTATGGAAAGGAAACTATCTCGTATCAGGAAATTAAATCTGCTTTGAAATCAAAAGAAAGGATTGACAGAGATTTAATTGGGGAGATTAGTGGAACTCAAGCTGAAGGTTTGGTAGTCAGGGGTAGATCCGAAAATAGAAATTGTGGCAGTAGTAAATCAAAATCTAGATCCAAATCTAGATATAGAAATTTGGTTTGCAATTATTGTCGTAAAAAGAGACACATTAAATCTGAATGCTTTAAATTGAAAATTAAGGATAAGCATAAAGAAAAATCTACTGATGTTGCTGAAGATAGTGTTGTAGTAGATGAGAATGAAGGAAATATTTTCTTTGTAACTGATAGCAAGACAAAGTCTGAAAATGAATGGATTTTAGATTCGGGTTGTTCTTACCATATGTGTCCCAATAGGGATTTGTTTTCAACTTATGAAGCTTATAACGGTGGAGTTATTTTGATGGGCAATAATGTCGCTTGTAATGTTGTGGGTAAGGGCACAATTTGAATTAAAATGCATGATGGTGTTGTGAGAACTCTCACTGATATTAGACATGTTCCTGATTTAAAAAAGAATCTCATCTCTTTGGGCACCCTTGAAGCTCTTGGGTGTAAATATGCAGTTGAAGATGGAGTTATGAAAATCTATAAAGGAGCTGTTGTTGTCATGAAAGGTTACAGGTCTGGTAGTTTGTATACTTTGCAGAGAACTACTGTCACAGGTTCTGTTGCAGCTTCTACGTCAGCTTTGTTTGATTCTGACATTACCAAATTATGGCATATGCGGTTAGGGCATATGAGTGAGAAAGGCCTACGTATGTTGAGCAAGAGAGGCCACTTAGATGGACAAAATACCAGTGCATCGGACATCTGTGAGCACTGTATTTTCGAAAAGCAGAAAAGAGTCAGCTTCAACTCACCAGCTATTGACCAAACTAAAGGTACTCTGGATTATATTCATTCAGATCTTTGGGGTCCATCTCGTGTCCCGTCTAAGGGTGGTGCCAGGTATTTATTGACTTTCATTGATGATTATTCAGGGAATTTGGTTTTATTTTTTAAAGAATAAAAGTGATGTTTACCTAACTTTTAAACAATGGAAAGTTTTGATTCAGAAGCAGACAGGTAAACAGATCAAGCGGTAAATGACAGATAATGGCATGAAATTCTATAAAAAAGAATTTGATGAATTTTGTAAAGATGAAGGAATTGTTCAACACCGTACAGTAAGAATGACGCCATAATAAAATGGTGTTGCAGAACGTATAAACCAAACTCTTTTGGAAAGAGCTCGGTGTATAATTTCAAATATAGGGTTGACAAAGGATTTTTGGGCAGAAGCAATTTCTACAGCTTGTTACATTGTCAATCATACTCCTTCTGCACCTCTTGATTTTAAAACTCCTGAGGAAGTTTGGTCAGGTACGCCTGCTAATTACTGTGATTTGAAAGTTTTTGGGTGTCCAGCATATATGCATGTAAATGATGGAAAATTGGAGCCTAGAGCTAAGAAGTGTATTTTTCTTGGGTATGCTTCTAGGGTGAAAGGATACGGATTGTGGTGTCCAGATCCCAAATAACCAAAATTTGTAATTAGCAGAGATGTTATATTTGATGAATTATTTATGTTAAATTCCAAAAGGGAGTCTTCCAGTTCTTCACGTGTAGATGAAGAGGGTAAGCAAGAGCAGGTGGAGCTTGAAATTGGTATTTCCAATCCTTCTAATTTGACTTCTTCTGTTCAACAAAATTCAATCCACAGTGATGAAGAAGATACAGAAGAAGAATATTCCATAGCTAGAAATAGACCAAGAAGAGAGATTCGACCACCGCAAAGGTATGCAATTTTAGTTGCATATGCTTTATTAGTTGCGGAAAAAACAGGTGGAGTTAGTGAACCGTCTACCTACAACGAAGCTCGTTTTATGTGAAGATTCAGCTAAGTGGTTGATTGCAATGAATGAAGAAATTAAGTCCCTCCATAAGAATGAAACTTGGGTCCTTGTGAAGCCACCTTTAAGAAAGAAAATTATTGGTTGCAAATGGGTATTTAAGAAAAAGGAAAGGACTCTCGGGGCTGAAGATGAAAGGTACAAAGCAAGATTGGTTGCAAAAGGCTATAGTCAGGTACAAGGTGTTGATTTTAATGAAATATTTTCACCTGTTGTTAAACATAGCTCTATCCATGTTTTGGTTGCTTTAGTTGCTATGTATGATCTGGAACTAGAGCAACTTGATGTTAAGACAGCCTTCTTGCATGGTAATCTTGAGGAACAAATTTACATGAAGCAGCCTGAGGTATTTGAAAATGAAGGAAAAGAAGACCATGTTTGTCTTTTGAAGAAATCCTTGTATGGATTGAAGCAATCTCCATAGACAGTGGTACAAGAGGTTTGATTCCTTTATGTTAAGTCATGATTATTCAAGGAGTATGTATGACAATTGTGTTTACTTTCGAAAGTTACATGATGGTTCTTTCATTTATCTACTTCTCTATGTTGATGACATGCTCATTGTTGCCAAGAATCTAGTAGAAATTAATGTCTTGAAGAGACAGTTAAAGAGTGAATTTGAGATGAAAGAGTTATGAGCAGCTAAAAAGATTCTTGGCATGGAGTTCAAGAGAAATCGAGCTCTTGGGAAACTATACCTGACTCAAGAAGATTACATTGAGAAAGTTTTGGAGAGATTTGGCATGAAAAATGCAAAACCTGTAAGTACTCCTTTTGTGAGTCATTTTAAACTTTCAACTGCTCAGTTACCACAGTCAAGTGAAGAGGAAGATTATATGGCACGTGTTCCATATTCCAGTGCAGTCGGCAGTATAATGTATGTAATGGTTTGTACTCGTCCAGATATTTCACAAGCAATTAGTGTGGTTAGCAAATATATGTCTTGTCCAGGAAAAGAACATTGGCAAGCCGTAAAATGGATTCTCAGATACTTGTGAGGAGAAGATCACTTACTGGCTATGTATTTTGCATTGAAAGTTCTACAATTAGTTGGAAAGCTAGCTTACAGCATGTAGTGGCGTTGTCTACTACGGAGGCAGAATATATGGCTCTGACCGAGGCAATCAAAGAAGCCTTGTGGTTGAAATATTTATTTGGCGAGCTCAGTCCACATAAAAGTGTAACTACAATTTACTGTAACAGTCAAAGTGCATTACATTTGACTGGAGATCAGATGTATCATGAGAGGACGAAGCATATTGATGTGAATTTTCATTTCATTCGACATATCATTGTTGAGAAGAAAGTCTTCGTTTAGAAGATTAACACCAAAGACAATCCTGCTGACATGCTTACGAAACCTCTTCCTATTTTCAAGTTCAAGCAGAGTTTGGACTTGATTGGCATTTACTATTCGTGATTTGTGGTCTTTGGACTTTCGTGGAGAAGGTGGAGCAAAATTGCTATATTTGAGTTTGTGATGCAAGTCAAGGTGAAGATTTGTTAGGATACCTTGCAGAGTCCCACATTGGAAGTGGAGGAGTATCCTTCACGTGTGAAGCCTTATAAATAAAGGCTTTGATTTGGTTCTTAGCACACACCATTCAAAAGCATTTGAAGCCTTTGAAGAAATTTAGGCTTCTTTGTAATTTTATGCTTGTGATTTAGCTTGGGAATACTTTCCTAAAGCTTTGTATATTATTTTTATTCATAGTGAAAGATTTACTCCTCTTTCGCCCGTGGACGTAGGTCCTTGATCGAACCACGTAAATTTGGTGTCGTTGTGACGTCCCACCTTTTTACTTTCAGTTGTCTACTATTTGTAATGGGATAAGAATTTATATCAATGGCCAGAACAAAAGTCGATCGGTGTATTGAGACGAATACTTTGGTGAAATAAAACTTTGATGGGACCTAGATGTAATTATTGGATTTGTTCTACCCGTACCCTAAATTTTTGAAAAGCTATTATTATTAACAAAATAAGAATTTAAGGGTACTCTAAGAAGAGAAATTGATCAGTGCAATGAAACGCACGTTTTGGTGCGAATTATGCTACCTGGGGTATCGGGGGCATTTTCGTTATTTTGACCGCACCCGCAACTTTGACCGCAAATTTGACCAAGTAGAGAAGGAATTGAAAATTTTAAGTGTTACCAATGGATTCAGTGAAATTTTTGGAGTTGGATAGCAAAATAAAATATTTTCCTTTTACGGACCCGATTTTGGCCATTTCTGAAGAAAATAGAAAAAAATCGTGGTTAAAAATGGACGTATGGCATTGTGTGAATGGTGGGTGAAAACAAGTATTAAAATACCATAGGAGAAGTAAATCATTTGTGGGATTATTAAATTGCAAAGGCTTATGGGATAATCTTAAGAATTATCCATTTTAATTAAATTCTCCAATAGGAAAATTAGCTCCAAATGGATAGCCCTCAATGCAATTAATATGGGTTGACCCTTGGGCCCTAGAATGGCGGTGGAAGGGCTGTAAAACAGCCAGAAATTCATCCAACATCAAAACAAAAGGAAGAGAGAAAGAAAAGGAAAAAAACTAGACAAAATAGGGAGAAAAAGAAAACGGAGAGAGAAAGAAAGATGAGTGTGTGTTCTTGGTGTTCTTGGTGTTCTTGGAGCAAAATCAAGCCAAGAGATCCCATATACAAGGTAAAGGTCTATGCTTCAAGAATTAAAGTTGTAGATTTCATTACGGTGATCATTTTGATATGAATTTTAACATGAAAACATGATTTTCATGTCTTGATTTTGGATCAAAGCTAGATTTTGTGAACTTTCGTGTATGAACCTTATACATGCTTGTATATGTGCCGGATACCTAAGAGGCCTTTGAATGATGTTTTTTGTGAGGAAGAACTGAATAATTTTGGTAGCTTCAAGGCTTATTTTCAGTTAAAAAGATGATGATCAAAGTAGAGTAAAAATGGAATTTACTTGGTTGGAAAAATGGATTGTACAAGTCTTTGATTATAAAAGATGAATTTGTATTGCATAAGTGTGATTCTTGTGAGCTACTGGAAATCTGAAAATTCAGAATCAAAGATGATTTGAAGGAGGATTGAATGAAGTAATGATTCCAAAGTGCTAAGGGCTAAAGGAAAACAAAGGAAAGCATGAATAGTGAAATTAAGGCAAAACTACTGAGATAGTTTTTGCCCAGTAGCACGTTACTGGAACCAGAACTCTAAAAACGGCCTATACTGAATTAAAATTAAGAGTCTTACAGTCATTTTGGTATATCATAGAGCCAAATCGGAGTTGTGGATTGAAAGTTATGATCCAAAACGAAATCATGTGTCAAAACAGCAAAATTCCAGAATTTTGCTTAGAACTTGGACGAATCTGGGAATGATTAATTGTGTGATTTTGGACAAAATAATTGGGCAAAACATGAAGTGAATCCCTTTTTTATGAAGGGAGGAAGGATGTGGAAAAAGGAAAATGAAAGAATTGATCAAACGATGAAAAAAACGCCGCGAACGAAAGTTAGACGTTTTTCTTGACCGTCGGCTAACCGTTGGCTTCATCGGCTAACCGTCAGCCTAGTCAGCCAAACGACGGTTGGACATCGGTTAACCGTCGGGCACGTCGGCCAGACGTCGGCTATTTTTCGGCCAAACACGAATTGACCCGAAAACGATGTTTGGTGTAGGTTTAGCAACAAACGGCCAACGGAACATTGAAAATGGTAGAAATGGAGGTTAAACGGCCATGAACGAAAAGGATTGCTTAGTACACGAGGTGAGTCCCTTGGATTTCTAAAACCTTTTTAAAGGCTAATGTGCTTTGATTTTCCATGAAATGCTATGTTTTATGCCATTTTGTAAATCCTTGAGTATGATTAAGGTTTACATGAACAAGATTTATTTTAAAGCCATTTTGAGCTTGAATGAATTTCGTGATTAGCTTGGAAACCTTAATGGACAATTAAAGCATGATTTTGTGAATTTAATCCTTTTCATATTAAAATTTTGTGATTTCCGGAAAATGGTAAATTTTGGAATCGAGTATCCATGAATTAACTGGAATGCCCTTATTGGAACATTTTATGGAATTTTATTTGGAATCTTTGAATTATATACTCTTTTGGAATTAGAATTCTGGACTTCTTGAAATAAATTCCTTTTGGAATCGGGTATTTGGAAAATGATCCAAATGTCTTTATTAGAATGTTTTACGGAAACTTTTGGAATCGGGTATACGGTAAATGATCGAAATACCCTTGTTGGAACTTTTGTGAATACTTTTCAAATCAGGTAAGGGTAAAATGACCCGAATGCCCTCAAAAAGTCTTTTGGAATCGGGTATGGGTGAAATGACCCGGATGCCCTTGGAAAATGATTTTTGTAATCAGGTATGGGGAATATGACCCTAATACTCTTGGAAACATGTTTTGATGTGTGAACATAACTCTTTATCCCGTTTCAACATGATTTTGGGAAATGATCTCTCGTGGTGAGATTGACTTTTGAAAAATAACCTTTTGATCCTTGAAATTATTTTATTGGCCTGATGTGCCATGGAATGAATTGATTGGCTCTGTGGAGCCTATGTGAATGATGACCTAATTTGTGAGCTAGTGGGATTAAATTTTGGAAAAATGTTGTCTGCCCCAAAAATGTTATGATTTGGAATCCTACGGGATCAGATAACCCTCTGGCCTAATCAATCAAAAAGGGTTGGTATTGTTAGCGTTGAGTACTCAGCAAGGACTTTGATCTTTGTACTAGTTCATGTTAGAGATAGACGACTCCAAGTAACCTAGCTAGTTCTGGGGATTGTCTTACTACAAACAGGGCAATAGGGCATTGAGATGAGTCATCCTAGCTAGCCGTCTAGTGCCTGGCAATTGCCGTGCCTTGTATGCACCTTGTGATTTGGGTTGTTCACGTGCTGGGCTGGGCACCTGGCGTTGTTCGAACCCCTTGTGTGCACCTTGTGTTCTGGGTTGTTCACGTGCTGGGCTGGACACCTGGCGTTGTTCGAACCCCTTGCTGCCTCGAGGGTAATTGACGTCAGGATTGGGACCCCTAACTTACGGTAGCAAGTATAAGATTATCCGGCGACGCATCGATCGAGCGTGGGAGTCTGTGGTCTCTGCGCGATGACACGGTGCAAGTCGATGTACTTATTCCAACGATGCACGGTTGAGTGCTGTAAGGTAAAGTCCCTGGCACAATAAGATCGTGGCGCCGAGGGCAAGGCCTTATGAGCTTTGCATACAGGCCGACCTTCTGTTGGAGAAGCACCTATTATTTGAAAATCGGGGCAATGTTTTGAAATTGAAATACAATTTTCTAAAAATGATTGAGTTCTAAATAAACTTTTCGTTAAGGAGTTTTGGATTCGTTCTATTGAATAAATGATATGCCTTCCACAAAATATTTTTTTTTGTGTACTCTGCCTCTTTGACAAAGCACTAGCACACACGGGACTCACTGGTTATTTTTTACTCACACGTGTCTTTTATCTTACCCTTTTGTAGGATCTAGAGTTGAGTGGACCTACGAATAGAGGACGATACCACAGTGACAGCAGAATAGGTCTGGACGTTTCCCTTTTGGATAATGTATCTTATTACTGATGTCGCATGGAAAATCTCATCTATGAGATTCTTTATTACATAGATGTGCATGACCATCAGTATGGGTTGTTGTATGGATTTGGACCTTACATACTCAGTTGGTTTTTTGTTATAAAGACCCCTTGTCAGGGTAACTGGACGGGGCGACACCCGATGTTGATATGCTTTCACTGTTACCTTTAGTAGGGGTGTTACAGTCGTTATTTTATTACTTTCATTTATTTCATTTTTGTTCTTATGGTCAGTTAAACCGCCTAATTTTATTTGTTGGCCGGCTAAGCCGCCTTTATATTTCTCGCTCTTTATATTTTCTCCGTTTTGTTATTCCTTGGTCGGCTTTGCCGCCTTTGTTATTTGGTTGGCTTTGCCACCTTCTTTGTTCTGTTTATTTGTTATCTCCTTGTTTAGTTTGCCAGGAGAGTATTTTTTGTTTATTTCTGAGGTTTCTCCCTAACATCATGCTCCACATTTTCCCTACATGTCTATACCATACTTGTATCAGCCACTGAGAATGATTCTATATCAACTAAAGTTTCCTCATGTTTGTCAGCAAATCTTACCCTTCCTTCTTGCAAAGCCTTCTGAATGGTGTTCCTGGAAACAACACAGCTATTGTTATTATGAGAAAACGAATTATGGCACTTACAGTATTTTTTGCCCTTCAACTCCTCTGAACTAGGGACTTTATGATTGAGAGGTAAATGAATCTATTTATCCTTGACCATCTGGTAAAAAATTTGCTCATCTTTTGATACGTCGAATGTATAAGTGGATGGCCCTACCAGAGAAGCCTCCTCCTTACCTTTGTCAGGTTTCAAGCAAGGACAAGTGTAAGATGCACCCTTTACTAGCTCTGCTGCCATTACTTCCAACTGTTGTTCCTCTTCACTGTCTGCTACATCGTCCACAACTGATATCATAGTTTGCACGTAAGGGAACTTGACAGACCGCCTCTTCTTCTTTTCTTTGATCATTTCCTCTATTTTGACGGCCTGAGACAATAAGCGTGATAGATAAGAAAAATCCTGGAGAATAAGACGCTCCTTGATTGCGGGTGCATCCCACTGATGGCTATCTTGGCACACTCCATTTCTGGCAGCTGAGTAGTGCATTTAGCCTTAATCTATTGGAAATGCTCAATGAACTCTGCCATACCTTCGGATGATTTTTGCTTGACCGCCAAGAGATCGGCTATGGAGACCTCAGGTGCTGGCTTGAAAAAACGCTCATGGAAGATCCGTTCCATGTCTGTTCGTGAATACACAAAATCGGGCATTAAATTTATATACTAAGTGAATGACGCCCCTGTTAAAGATAAAGAAAATAATTGCAATTTATACCAATCACTATTCTTCAACTCTCCGCATTGCGCTGTGAACCTCTCTATATTTTCCATAGTTAACTTGTTGTCCTCTCCAAAGAATATGGAGAACTCCTGTAACTTAGACCCTCACAGTAGCACTGCCATGAAATCCACCAACTCAGGATATGATTTCTAATAAACCGGTCGATTCCTAGTTTATCATTGCAATGCTTCCGTCATTGCATTAACATCGGCTGACAGTGCTGGCTATTGATTCTGCATAGGGGAACTTAGTATAACTAGCTGAGAAATCTATCCGGGGAATAAGGTCATCTTATGGTACCCTGCTCCCTTCATCGGATAAGATGATGTTGTGGTAGGATACGTAGAAAGAATGGTCGTAGCATAGTTCTGTGGTCCTCCATACAGGGGACACACACTCCTATTAGGAGCTACTGCCTGGTCATAAGATATTGGTACCCTTATTGGCATTTGGATCCCTGTAAATGGGTATTGTAGGTTTCTTCCTAAGAAAGGTTTGGTAGGAGCCATGCCTTGTGCTGTTAACCCCAGACCTCTGCGGGGCCCCCTGGGCATCGGAAACGACTACTCTTGGTATAACACTTGTACTGACCTATAAGATGGTGCACCAAAGATCAAAGTAGGAGGGTATGTAACCGCCTATAGTACTCCGTGAGCATTTTGCCTCTGCTCAAAGTTATGGAGTTCGTTCTGAAATAGTGGTCGGAATACTGTGACGAACTGCGGAATAAGAATCTGAATGAGTTCAACTGTACACTATTCCATAGCCTGCCTTATGGCAGTTAAAGACGTAGGTGTCAACTGGGACACCTAAGGAGGAATTGATAACTCTACCCCCTGTTGCTCAGAGATGGTGACCTGAGCATTACTGGATGTCGTCACTATAGGATCAAAAGCTCCCTGTAAAGACCGAACCGTAGGCCGATCAAAAGAATCCGATAAAGGCCCTGAGGACTGTTGCTGAGAATTAGACATAATGCATCCTGAATGCAATTGCATGCAACAACTGCCTTTGGTCCTACTGGGCATGCCAATTTATGTTTCCTTACAAAAAGGAAGCTAATGAAACTGGTGATCGGCTATTCTTCCGATGAACATAAACAGTCCGATAGAGAAATCAATGTGTAAGCCGAACCTTTTAAAAGGCATGGGTTCCTTGAACTTACTATAAAAAGGGCCCAAGAAAGCAGGAATATTACATGCAGAATCTAATAAGGACTGAAATCAATGTATTTCGATTGATTTTGATGAAATGAATGAATAAAATGGTACTGGAATTCGAAATCAACATAGAATGAAAACGGAAAGCTGGTAAATAAAGGAATACAGAAAACTTTTGAAAGCTAATCAAAGTTGTAAATGAAAATAAAGACAAAGAAAATGCAGAATAAAAAAGAATAATTAATCTACTAGATGTGTTTGTTGTTGGGTTCTTCTCATTGTGAGACTCCTTACCTATTTTATGCTTGTTATGGCATGGTTGCCGACTATTTGAACGTAGAGAAAATCTCAGTTCATGGTTCATCCTTGGATGTTAGGAACGATAGTGCTTTACTGATCGTGTCGAAATACAGAGATGATGACTTGTCAACTCCTGGTTCCGATGTTAACCAAGTACATCGACTGAAGAATTTTTTGACGCATCATGGGCTTAGCAAAACTTCACATTGGCTTTGGCTCCAAGTTACCGTTGATGTCAACACCACCAAAAATCCTACCTCCCAAAAAGAATGCTCCTGGAACTCAAACTACTTCAGAGTGCGGCCTTCTCCTATAACTCGCTTGTTGTCGGTCTGATAACAATATTGTCTGGTTCACAAGAACAACTTATAGATGTGATGCCTACAAACAAGCCAGTAGAGCAGCCTTTAGTGAACCCAGTAGTTGAGACTACATTGAATGTGTTGCGTTCAACTAGTTCTATGAACCCTAATCCTAGTTCAAATATTCTAACAATTTTGCCACGGTAGTCCACAGTGAATCTAAGACTCCTGTCAGTCCTTATCTATTACCGACTAGGACTCGTTATTTTTCTCCAACTTTGAATCCATTTTAGGATTTTGTGTTGCAGAGGTTAATCCACTTTCTACCGCTACCTTATCAGCTATATCAGAGGATAAGCTCCACACTACACAAAGAAAACAACAAGCAATTGGCAAACTTGTCGGTAGATGATTTTCATGTTAGATTTCGATCATGGAAAAATAATTAATGCACAGTGAAAATTAAAACGAAACACACACAACAAAATCACTCGAATGTAATTAAATGGATTAGAAATGAAAGAAAATTTTTATTGGCGACTCTATGAAAATTATTTTTGCGAAAAGAAATCAAAAGAAATAAACGTCCGTGTCTAATGCTTCCAAAATCAAATCCACTGAAAAAGCATAAATATATATATATATATATATATATATATATATATGTATATACACATACACTTTATTCCACCAAACATGTTGAATGATTTTGTTTCCTAATTGTTTTTAGGAAACCTATATATATATAATAATTCCTTTTTCCTTTAAATTATAGGTTTTGGAATTTGATTAATTACAATTTGGTCCCATTGGTTATAATTTGGTCATATATCTCATGGAGTAAGCCTTTCAAAGTCGATGTTTCCTAAGACACAAATTGAAAGGGATTACATAAGTAGGATTCCATATGTTTCGAAAATTGGATCCATCATGTAAGGTATGATATGTTGTGAAACCCCAATCAAAACCGACCTTAGAGTAAGAGGGTTGAGATGCATATCATGCTTTACTTCATGATTAAATACATTTTCATATGATTTCTATGTGCTTTGGATTTGAGTTTTATTGTTTTGAAGTCTTGTTGGTGAGTATTGTGTGAGAGGGGCAAAATGGTAATTATTGCCCGAGGTGAAAATAGGGAAATAGCTTGTGGATGGAATAGAAAATAATTTTGCTAGCAGAAATATCAACAAGAGTTGATGTGGTGTAGTGGTTAGAGCCTTAGAATTAATCCTTGAAGTCTAGGGTTCAAATTCCATCATGGAAGCTTTAGCTTGATTAAATTTTATTTTTGCTTGGGAAGAAATAGTTTCGGCCTTATGAGCTTAGGGTAAGGTAGGGATGATGTCCTAAGAGAGAGACATGTAAGGGTAATCTCATTCCACTTCCTTGCTCTACTCGAAATTCTTAAGGGGAATTCATTCTCCCTTGATCTTTAGTTTTTCTTAATTCTCAACTCCTTAGTTTGATCAAGATGTTCTAGCCATTTTCTTTCCAGAAAATTCAGTAAAATGCTGAGGTCTTTCAGGACCAAAGTGTCTTGGTAAAAGACTTCTTATAGTCTGAAAAATTATGGAAGAGTTGTGGGAAATTCCAAGAGGAAGAATCCCTCTAGTGAGCTTGCTGAAATTTCATCCTAAACTAGTTCACCTTCCTTCTTGGAATGAGCTGAAACTTTCCAGCTTGTGTACCTTCAAAATGTCGAACTTCTTAGCTAACATTCCCTTCCAAATGCTGCCAGAAAAATGGCCTTAAGTTCAGCTTGAAACATGAATTATTTCTGCCATTTTCGGACTGCACAAAAGCTGTGCAAAACCAGTGAAAATTCTGGGCAAAATCGCAGCTTTGGAGGTCCAAAACCAAGCTGTTTTCTTCCAGATTTTGTGCATCACCTTAGCCATGTTTTTCCTCCATGAAGAAGGCTGGAAACCAGCCTTGAATACACCTGAAATTCCCCTTCAAGCTCTCTGCAAATTGGCTGGAAGTGGCAGCCGAAAAATCTGCCCAGAAATTCCTATTCACCGAAATTTTGTGCAGGAAAATTTTCCAGCTTGTTTCCTATTTCTCTTCCAGCCGAAACACCAACCTATTTCTGCAAACACCTTCCTTAAACCTCCAGTAACAGAGCTCCATTGTTTCCCTTAAGCTTCTGGACGAAATTCCATCAATGGCTGCCCGAAAATCTCTCCAACAAATCCCTGCAATTTAGCTTGATTGGTTTCCAAAATTCCAGCCATCTTGTTTAGCAACTTTCCATAATATCTTACTCAATTGACCAGACTTCTTCTCCATCATTGTACACCTTAATTTTGGCCACCATAAGCCACCTTGAACCAGCTTTAATCCCTCAGAAAACTCACTCCAGCAGTAGGCCATAGGAGACTTCCAAGCTCTCCAAATTATCAAGATATCCTAGAATATTTACTTTCCAAATTCACTTCCTAAAAATATTCTTCAAGGATTGTAACAACTAACCTTTCCTTTTCCCTTACAAATTAGAGAAACAACTTCCCAAACCCTACTGAAAATTGGCCAGCCCTATCCCTCACAGAAATTCGGCAGCTTCCTCTTCTCTCTCTCTCGATATTCTTCAACCATCAAGAACACACACACTACACCAAGAACACATACCTCTTCCCTACACCTAATACACCTCCAAACCACTTCAAACCCTCACGAAAATCTCCAGATTTGACTTACTCACTGCTGTGAATCCATCAACACCATTTTTAACATCAAACTCCACAAATCATCTTGCTACTTTGGATAAAAAACCAGAAAATTTTGTGAAGGACAAGAACACCTTCAAGGTAAACTTATTCTAACAACTTCATCTTCTCCAAACTTGATCTCTAATGAAAACCTATATGAATAAACATACTAATGATCTTCTTCTTCTTCTTCTTCTTCTTCTCTCTCTCTCTCTCTCTCTCTCTCTCTCTCTCTCTCTCTCTCTCTCTCTCTCTCTCTCTCATGGCCGAAATCTCTCACCCTTGGCCGGATGACTTCTCCTTCCATAATCTTGCTCTCGCCATCTCTCTTGGACAAGGTTAGCTATCTAGGAGTTGAGATCTATTCCAAACTCCTTCAAGACATTCATCAATCAAGTAAGTACCTTCAATCTTCTTTTTAAACTCTAGAATCATGTCTCTAGGATGATGTTGTTAGTAGGTGGATGGTGATAGGATTTAAGTATATATATATATATTGTTGAGATTGAAGCATGAATGTATGTATGAATATGAAGGAGATGGGATTTATGCATGGATGGATTATCTTGGATGATTATATGATGATTTGAGGTTGATGCATGTCATAGGTAGTATTTGTGATGAAGCATGCTAGAGATTATGTCACCTTTGGTGAATAGGAGTTATATGCATGATTAGATTATTGAAGCCATGGTCATGTTTATGCTAGTAAAGGTTAAATCATGTCTTAGTAAATTTGGATCTATGCCTAGATGCAAGATTTGGATGATTTGATGAATCGAAGGATTGTGTATGTTATTGATTGTGGTTGGCCATAGAATCTTGATCATGATCTAGTTGTCCCTAAGCTAATTTTAGTTCATGAATAAAATATTCAATAATAATTTTTGCTAGTAAATTTCGAAAAACCCTAGGAAGGGTAGATTTGGAATTATTATATATATAAATGATATTTTAGTCAAATAAATAATAATTTTGCTAGAAAATAAAATGAATAAATATTATTAAAGCCTTTCATGGAAATAATTATAATTAGTAAAATGATTATTAAATCAAAACCCCTTAAGGATTTACTTATTATTTTCCAAACAAGACTCATTAAATTTAATCTTCACTAGTTCTAGCTATCAATTATTTTCTAACAACTAGACTATCATTAAATCACTATTTTACCTAGTACCACCTATGACTTTTGATCAAATAAACTCTAAATTTTCCTTAACAAGATTTAAAATTTCAACTTATTAGGATTTATTTCCCAAACCATTAATTATTTTAAATAACAAATCAAACTTAGCTTATAAACCTACTTATTTATTATTTTGACTTAAAGCTTGAGACACTAGGATCATGATAGTAGGGAATTGAGTTGATTTAAAATTGAGGAAGTGGATTGTAGCTTGAATCTGATTAAGACTTGTATTTACCCATGTGGGATTAGGTCAGCTGTTCGAGACCTTGTTGTTGTGAGTAAGAATCAGGTAAGCTCCTACATAAAACCTATCGATGTGAAATGTTTTCCTTATGGCAAGCTAAATATGGAGTGTATGGAAACTCGTTTATTTGAAGGCAACTGAGGGTTGAATTTGTTCTTATTTCCAACACTTAAATTATTTGAAAGTTACTGAGCAGATTTTCCAAACTTAAAACTTTTTCTGAAACTGATTTCTCCCAAAACTTTGGAAACCCTCAAATTGCTATTTTCATGAAGAGCAATGCTTCGTTCATTTTATACCAAGTGGGAAACGTCATTGAGTACTCAATAGGGGTGGACTACTAGGACTAGTCTTTGAAGGGTTAGGGTAAGCCTCTCAGCAGGTGGCCACCTCTGAGGGGTGAGTCCTCCCCGGATAAGTTGTCAGTCCAGTGAGTCGTGCCGGTCCGAGCTAGCAGTTTGTTTTCAGTCAAGTGATTGTGTTTTGTTGGAATGGACACCCGGTTGTTGTTTGGGTATAGAGAAGGAGGAGTATCTTGTCCAGTAGGCCGATCACCTACTTTTGTCAGTCTGCACAAAGTGTCGGCATTCTAACCGGTTATGGGGCCCAACGTGTGGTAACCCATATCCCTTTCTTTCGAGTGGTTGATTTCATTACTTATGTATGGCTAGATAAGCCAAAACGCCACTCTTGCTTTGACTAATGTTTATTGCTTGCCAATGTTTCTCATATTAAAGTTTCACACTTTGCATCCATGAACTGATTTCACTAAACACCCAAAGCACACACGGACTTACTGAGATTTCTGTCTCATCACCTTTTTATCATGATTTCAGGATGATCCTGCTGTGGAGTTGAGTGGCTAGTAATATCTGCTTTGGAAGAGAATGTGTCTTTTGATTTTATGTAATGCTTTGGGGAGGCGAGAGTGGATAATTTTATTTATGGTTTTTGTTTTGGAATTCATGGATTTGTGCTTGAAATTTTCTTTGGGTTGTAATAACTTTTAAGTTAAATATTATTTTTATTCCGTAATTTGTATGTGAGGGAATGAGAAACAGAGGGAACATGCTCTGTACGTTAAAAAATTTCGGAGAAAAATAAAACCAAGCCTTAAAGGCCATGCGGAAGCGTGAAGATCATACCTTTGCGCTCCTTAACCCTTCTAGGTTGAGTAAGAGCGGATTGAACGACTGGAATCGCCTCGCTTTGTCCACTTGAAGAAGCTTCCGGTTGAACACCCGCTAGCCTTCTACTCCGCCTTGTTTGCATGAACGCCTAGCTTTCTAGCTCTCGGGAGATTCCTCAGCCTAACCTCTAGTCGGTGAACACTATGGTAAAGAGAAACGGTCTCAATTCTCCTTGGTTCACTCGCTATTGATTAGCAAAGAACAAGGAGAAAACAAGAGGAAAGATACGTGAGCAAGAGCAGAGAGAGAGACGTTCAGTGAGAGAGCTTCACGTGAGTCTCTTTCTTGTGTTTTGAAGATTAGGGTTTTTTCCTACCAGAGAGTAGTTTATTAGTTAGCTAAAGCTGGGTCTCCCATTATCTGATAAACATATCCCCGGGATATCATATTTCAAACACCCGGATGCTATCCTGAGAATCTGTTTGGCCTAACCCTAAACTCCTCTTAACCGTATTTGGAAAAAACCCTAAGGTCCAAGCTATTAGGCCAAAAAAATATTTATTATTTTTCTTGGACCCAAAAGGCCCAAAATAATAAACATTAATTATTTATTTCCTGGGCTTATATAAACAACCCAATAAATAATTAAAAAGCCCAAATGAACCATAATAATTAATGTTTAATTATTTATTTCTTGGGCCTATATAAATAACCCAATAAATAATTAAACATTAATTATTTCCCCTAGTTTAAGCCCAGGTTAATTTCTTAATTATTCATACTGGACCTAGGCCCTGAATAATTAATTAACCAATTAAACTAGATAATTAATTTCTCTCAACTCCTATTTTAATTAATTTATTTATTTTATTCCAGTACAATAATAAATTAGACCTCCTGAATAAAATAAAATAAAATAAAATCCTCTTCATACGAGACCAATTCCTCAACCCAAAAGTAATTAGGACTTACGGGTTATCCCGAGAACCAAAAAGACACATCGCCTTGGCTGTTAAAATGACCAAAATATCCATGTTATATAAATAGCTGTATTTTGCATTTTAAATATTTTCTAATATCACCATAAGGAAATATTGACCCCAAAGACAATGCTGCATTCGCAAAGTCTCCGACCTACAGGTGAAATGACTAAAATACCCCTATACACATCGTCGTACATTTAGAGAGGAAGAAGTGTACTAACACCCCTCTAAATGACATCTACCATCCTTAGGCTTCTAGTCCAATGATCCACGACTTCCTGGAGTGTTTCTGCTTTCCAAGGGAGCTACCCTAAAGCAAACATCCAAGTCATGTTTCTCAGGGCCCTGGACATTTTAGACCATTCGGACAACCACAAGGGGCGATATAGTGCAGAAACTATCTTGTACAAGTCTGTCTTAACTAACTAGTCACACATACCCAACATGCAAGTATATTGGCCCTACGATAGAACTTCAACTATAGCACATCAAAGTATATGCTTCCAGCTTCGTCAGACCACCAACTCATACTCAAGTCGTAGAGTACTAGTCCACGCTATAGTGGTAGTAGTTTAGGTTTCTATCATATAGTACTTTTAGAAACCACTACTACAGGTCCTGTCCTACGTATTCGAAATACGCTTATGTCATGAAGTGAGTGGACTACTCACTAGCTAAAGGTAAGCCATTCCCCATTTGAAATTCATAACATAATAACCTAAACATGATGAGGTTCCCAGTCTCATCAATCGGTTAAGAACAAATGTTTATATGTTAAATAACCCGTGATCTATACCTTACTATGAAAGACCACCATTCACATGGATCACTTATTTAAACATAATGGGTCTATTCAAAACGAAAATCGTGCACAAACAAAAAGTAAATTCACAAACAATTTCTGAAAATAAATTCTTTTATTAAAATATTCGATTTTACATCTGAAACCTAGTCTAAGAGGGCATACAATCCAACAATCTCCCACTTGCACTCTAAGACTAGATAAGTCCATAAGTGCCCACCCCTATGGCGTCTAAGTGTCTCTTGAAGACTCCCTCAGCCAAAGGCTTGGTGAATGGATCTGCTAGATTGTTTTCCGAGGCAATATGCTCCACCACGACTTCCCGTCTCTGGATGAAATCCCGGATCAGGTGGTACTTCCTCTCAATGTGTTTCCCCTTCTTGTGGTTCCGAGGTTCCTTAGATTGCGATACTGCTCCAGTGTTGTCGCAATACATCACAACCGGCCTGTCCATATGTGGTACGACTCCAAGTTCTAAAAGAAACTTTCGGAGCCAGACTGCTTCCTTGGATGCCTCCGAAGCAGCCACATACTCAGCTTCCAGGGTTGAGTCAGCAATACAAGATTGCTTGATAATCTTCCATGAAATTGCTCCTCCAGACAAGGTGAAGACATATCCACTAGTGGATTTTCTCTCATCCTTATCCGCCTAGAAGTCTGAGTCTGTGTATCCTGTAGGAACCAAATCATCAGTCTTGTAAACTTGCATATAATCTCTCGTTCCCTTGAGGTACTTGAGAATATGCTTTACAACTTGCCAATGAACCTCCCTTGGGTTTGACTGATATCTGCTAACTAAGCCCACGACAAAGCAGATATCTAGCCTAGTACACAGCATGGCGTACATGAGACTTCCCACAGCCAAAGCGTAGGGAATCCTACTCATTCTGTCCTTTTCTTCTTGAGACTTAGGGATTAGAGCCATGTCTGCAATGGATTAGAGCTCCCTTGCATGAGTCCTTGCTGTACTTGGCCAACATCTTGTCAATGTATGTCGCTTGGGATAACCCTAACATTCTCTGTTCCTATTTCTAAGAAGCCTAATCCCGAGAATGTAGCTAGCTTCTCCCAAGTCCTTCATACTGAATTGACTAGACAGCCAAACCTTTGTAGATGATAGTGTCCCTACATCATTCCCAATGAGTAGAATGTCATCCACATACAGAACAAGAAAAACCACATTAATGCCTTCAAGTTTCCTGTACACGCATGGTTCATCTTCGTTTTGAATAAAACCATAAGACTTTACAGTCTCATCAAAACGAATGTTCCATGCTCTCGATGCCTGCTTAAGTCCATAAATGGACTTCTTAAGCTTGCAAACCATATGTTCCCGGCCTTCAGCAATGAAGCCTTCCGGTTGGGACATATAGATGTCTTCACTAAGATGGCCATTTAAAAATGCCGTCTTAACATCCATTTATCATATCTCGTAGTCATAGTGACATGCGATGGCAAGGAGGATGCTGATGGATTTAAGCATGGCTACTGGGGAAAAGGTTTCCTTATAGTCGAATCCCTCTTTCTGAGTATACCCTTTTCGCCACAAGCTTAGCTTTGAAGGTTTCCACCTTCCCATCTACTCCTCTCTTTCTCTTGTATACCCACTTGCACCCAATGAGTTTTATCCCTTCAGGTGAAGCTACAAGATACCAAACCTGATTGAAGTACATAGACTCAATCTTGGCTTTCATTGCTTCATGCCACATATTTGCATCGGCATCAGCAATAGCCTCCTCGTATCTAGTGGGGTCTTGTTCCTGATGGTCGGAGACCAGCTCAAATGCTTCTCTAGTCCACCTATCCGGAACCCTAGACACTCTCCCACTATGACGAGGCTCCATTTGCACAGGCTCTTGAGGCTGTGCCTCTTCTTGTTCCACTATCGGGTCAGAAGAAGTTGATTCCGTAGATAACTTCTCCTGAAGTTCCAACCTCGTTGAACTTTTAGTAAAAGTACTTTGATCATCTTCCAAGTATCTAGCATTGGTACTGACTAGTACCTTCTGCTCCTTAAGATGATAAAAGTAGCCTCCTTTTGTCCCTTTTGGATACCCAACAAGATAGCATAATTCTGATCTTGGTTCCAACTTGTCTCCCTTGATCAGTACATAAGCTGGACAACCCCAAATCCTGAGATGATTCAGACTTGGCTTACGCCGAGTCCACATCTCATAGGGAGTCCTAGGTACTGACTTGGAAGGCACCAAGTTCAGAATATATGCCGCTGTCTCTAGGGCATATCCCCAAAAGGACACTGGAAGAGTAGCATGAGCCATCATGCTTCGGACCATTTCCATCAATGTCCTGTTCCTTCTCTCAGCTACTCCATTCTGCTGGGGTGTTCCCGACGTAGAGAGCTGGGATACTATCCCATGATGTACCATGTAGTCCTTGAATTCACCTAGGAGGTACTCTCCACCACGATCCAATCGTAAGGTTTTGATTAATTTACTGTCCAGACGCTCCACTTCGACCTTAAACTCTTTGAACTTGTCAAAAGAGTCAGACTTGCGTCTCATCAGGTAAATGTAACCATACCTCGTACAATCATCCGTGAACGTGATGAAGTACTCAAAACCTCCCCTAGCTGGTGTAGACAATGGACCACACACATCAGTGTGAACAAGACTCAACACCTCATTGGCTCTATCCGCCTTTGGTGTAAAAGACCTTTTGGTCATTTTTCCCATCAGGCAGGATTCACACTGAGGCCAACTTTCCAATATCAATGAGCCCAAAGGCCCATTATGGATTAGCCTCTGAATCCTGGTTGAGTTAATATGACCCAACCTTAGATGCCAAAGGTATGAATCATTGATATTGGTCTTTCTCTTCCTAGTTAAAGGTTCAGACTGAGCGTTATTTGATTAGTTATTAATAGGGTTTAAAAAGAACAGATTTCCATACATGTGCCCAGTACATAAAATTTCTCCATCTCTACTGATAGAAATACTAGAATGGAAAGATATAGAATATCCTTGATTAATAAGTTTTGTAACTGAAATCAAATTCTGACGAAAACCAGGTACATATAAAATGTCTTTTAAAACCACTATTTTATTACAATCAAAAATAAGATCCAGCTCTCCCACTGCAAGGGCCCAGACTTGTGCTCCATTACCCAATCGAAGCCCATGTTCGCCCTTCTTGAGTCTTCTTATCTTCCTAAACCCCTGTAAGGAGTTACAGATATGATCAGTGGCTCCTGAATCAACAATCTAAGTGGAAGTTGATCCTACCATTGATATGGACTCTAGATAGTAAACATTACCTGTAGGGTTTTTCTTGGCCTGAAGATCTGGACACTCTTTTTTCCAGTGTCCCTTCTTCCCACACTTGAAGCACTTGCCCTTTGGTTTGTCCTTGGGCTGGTTCTTGGGCTGGGCTGCTGCATTCCCCTTCTTCCTCTTGAACTTTCTGGGTTTAGGCCCAGTTCTTGAAGAAGAAGCCCTAGCAATCATGGCCTTAGACTACGGCTTCATGACCTTCTCCACCATCTGGAGCTCCTTTATCAGTTCAGTTAAACTTATGTTCAACTTATTCATGTTATAGTTTAACCTGAACTAAGTGAAAGAGCCCGGTAGAGATTCGAGAACCATGTCCACTTGGCTCCGGGGTCAATGACAACCCCTAAGATTTTTGCCTCCTCGAAAGCAGCAATCATCTTGAGCATATGCTCTTGGACTAATGCTCCCTCAGCCATCTTAGTGTTCACAATAGTTCGAAGAGCCTCCTGCCTTGCGGGCTGGCTCTTGTCTGCGAACATCATAGCCAATGATTAACTAATGTCATATGCAAAAGCCATATGCTCGTGTTTTGACTGGAGCACATTAGACATGGAAGCTAACATATAGCAACGTGCCATTTCGTCAGCTTTCTTCCATGCCTTTTCAGCCTCCCGCTCTTTAGCGGTGGAACCTTCCTCGATAACAAGGCAGGTCTCGTAAAGGACATACTTATACTCCTCAGCTGTGAGTATTATGTCCAGGTTCCTTTTCCAGTCCACATAGTTTGGACCCATTAACTTATTCTCCTTGAGAATAACGGCCAATGGACTAAAAGAACCTCCCACCATTTCTAAAAATCGAAAATAACAAAAGAATTTAGTTTGTGAAAATAAAATAAAATTTGTGCACTGAAAATAATTTGGCTCTTAGGAAAAATTGACATAGCTTCTTGGGAAGATTAATAGTTTCCTAAGCTAAGTGTATTAACCACCACAAATTAATTTCCCTTCTAGGTAATGGTCTAGAAGGGACATACCTCGCACTATAACCTCCAACGTGAGCTGGCCGATCATAGTACGTGCCCCAGGTTATTAATTACATCCTTCTATTAGATCTAGATCCTTGTGGTATCCCCATCGTATACGGGTTCACTCCCAGGGTGACGCGAGGGGACCTACGATCTCTAATGAGGACCGTGATGGAAGCCGTGGGGCCGTTGGAACCCCTCTCCCACTTAGTCTTTTAAAATAAAGGTTTTCTGGAAAATATCCTTTTGAAATTTCCATTAAGTCTTTCTTAACTCAAAAATAAAATATCTAAGTCCAATAAAATCTCTATGTCAAGGCTTATATCCTTTGAGAGATTTTCTCCATGGACTAATTTTATTTAACTTAAAACTTAATGATTTCAAAAATTTCCAATTAAAACTTTCTAGAGACTTTGGTCTCAAGTTTATTTGACAAAATAATTTTTCTAGGCCAAAACAAAACAAAAATGGCTCTCCATTTTAATTTACAAAAATATCTAAATCCAATATATTTTCTATGTCAAGGATTAAATCCTTTGAGAAAATATTTAAGGATTAATTTTTGTACCAATTAAAATAACCATTTAGTTTTTTGAAGAAAAATATTTTTCTTGTCAAAAATATTCCCAAAGACTTTGGTCTTTGAGAAAAAGCACACATAGGTACATAAAAAAAAATAGCATGCTAGAAAACAATAAACATTTTCATGCTTTTCTATTTTTTAAACCTAAGTACCCAAATAATAGAATTAAACACATTAATTAATTAATTAATGATCTTGTTTAATCCTAAAATCTTTTACTAGTATTTTTCATGAAAATATATTCCAAGAATATAAATATTGCAAAAATATTAACTTCGCCTGGTATGGGACCCAAAACAAAAAAGGGGAAAAAATAAAAAAAATGCTGGCAGTCCACTGCACCGCGCCGCACCGGATCCGCGCCCGCGTGGCCTGCGGTCCACTGCGCCCTCCGGTGCACCAACCGCACCAGATCAGACGCTACCTCAGCCCGTGGAGCGCCCGCCCGCGTGTGCGCCCACATCCGCGCGTCTAGAGCCCCGCTGACCTGCGCGCCAATTGAAGAAATTTGCAATTGCAAATTCACAGCAATCGGCTCGAATTCACTGGCAATTGGCTCGGCTTCGCGGCTCCAGCAGCACGGCTCCACTCACAGAACATAAGCGGCTCGGCTCGGCTCCAACTGCGACGGCTTATGAACAGTTATCTTCTTCTTTGTTTTTCACCCGCGCGAATTTTTCTTGCAGTTCATCTCTGGTTCGATTTTTTCTTGCCTTCTTTTGCTTATTTGGACATTTTTACTTATAAAAACTCATCCAAAATTAAACCACAACCACCTATACCCATTTAAATTGGGTTTACACGATTAAAATACCAAAGCCAAAAAATTACAGAGGGATCCTATGCTTCAATGATGAAGCTTACATCAAGCCTATCCTACACCAAAACAGCGAAGGATCACAGGTATAATCATCTTCTCCATTTTATTAAGTACCATGCTCCCTATATTGATAAAAAACCAGTGGCTCTGATACCACATTGAGGGAACGAGAAACAGAGGGAACATGCTCTGTACGTTAAAAAATTTCGGAGCAAAATAAAACCAAGCCTTAAAGGCCATGCGGAAGCGTGAAGATCATACCTTTGCGCTCCTTAACCCTTCTAGGTTGAGTAAGAGCGGATTGAACGACTAGAATCGACTCACTTTGTCCACTTGAAGAAGCTTTCGGTTGAACATCCGCTAGCCTTCTACTCCGCCTTGTTTGTATGAACGCCTAGCTTTCCAGTTCTCGGGATATTCCTCAGCCTAACCTCTAGTCGGTGAACACTATGGTAAAGAGAAACGGTCTCAATTCTCCTTGGTTCACTCGCTATTGATTAGCAAAGAACAAGGAGAAAACAAGAGGAAAGATACGTGAGCAAGAGCAGAGAGAGAGACGTTCAATGAGAGAGCTTCACGTGAGTCTCTTTCTTGTGTTTTGAAGATTAGGGTTTTTTCCTACCAGAGAGTAGTTTATTAGTTAGCCAAAACTAGGTCTCCCATTATCTGATAAACATATCCCCGGGATATCATATTTCAAACACCCGGATGCTATCCTGAGAATCTGTTTGGCCTAACCCTAAACTCCTCTTAACCGTATCTGGAAAAAACCCTAAGGTCCAAGCTATTGGGCCAGAAAAATATTTATTATTTTTCTTGGACCCAAAAGGCCCAAAATAATAAACATTAATTATTTATTTCCTGGGCTTATATAAACAACCCAATAAATAATTAAGAAGCCCAAATGAACCATAATAATTAATCTTTAATTATTTATTTCTTGGGCCTATATAAATAACCCAATAAATAATTAAACATTAATTATTTCCCCTAGTTTAAGCCCAGGTTAATTTCTTAATTATTCATACTGGACCTAGGCCCTGAATAATTAATTAACCAATTAAACTAGATAATTAATTTCTCTCAACTCCTATTTTAATTAATTATTTTATTTTATTCCAGTCCAATAATAAATTAGACCTCCTGAATAAAATAAAATAAAATAAAATCCTCTTCATAAGAGACCAATTCCTCAACCCAAAAGTAGTTAAGACTTACGGGTTATCCCGAGGACCAAAAAGACACATCGCCTTGGCTGCTAAAATGACCAAAATACCCCTACTATATAAATAGCTGTATTTTGCATTTTAAATATTTTCTAATATCACCATAAGGAAATATTGACCCCAAGGACAATGCTGCATTCGCAAAAGTCTCCGACCTACAGGTGAAATGACTAAAATACCCCTATACACATCGCCGTACATTTAGAGAGGAAGAAGTGTACTAACACCCCTCTAAATGACATCTACCATCCTTAGGCTTCTAGTCCAATGATCCACGACTTCCTGGAGTGTTTCCGCTTTCCAAGGGAGCTACCCTAAAGCAAACATCCAAGTCATGTTTCTCAGGGCCCTGGACATTTTAGACCATTCGGACAACCACAAGGGGCGATATAGTGCAGAAACTATCTTGTACAAGTCTGTCTTAACTAACTAGTCACACATACCCAACATGCAAGTATATTAGCCCTACGATAGAACCTCAACTATAGCAAATCAAAGTATATGCTTCCAGCTTCGCCAGACCACCAACTCATACTCAAGTCGTAGAGTACTTGTCTATGCTGTAGTAGTAGTAGTCTAGGTTTCTATCATATAGTACTTTTAGAAACCACTACTACAGGTCCTGTCCTACGTATTCGAAATACGCTTATGTCATGAAGTGAGTGGACTACTCACTGGCTAAAGGTAAGCCATTCCCCATTTGGAATTCATAACATAATAACCTAAACATGATGAGGTTCCTAGTCTCATCAATAGGTTAAGAACAAATGTTTATGTGTTCATGATCCATACCTTACTGTGAAAGACCACCATTCACATGGATCACTTATTTAAACACAATGGGTCCGTTCCAAACGAAAATCGTGCACAAACAAAAAGTAAATTCACAAACAATTTCTGAAAATTCATTCTTTTATTAAAATATTCGATTTTACATCAAAAACCTAGTCTAAGAGGGCATACAATCCAACAGTTTGTGTGACCTAGTTATAAAGACTCCTTGTCCTTTGGACGGGGTGACATCCCCGGCCCTGGCGGGCCTAGGCTTCGGGGTGTTACATATGTATTAGACCTGATGTATCTTGTACTCTCAACAAAACGATCGTAGATACCAATCTGACCATGGAGAAGTCATTGGGCGGTTGTAAAGAATATGTTTAATTACCTACAAAGGACTAAGAGTGTATTCTTGGTATATAGAGAAGATGATTTGAAAATAAAATGGTATACTGATGCTAGTTTTTAGTCTGATAAGGATGACTTCGAATTATAATCGAGCTATATATTCACGTTGGGTGAAGGGGCAATAAGTTGGAAAAGCTCTAAACAAGATGCTATTATCGATACGACGACTAAAACTGAGTACATAGGTGCAGCTTAGGAAACAGTTTAGATCAAAAAGTTCATGGTGGAATTAGAAGTTGTCCCTGGCATTGTTGATCCAATACCTTTGTATTGTGACAATAATAAAGCCATTACATAAGTAAAGGAACCACAGTCTCACTAGTGATCCAAACACGTACTTAGACACTATCATCTAATACGGGATATCTTAGATCAGAAAGATATAAAGATAGAAAGAGTTCCCAAGGATGAGAACATAGCAGATCCACTAACTAAAGCACTACCTCAGAAGAAACATGATAGGCATGTTGAGTTATTTGGTATTCGATACATGAATGATTGGCACTAGTGCAGGTAGGAGTTTGTTAGTGTTATACCTTACAGACATTCACTTGTATATCGTATATTATACATTTACTTAATAATAAAGGCATTCTTTATCTTATAGCTTATTTTGTTTATACTTTCATGTGTATATAACTGTTATATAAAGTCTCAAATACAACATTGTATTAAGAAAATCATGATAGAGATTATGATATAAGGTTCCTACTATATTGGATTATGTTTGTACTTAAACTATCTCTAGCTATAGTATTAATAAAATAGGACATCATTAATGCACTAAGACTAGCACGTATTTTTTCTTGATATGATGAACCAGTGATTCTCATATCTATGAGTATTGGGATACTCAAAGTTAGTATGTAAATGCTTGTTACTTGATCAAGTACATTGGATAATCTAGTTATGAGATAATCACATGGATAACTATTTAGTGCCAGTGATAGAATCTCATTATAGCAAATGTGCAAGTATCCTTAGACTTGAAATCTCTAAGGTACTTTATTTGCTTAGCGTTGTGCTTTAATTCCAATTTCTGGAGTCCTTACAAGACTGCCTAAAGGATGGATATTAGGTACAACGTGAAGTAAATGAAAGTAGTTGAGAGAGTCAATAAAGGATTTACCACTCTTAATAGTAGGAGAGTGTATCTGAAGGCCACTTATAGGAATTGTTACTTGAGAAGTCCTTGGACAAGGTAACTATGTATTGGAAATAGTTTCAATTGATACACATGTTGAGTAATGAATTTCGAGAACAAGTACTAAAATATTCGGGCCAGAATTAATTAATATTCTGGAGGAAGTTGGAACTAATTGCATACTCTAAATTGAATGAGATATTGTATGGTGAAATGAGTTTACTACACTGACATTTTTCTATTGAAAGTTTCATATCATGCTACTTGACTTTCTGGATTTTTTTGTGGTTGTGATGTATTGCTAGAACTCCTCATTAATTTCCTCCTTAGAGCTAGTGGCATCTTCCTCATAATTTTCTAATTGGAGCCTTGACAAGTGATCAACAACCACATTCTTAGATCCCTTCTTATTTTTAATAGTGATATCAAACTCTTGAAGCAGGAGGATCCACCTCATTAATCACGGCTTGGTATCTATCTTATCAAGTAGGTACTTCTAAGCAGCATGATCTGTATAAATAATTACTTTAGCACCTATTAAATAAGGATGAAATTTATCGAAAGCAAAAACTATAGCTAACAATTCTTTTTCAGTGGTTGCATAATTTAATTAGGTTGGGTTAAGGGTGCTACTAGCATAATAGATAGGTTGAAAACTTTTTTCCCTTCTTGGCCCTAAACAAGCACCAATTGCTGCATCACTTGCATCACACTTGAGCTCAAAAGGTAATGACCAATTAGGAGCTATCAAGATAGGTTTGAGATCAATTTCTCCTTTAGAAGATGAAAAGCTTGCAAATAAGAATAAGAAAAAATAAATGGCACATCTTTCAAAAGAAAGGTAATCAAAGGTTTAGCAATTTTTGACAAATCTTTAATAAAGCCCCTACAAAACTAGCATGACCCAAGAAACCCCTTAAAGTCTTGAGATTGGAAAGTGGTGGCAACTTAGCGATAACGTCAACTTTTGCTCTATCCATCTCGATGCCATGTTAAGAAACTTTGTGACCCAGTACAATGCCTTCCTACACCATAAAAATGACATTTTCCCCAATTCAAGACTAGGTTAGTTTCTTCACATCATTGTAACATGGTTAGATAGGCAATTATCTAAGGAATCACCATAAACAGAAAAGTCATCTAAAAAAATTTCTATGCATATCTCAACTAAGTCATGAGAAATAGCTATCATACATTATTGAAAGGTTCCTAGAGCATTGTAGAGACCAAAAGGCATTCTCTTGTATGCAAAAATGCCATAAGGACAAGTAAAGGTAGTTTTTTCTTGATCCTCAAGTGCAATGGAAATTTAAAAATAGCCCTAATATCTATCAAGAAAATAATAATAAGCAAGACCACTCAATCTCTCAAGATTTTATTAATAAAAGATAGGGAAAATGATCTTTATGGGTTACACTATTTAACTTCATATAATCAATAAAAACTCTCCAACTATAATCAACCTAGTAGGTAATAATTTAGATTTATCATTTTCAACAACAGTAAAACCACATTTTTTTAGAACTATTTAAACTGGACCTACAAAATCACTGTCAGAAATTGGATAGATAATACCTAAATCAAGCAGTTTGATGATCTCCTTCTTAACCACCTCTTGCATCAATGGATTGAGTCTGCTTTGTGGTTGTCTTGATGGCTTATGATCATTCTCTAAAAAGAATCCTGTGTATGTATATAGATGGACTTATTCCCTTCAAATCCAATAGTTGCCTTTAAATCCGATATTCTAAACAATTTCTCTTCTTGAATCTCTGTCAAATATGAAGAAACAATTAGAGGCAATCTATCATTAGATTCAACAAAAACATATTTTAAATAAGAAGGCATGTTTTTTAATTCTATGTTCGCATGAGGTTTTTCAATGCTTGGTTTGGGGTGATCCCTCTTTAATTTTAAATCCTCGAACTTAAATCTATTCGTTGGTATGAAAATTTTGTTTACTTTCAACCTCAAGACTGCATCAACAATGTCATCTTTTTCATGATCTTCAGTAGTTGCTTCCATTAGACACAATTGCATAGAGTTATCAGAAATTTCATGAATAAAATTTTCCTGCACTACAACATCCATCACATCAATAAAGCAAATAGAATCATTATCAGGCAAATGTTTCATAGAATTAAACATATTAAATTTAACCGCTTCATCCCCTACTCTTAAAGTAAGTTCCCCATTTTGCACATCAATTATAGTCTTTCCAGTATTTAGAAAGGGTCGACCTAGGATCAAGGGCATATCTGCATCATCATCGATATCCAAGATCGCAACATCAATAGGAAAGTCGAGTTTATCCACCTTAACAAGAACATCCTCAACTATTCCTCTAAAACATTTTATAGACCTGTCCGCCATTTGTAGAGAAAGAGAAGTGTTCTTAATCTCATTTAATTCCAATTTTTAACAAACAGAATAAGGCATGAGATTAATACTAGTCCCTAAATCACATAGCACATTTTGAGAAAATAAGTCACCAATATAGCATGGTATTCAAAAACTTCATGGATCCTTCAATTTTGGTGGCAACTTTTTCTGAAGGACAACTAAACACTCTTCATTTAGGCAAATCTTTTGAAATTTGTTCGATCTCTTCTTGCTAGCAAAAATATCTTTCAAATAATTTATATAGGCTGGCATTTATGCTAATGTGTCTACAAAAAGTAAGTTAATCTCAAGTTTCTTGAAGATTTCAAAAAACTCTTTCAATTGAGAATTAATAAAAGGATGTTGCACAACTTAGGGAAAAGGAAGGGAATTAAAATCAACATTGTTATTATTAGCCCTAAGGGTATTCTCTTGTGTTTTGACTTATGACAAACATTGATGATGACTAACTTGTATGATTTACATGTGATGGGACATGTTTAACCCCGTTTCTTTCAAGGCATGCATAAAAGATTGCTAAGGAGCTCTTAAGGAAATGGAATCTAAAATGGTGATTGATCAAGAATAACTTCAACCTAAAAGCTCACAAGATCTTGAAGACCTTGAGAAAGAACTTTAGACTACGAATCTTTTTGTTAAGGTATTTCTGTGTGAATTCCTATGTCTTTTTTACCTTATGATTTAGTTTTTTTCTACCTTGAAGCACATTGATAAAAGATTTCAATGTTTTAAATCATCAAATTTTTGGATTGAGTAGTTTGGATGACTCTGCATCCAAAAGATTTGTCTAAAATCTAGTGACCAGTGTCAAATTGATTCTACATGAAAAAGTACCATTTTAGACTTGCATTTTGAATGCACTATTATCCAAAACTTAAGTCCAAAACTCTGGAAAATCTGACAGCACGAAACAAGCCCTTAACTAGTCGTTGCTGTCCTACTTTTCACTTCTATAAAAGTCATTTAAACCCGATTTTTTGTAAGATTTTTGTTATATCTTTCTCAGAAACACTTTTACACTTTAGGAAACAAAAATCTTTATTTTCATTGTGCTTCAAAGTGAAATCAAATTGCTTCAAAGGTAAAAAAGGTACATGTGCTCAAACTATTCATATCTACTCAATCTGTGAGCTATTTCTACATTTCCTTTTGTGATTTGTTGTGTAACACGGTTGTGGTGTAAAACTAGATTGGGGTGAGCCTTGTTTGGTAAATATATCAAGGTCGTGGTTTAAAATCTAGTTGGGGTGAACCTTAATTGTGTGTTTGAAGAGGTTGGTATAAAACCAAGTGTGGTAATCCTCTTATGTAAGATTGGTGTAGTCTACCACCATTGATTTGGGAAAAAGGTTCTAGTGATTGTGTTAAAATCTTTAAGTGGGTATTTAAGGTAGTGGATATAGATCGATTGAGGATCGAACCACTAAATCCTTGCGTCTTCTCTTTTGCATTTCATTCGCATTTCACTGCTGCATTTTTACTGGTTATTAGAACAAATAATTTTATCTCATCTCTACATTTGTTGATCAGTTTGAAAGATCTTTGTATTCTACAAAAAAATTGTATTTAATGCCTCAACTCCCATCCTTAAAATGACCATCTTCTTGCCATTTAGGGGTGCTTTAAAAGATTCTAGTTTGCACTCCATCAGCTGTGAAGCACTCTACCTTTGTGAACAAAAGCACTACACTCCTCTTTGCATTCATTGTGTTAATCAAAGACTTTTATGCAGTTAGGTAAAACTGTTATTGCTACTTCATCTACCCATTTTAACTATAAATCTTATTTCCAGCATTTAGTAATGTTTTGAAAGTTCTTTGACTGAACATTCAAGTCTGCATTTTTCTTTGAACTCACACTTTGATCAGCCATTGTGAAAAAGACATCAAAGATTTTTCAAATTACATTTGTTTACCATAAACCTTAGTCACCCCTCCCCCTCCCCCACCCCCTCTATAAGGTTTATCAATTGGTATCAAAGCATTGGAATGCATTATTATCAGTTTAACAGCCTTGCAGGAAAAGATCCAAACGTCAAACATCTCGTCCTTACCATATATTGAAGGATCCTCAACAAATAGACCACCTTTATTCAATGGAAGCAATTATACATTCTGAAAAAATAGAATGAAGATTTATGTATGCTCAATTAATTTTGAGCTATGGAAGTTGATTGAAAGAGGACCATATGTTCCATCGAAAATTGTTGAATGCAGAATTGTGCCTAAACAGAGCAATATGTATGATGCTGATGACAATACCAAAATGACATTGAATTTTCAAACTATGAACATTCTATATTGTGCTCTTGATGCTACTAAATATAACAGAGTAAGTAGCTATGATTCAGCTCATGAAATATGGAGACTACTTGAGGTCATCTATGAGGGGACTAATCAAGTAAAAGAATCGAAGCTAGGACTCCTTGTCCAAGATTATGAATTTTTCCCCATGAAGCCTTGTGAGAACATAATCGATATGTTTATTCAGTTCACAAACATTATGAATGGTCAAAAAGCATATGGAAAAACTTATTCCCTTGAAGAACAAAATAGAAAACTGCTTGATGCTTTACCAAAGAGTTGCAGCCAAAAACCTTGGCTATAGAGGAATCAAAAATCCAAATAGCTTACCCACTGAAGAGCTAATTGGCTCCCTATTAACTCATGAAATGAAACTAAAAAAGTTTCAAGAGCATGATGAAAATGATGGATGCAAAAGAGGAACTGTCTTGAAAGTAGTTAATGAAGAGCCTAACGGTGATCAAACTAATTACAATGGTGGTACTGATCTGGAGAATGAAGAAATAGCCATGGTTACTAGAAAATTCAAGCGGATGTTCAGAAAAGGCAACTTCAGCAAAGGCAAAAAATTTATTAAAAACAAAGGACATACTTTGTCCCTCAAACCTCAATGCTATGAATGCAAGAATACGGAGCATTTTTCTAATTGCCTAAAAGCAAAAGAAAGAGAAGCCAAGCATAACAAGAAGATAAGAAAATGATTGACCGGAGCTCAGGATCAAGAAGAACTGTGATTCTAAAAATGAAAAAGCAAACATTGCTTCATGGCCATGGAAGATAAGGTAAATCCTACTTCTTCTAATTCCATATCTGAATTACATGATTCTGAAAAATTTGATGATCCTAATGAGCTGCTTTTTGACATGCTTCATGAACTCAAAAAGCTATCTAGAAGAAACAAGGAAATGAAAATGAAAATTGGTTCCTTGTTAGATGACAATGCTAAGCTGTTGAATGAGAACAAAGCCTTACTTGATTCCATTATGTGCTCAAATGTTGAAAAGGATGTTATCCTAACTTCTTTGCTTTGTATGACACTGGAGAACAAATCCTTGTATAACAAAGTTCATGCTCTTGAAATGATGATCAGCAATTTTGATGACATGAAAAGTAGAGTTGATGATCTCACTCCATGCATTGAAAAGTTTACAAATTGCAAAAACAAATTGGAAAAATTACTTGGTGCACAACACATGGCTAGAAACCAAAATGGTCTAGGCTATAGGCATGAGGTCAAAGCTAGAAATTACAAACCTTACTTTGTAAAAGCTGCTTCATCATATATGACACATATTTGTTGCACATTTTGTAAAAAGTCTGGACACAAAGCATCTAAGTGTTATGTTAAGAAGAAAGTGGAATCTAGAGCAAAAACAATTTAGAAAATTAGAGGAACTATCACTAACCCCCAAGGACCCAAGAAAATTGGGTACCAAAAGATATTCTTCCAGCTCATGAATAGGTACATTAGCTGCAAAAATTCAGCTCCGCAAAATGATTCTTGGATAGTGGATGCTCAAGACACATGATGAGAAATGCTGCACTAATGGATGACCTTTTAGTTGCAAATGGTGGATTTATCTTAGAGATAAGAAAAATGGATAAATACATAGTATAGGTAATGTTGGTAAGGGATTCTGCATCATTATCATTCAAGTATTATTGATTGATGAATTAAAGCATAACTTACTTAATATTAATCTTTTGTGTGAAAATTGTTGCAAGGTTATTTTTGAAAAAGGTTCATGCACTATCATTGATAATCCTTGTGATGGAGTTACTTTAGTTGCCAATAGCATTGGTAATGTCTATCTATTATATATCTTGATGATCCTATTTTTTATGATAAATAATGATGATGGCTACATTTGGCATGCCATAGAAGGTTAGGTCAGATTTCTATTGATTTGCTATATAGATTGTCCTCAAGAGAATTTGTAAGAGGATTGCCCAAAATGATGCTTGACAAAAACCAAAGCATTTATCAAACAAAACATTTTTTTTCACAACCCAAGAAAATTATTTCAACCTCAAAACCTCTTGAGCTAATATATATGGATTTGTTTGAACCAATGAGGACCATTAGCCTAAATATTAAGGGGGTATGCTCATGTATTAGTAGATGATTTTTCGAGATATACTTGGACCTTATCTCTTCTGTTGAAAAGGTATTTTGAGGGTTCTATAAAAGAACTCTATGTTCGGAAGAATCCATACATGTAAATTTTGATGTATCTAACATATTCCTCTAGAAAATATGACGATGATGTACGTAGCTCAAAGAAAAATGGCATTGAACATCATGAAGCTCCATCACGTGATAATCATGCCAAAGAAGAAGAACTAAAAGAACAACAAGTTGAACAAAGTGAGCAAGGAAGTGTTGAGCACACTGATCTGAATTTGCCAAAAGATTGGAAGTCTAAAACTGTCCATCCAAAAAAACAGATCATTAGTGATCCTAGTTGCAGAGTCAAAACTAAGTGGTATTTTGTTGATAATTTTGCTCTATTTTCTAGCACTGAACCTAATTGTATTGATGCAGCCTTACATGTTGAATTTTGGATTATGGGCATGCAAGAAGAGCTGAACCATTCTGAAAGAGTTTGGAAGCTTGTTCCTAGATCACTTTATCTTCCCTTAATTGGTACCAAGTGGGTTTTCAAAAACAAACTTGATGAGCATATGATTGTTATTAAAGCCAGATTAGTTGCCCAAGGATTCATTCAAGAAGAAGGCATTGACCTTGATAAAACTTTTACTCTCGTTGCTCAATTGGAATCTATTAGAATGGTACTTGTCCTTACATCATTCAAAAACTTTATACTTTACCAAATGGATGTTAAATTTTTTTTAAATGATTTTATTGAATAGGAAGTGTATGTAGAATAACCTCCTGATTTTATTCATGAATATATATTTTTTTTAAACCGTGTCCTTAGACTTTTCAAAACTATTTATGGTTTAAAACAAGCTTTTCGTGCTTAATATGTAAGACTTAGTGGATTTCTACTTTCAAAAAGTTTTTCAAGAGGATTGATTGATACCACTCTATTCTTTAAATCTGAAAATTCTAAAGACCTTCTTACTATTCAAATCTATGTTGATGATACTATCCTTGGAGTTACTAATGATTCTCTATGCAAGAAATTTGCCAAGCCAATGCAACAAGAGTTTGAAATGAGTATGATGAGAAAGCTTAACTTTTTCCTCGATCTTCAAAGAAAGTAAACCATTGATGGTATCTTCCTAAATCAAGCCAAGTGTGCCAAGGAACTGCTCAAAAGATATATTCACCAAACTACTGGCTGAAGAAAGATTTGATCATCTGAGGAGAGGTTTAGAAATGATCAGATTATGTTCTAATGATTTTGCTAGAGATTGGTTATTTATTTTTGCAGAATTCTTGAAGATCTTCAGATTTTGAATACAGATATTTGATGCAGTATTTGGACTGTATTTTAAGTCCAAAAGTCACAGTATCTTTTGACCACATGTGACATACCTTTTGGATAGGGAATTTGGATAGACAATCTGCGTCCAAATGTTCGAATCTTTTAATTCAAAAAATTCCTGCCTTTTTATTCTAGCCGTAACACACTCTCTCTTCATATATTCAGAAATCACCTTTCTCAAATGTACTAAATTGTGATTACAACGGTTCATTCCTTGTAAACTCCAAAAAGAATTCAAATCTATTTGAATCTTTTCTCATTTATTCAAAAAACTGTCATTCGCCGTAGCACCTTTCTCTTTCCTCTGGATTTCACTCTCTCCTGACAAAAACCAAAAAAATCAAACCCTTCAATCCTGTTTGCCATGGGTAAAACTCCAAATCCCAACTAAGAGGTAGAGCCAATAACGAAGGAGACCAAGAAATGCAAGACAATGAAAAAGAAATCAGTTGTTGCCAGACTTATATCTACGAAGAAGAAAGAAACATAAGTTGCCATTGATGAACCAACTCCGCAAATTGCAGTATCAAAACAACCTCTAGAAAAAAAGAAAGCACAGACGCTCATGTACCTCGATTTCTCAACTCAAAATAGGTGAATGTGAGTATAACGATTGGGTATTTAGAAATAGAACCATAACTGTGGATTATTGGGTTGATTCTGAATTCTTTCTAAATTATGCAAATATTCTAAGTTTTGTTGAATTCTATTGGGAGTCTCTTTTATCTATGAATAAGGAATTATACTCTACACTAGTTTGGGATTTCTTTGCAAATTTGAGACACGAGGAGACAGGGAACGAATTTATGGTTCAATGGTATACCTCTCGGACTGGAAGAGTGAGCTTTAAATTTGTTCACCAATTGCTAAATAGAATCCCCAATGTCGAGTTAGCGAAGCACTATTTTCTATTTGAAATGAACAAACTGTTTGAAAATTCTGACCTATTTAAATTGAGTCGATTTGAGAGGATATTTACTGGTAGAAAGAGCTTTAGAAATTCAAGTGATCGAAATGCCAAATGGTTAAATAGAATGGGGAGTTGCTACATCATATGCTCTCAACCATGGTAATACCTAGTTTTGGCCATAAGACATCTGTAAATTTTCTGCAAATGGTGTTGATGCCGACTCTGTCAAAAGGAAAATAAATTAGCTTTGGATTTCTAGTTGTGAAATTGTTGACTCATTCTCGGAACACATCAAACAAAGCATTATTCTTTGGAAACCTTCTCCCCAAGCTATTCAAGTACATCAATGCTGATGTGAGTACGGTTGTCCCTAAGCACTGCAAGATAAACATCTACAGCAGAGATTCATTTGAGAAAATTGGGTCCATTCAAGCTGATAATCAATAGATATTACTTAGAGAGGCTACTGAAGAAGAGATACAAATGCAGAGTATTTCAAAGGGAAACATCAGAACGCACAAAAAGAAAAGATAAGGATGAAATTCAAAGGGAAACATCCAGTTGAAGGAAGCACAAAAATTAGGAAAGTAGAATAACTCAGAGCATTTTGACTGCTATAAATTTGCTATCCACCGAGCTAGATAGTCTGAGTACAGAAGTCAAAGGTGAATAAAAAATTTGGGAAATAGACTGACAAATGTGAAAGGAAAGAAATATGAAGTTGCAAGAAATTTGACTAAACAAGTTCCTCTACCCGTACTTGAACCTATCATTCCTTCAACACAAGAAGAAACTAATATTTGGATAGAGAAGAAGAGTGAGAAAAAAAACAAGAAAGAGTGGTGCCTACTGTTGAACCTACGACTGCTACACCCACTGCTGACAAGGAAGTTTTCTAACCAAGACAAACCAGCTGCTTTTGACAGCTCATTTGGCCGAGGGAAAAAGCATATCATGGTAAAATAGAAGTCCAACAGAATTGTTCGACAACATTCCAACAGGGGTGCTAGTGCTAAACCTACGACTATCCTCATCCCATGAGAATGGCACAGGACGACAGCTGAATGATGACCTATTCTACCAACTTTTATTCTTGATGACACAATTGAGTTTGTAGGAAGAAAATTTAGCCACGATCTCGCTTTATCCCTCAAAGAGAAAGGGAATAGCTTGAGCTTTTCGCATCTTCAGATACTCCATTTATTTGGAAAGTGTCACAAATTACCAAAAAAATTGGGATGTGAGCTTGAGAGTCTTCATAAGATAGTCCAAAAAATGGATTGTTTTAAACCGTTTGGATAAATGCGAGCTCAATCTTGAAGGTTGTTGTGATAACCCTAGGACAATTTATGGCAGAAGAGGGACCCTCCATCTTTGGTTTAGTATAGTCCTTAAGAGTTTGCTCTCTCGGCTGATTATGCTCCATAACTTCACTGCTATAGCCAGATTCAAAACTTTATTCCGATTCCAAAGACTCTATGGGGGGTGATGATCTCCTCGTATTTCCTTTTGGTTCCCTCACTCCTGTTATGACGAGCAAAAGCTTCAATTTCAGGAATATAAAGCAAAGATTCTTTATTTTTAGAACTAGAGTGTTCATACACACCAAGTCAAAACAATTGAGAACAAAACAAAATAAACAAATAAATAAAATAAAATAAAATAAACACAAACAAAAATAAGAATAAAGAGAAAAAAATAAAAAAAATAAAAGGTTTAAACCTAGGTTTAGCAACTAAATCCTACACTAGATAAAAAAGCAATCCCCGACAACAGTGCCTAAAAATTTGATGCGAAATTTGTAAGTGCACAGATGTCAAACAAGTAATAAAGTAGTGAGTACAAGTTGTTCCCAACAAGGATTGTTACCTAACTGTAAAATTCTTTCACTAATATCCTAACTTAAACCAAAATCAAAGTGGTTTAATTTAAGAATTAATTACTAATAAAAAATAAAGATGTAAAAATCAACAAAAGAAATTATATTAATTAAATCAATGACAAAGAATATATACAGACACTTCAAATCCAACTTACTCCTTTTATAATGAGTGGTTGATCCCTTTAAATTAATTCTCAAATTAGATAATGGTAGAACTTTCGAATATAAGTCAGACCCAATCTGTGGCAAAAAAAACTCTTAACTTTAATTACTAAATCAATCGTATTTCTATATGATTTTAATTAATAAAGCCGCATAAAACTCTATGTATTTTCCTAACTTTTTTTCCTACTCATTAGAAATTACACAAAGAAATTGAATCTATCTCTAGTCAATTTTACGATGTGTTGTTATTACCATAATCCAATTTAATGTAGCACATTTCTGAAACTAGAATAAATTTAAGTTTATGCAATAATTAGCCAAAAAATAGAAGCTTTAAAAACAATAATAACAATTAACTAAAAACGAGATTAAAAAAATAATCATTAAACGAAATCAACCAATACGAGATTAAAGAAATAATCTTTAATTGAAATCAACCAAACTCATAAAAATTTCAGCCTTCATTGAAAGTCTTAATCTCAAGGAATTTAGTTACACATAATCCTAATATTCAAAACTATAAATTTAACTAATATAAAATAGGGACAAAGAAATAAGTGAAAGAAGAAGCCTGGACTGAAGCCTTTTTTCCGGCTATGGATCTTCTAGTACACTTTTTTGTAATACTCTCTAGTACACTACTAAAAACATAACACGTGTCTACTGATTTAATAGATATTTACCTAATTCTGTAAATTAGTAGATATGTGTATTAGATATTCACTAAATATTAATAAAAATTGAGTAAATATCTATTAAATCAATAGACACGTATTATGTTTTTAATAATGTATTAAGAAGTGTTACAGAAAATGTACTAAAAGATCTTGAGCCCTTTTTTTCCTCCTCTAGTTTGCCTCGGTTCCCTTCTCGTCTCCACGCCGACTTCTGTTTCTCGTCTTTCTCTGCATGGCTTCTATTTTTTTCTCCTCCCCGAGAGGCCCAGCGAAAATTCTTCTACATAGCCACCTCCCCTTATGTGCACAAATTGGAGTCCAACTTCAAGTCCAATCCCACTTCTTTGTTTGACTTTTTGCCCTTCCCACCGTAGCCCGTCCTTGTTTATCCTTTCATCTTTTCTTTTTTTCTTCTATTTTTCATTTTTTTTCAGCTTGTCTTCTTTTCAATTCCATCTTCCTTTACCCTTGCGCCTCATCAATTCTACTATAATTGGGCCAAGCAATTTCAGAAACTCTACCTACATACAAAATATAAATATAAATATAATTCATCTCAATTAATCCTATTCTATTTAAATTGTACTTTAAAAGTATCTCAATTAATCCCTATCAAGTACAATATTTTTTAATTCACTTAAGCAAATCAACATCATAATAGTTTAACCAATTAATGCCAATTTGAGTAAGAAAATTGTAATTAAAAATATAATACACCCATATGTAATAAAATTTTCTTTTCTCTCGAAACCCGTTTAATTATATACGAGTGATTTTATTGTATAAATTTTGTTTTAATTTTACTACGCATTAATTACTATTAATATTTTATTTTATTTTATAAATTTAGTTGTGTTCTCTGTGTTGTTTTCCCTACAAATTTAGTTTGAAGAATTCTTGTTTGAATGACTTATCAAATTATATTATTTAAAGAAAGATTTCAACAATTTATGACAATCAATTTTTATTTTAAGGGAAACCTTTCTATTTATTCTTATTAATTTTGTGAAATTAATTTTCTAAACCAGATGGCGATATTTTTAGTTTAAAACTTTAGCATTTTTATCATTAGACCTAGTACCACACAATTTTAAAAATTCTATAAAATTATTTTAATGAAGAATCTAAGCCTTAAAAACTTCATTTTTACGATAATTACATGACCTATAATTTATTTGTTTAAAATAACATTTTTGGTCAAAATGTCCATTTTGCCCTTAATTTTTTGACTTTGACCATTTTGGTCCACTATAAAAGGGTCATTAGCAGATTTTCGGCATTTCCAACCTTCTCCATTTTGTTCTTTCTACCATCTTCCTCTCACCATAACTCTCTCATTTCCTCATCATTGTAATATCTATTCTTGGAGCCTCAAGGTAAAAACTCCTCGTTTTTCTCCATCTTTGCCACGGCAAATGCAATCCTAGCCTCAAATTTTGTGATGTTTTGGATGAATTGATGGGTTATTTACGTTTAGTTTATCATATTTAATGATTTTACTGGATTATATACTTTTGGTAGATTGCCTTTCCATGATTGACTTTTTTATATCTAAAGTTATCATTTAACTAGTTTTTCTAGTTTATGGAATTTTTTAATTGTTTGATGAGGTTTTAGGTGGACAAATGGTTCGTTTATGTTTAGATCTACAAGAAGAATATTTTTATCGGATTACTTTTTAAAAAATCTTTAATTTATTGGATTTTAAATGTGATATTTTTTTAATATCGGGAGGAGCCTGTTTCTCTATCTATCAAACCTATTAAAAAGTATTGAGTTTTTCATGAAAAAATTATACATAACTCTATTAGAATGATATACGAAATAATTCTATTGAATTACTTTTTGTCCGTTTGACTATCAATTTTACACCTGTTTTATTAATAGCTATTATATCGGGTAACTATTGAATTACAGAAAAGGCCACCAAAAATCAATAATTAGGGGGGGGGGGGAAACGTGGGGGATAAAAAGCGTGACAAAATCTCAGTTGTTTCTTTATTTATTGATTGCTATTTTAAAGGACCATTTAGATGATGCTATGTTTCAAGAGAAAGGAGTCAAGTACCTGGAGAGAGAAGAGAGAAGGGAAGAGAGCGGAATTAAGAATCAATAGCACCCAACTTAAGTTAGATAGTTAATTATAGGAAATAAATAAATAAAATATTTATTTTCATTTTTATGTAGAAGAATATCAAAAATTTTCAATAAAAGTTTTTAAGTCCTTAAAAAATTTGTTTACAGTAACAATTTATATATTTGTTTGTATTTTGGTGAGAGTGTAAACATTTTAGAATATGAATATTTTAGTTGTTATAACAAGATTGATTAAAGTTAGTCTACTTTCCTTCCATTTTCATTCATTTCTCAACAGAAACAAAATTGAACTTTTTAACAAAACATATTTTTTTCCATTTCCCTCCGTTTCATTCCCTTCTTCCCACAAAGTCAATTTAAATGTCTAAATTTGTCTTTTCATATTTCCTTTTTTTTTCCCATTCATTCAACAAATATATAGAAACCCTTCATCGTTGCCCTCAATTTCCTTTCTGTTGCTGTTTTTGCAATGTATTATAAAAAGAGGAACGTGAAAGAATGCCACACTACCTTTATTGAAAGTTTTATAATTACCTGATAGTTGCCTGAGAGTGTATTTTTATTGAAAGTTTGAAGATTCTCTATTTTTCAATATCGAGCCTTGCCCTATATCCGCACTACCTTTAATTGGCAAGCTACTTCTACAACTAATCATGAAGAAATGAAAGATTAGAGGTCTTGGCCAACCTAAGACCAAATTATCTTGACTGTTTGTCAATTTTTTAGACTAGTGTAATATTCCGTATAATTTTGCATTTGAGAAATTAGAATAATGAATTTTATTCTTTGAATAATATTATGTGAATGAATTATTTAAGGCTTCTGTGAACTATAATTTTAGTTTAGGAGAAATATAATTTATTTGTATAAATGTTTGCTCAGATAACAATTTAATTTATTTGAACAATACATGAATTATTATTATTATTATTATTATTATTATTATTATTATTATTATTATTATTATTATTATTATTATTATTATTATTATTATGTTAAAGTGTTATTGAAAAAAAAATACTACTATTTCTAATTTCACTAATAAAAGAAATAAATTTTATAAGTTGTATATAAGTTAATTTGAAGCAATTCTTGAATTTTTAATGATTGAGACTTTTGCTCAAATAGAGGGCAATTGATTTAGATTATGTGCTAAATATTTTAAGTAGTCATCAAAATAGATTGACTAAGATTTCTTGACCAAGTCAATTAAAAAGATTTTGACCAAAACTTGAAGCCCTAAAAACAAATGAAAGGACTATCCCACCATTATGTGAGCAGTGTTATGAATTATTGGAATCTCCATTAATTAGTGGAGGCTCCACTAATTATGGATTTATGTGAATTATTAGAAGATTTTTATGAATGTCCACCATTTAGTGGAGACACCATTAATTGAGATTAGTTGAAGATGATGTATGCCATGATGTATTTCACTAATTAGAGCTCTATAAATAGAGCTATTCTCTAAGCTTGTAATACACCATCATTTTGTGAAAGAAAGATTAGTGAAAGAAAGATTAGAGAAAGAATTGTGAGAGAAAGAAAGAGAGAAGTTTGAAGAGAAATTATTGTGCAAAGAATAGTTAGAATTTTCTTAGTGTCTAGTGTGTAGATTTTATTCTAACACTACCCTAATTTTATAACACGTTATCAGCACGAGTCTCTGCCATTATTAAAGCCAGAAGACAGCACGAGTCTCTGCCGTTATTAAAGCCAGAAGACAGGTACGCATTTATTGATCTCTATGGCTAACATCACTAAACTCGAATTTGTAGCCCTTGATATTTCTGGAAAAAATTATATGTCATGGGTTCTCGATGCATAAATGCATCTAAATGCTGAAGGCCTTAGTGAAACTATTCAAGCAAATAATAGTGCATCTGCACAACACAAGGCTAAAGCTTTGATTTTTATTCGTCGTCATCTCGATGAAAATTTGAAAATGGAATATCTTACCGAAAAAGATCCATATGGCCTGTGGGTAAATTTAAAAGAAAGATTTGACCACCTGAAGATGGTCGTACTACCTACTGCACGGTATGAATGGTTGCACCTGAGGTTGCAAGATTTTAAAACCGTGAATGAATATAGCTCCGCAATGTATACAATTACATCTCAATTAAAATTATGCGGAGAAAAAGTGACTGATGAAGATATGTTGGAGAAGACATTCTCCACCTTTCATGCCTCGAATATTGTCCTGCAGCAACAATATCGAGAAAAGGGGTATACAAAATTTACAGATTTAATTACTGCCCTCCTCATTGCAGAGAAGAATAATGAGTTATTATTGAGAAATCATGAAGCCGGACCAATTGGCTCAACACGCACTCCCGAAGTGAATGCTGTTGGCTCTAGCAGAAGCCATCGTTATAGTCGTGGTCGTGGCCATGGCCGTGGCCGTGGTCGTGGTTATGGTCATAGACACGCTCGATATTTCCCTTATCACAATCATAATCAAACTGTGAGAAATACTGGCCACCTGAAGTGGAACAGAAAAGATCATAAGGGAAAAGAAAAAGAAATTGAAGAAAAGCATGAGGATATATGTTATAGATGTGGCATGAAAGGTCATTGGTCACGAAACTGTCGTACAGCTAAGCATTTAGTTGAATTGTATCAAGCTTCATTGAAAAATAAAAATGTGGAAGCAAATTTTTCTCAACATCCAATAAATAATGCTGAGGATGATGATATTGATCCTGAAGATCTTAATATCAATATTACCCATATGGATGTATCGGATTTTTTTGAACACCCAGACGGTAGGATAGACCATTTAATTGGTGATGGCAGTGTCCAGAAGAACTAAAGCCTCACCCTGATATTTTTGTATTTTCATTTTCATTCTATTCTAATAATATTTACGTTTACATATATATATTTGTGTTCAGATGGCTGTTGTTAATGATGATGTATGCATTATTGATAGTGGAACTACACATACCATACTAAAAAATGAGAAATATTTTTCTGATCTCAAAATGGGAGAAATAAATATTTATACGATAAACGGTAGTGCAAATGTGATTGAGGGCTCCGGAAGAGCTAGTATATTGTTGCCTAAAGGAACAACAATTATTATTGATAAGGCACTATTTTCCTCAAAATCCAGAAGAAATTTATTGAGTTTTAAAGATATCCGCAGAAATGGATATCATGTTGAAACAAATGAGGAAAATGAGATTGAGCATCTTTTTATTACTCAAATGCATTTGGGTAAGAAATCGGTATTAGAAAAACTGCCGTCTTTTTCTACTCGGTCTATATTTTGTAAAAATACGTACAATTGAAATTCATCATCTAGTAAACCGAAGTTTACCGATCCTATTACTTTTAGCATTTGGCATGACCGGTTGGGTCATCCGGGATCTACCATGATGAGAAGAATCATTGAGAATACACATGGTCATCCTTTAAAAAATAAAAGGATATTAACATCAGAAAAATTCGCATGTACTCGCATGTTCCCTAGGAAAATTAATTGTTAAACCATCACCGAGTAAAAGTAGGAGCTAAAAGTCCTACATTTCTCGAACGGATTCACGGAGATATTTGTGGACCTATTGATCCACCATGTGGACCGTTCAAATATTTTATGGTCTTAATTGATGCATCATCCCGATGGTCACATGTATGTTTATTATCTACTCGCAACCTGGCGTTTGCGAGATTACTTGCTCAAATAATTAAATTACGAGCACAATTTCCGGACCATCACATTAAAAATATCCATTTGGATAATGCTGGTGAATTTTCATCACATGCTTTTGATGCATATTGCATGTCAATTGGGATTAATGTTGAACATCCTGTAGCTCATGTTCACACACAAAATGGTCTTGTTGAATCTTTGATTAAACGATTACAATTAATTGCTAGACCATTATTAATGAAAACAAATCTCCCAACATCTGCCTGGGGACATGCTATTCTACATGCTCGCAACACTTGTACGTATAAGACCAGCTAGTTATCATAAATTCTCTCCTTTGCAATTGGCTTTTGGGTCAGAACCAAATATTGCTCATTTAAGAATTTTTGGGTGTGCTGTATATATTCCAATTGCACCAAACCAACGTACAAAGATGGGTCCTCAAAGAAGAAAGGGGATATACGTTGGATATGATTCTCCCTCTATTATCGTGTATGTTGAACCCCCGACAGGAGATGTATTCACAGAGAAGATTTGCTCGATTGTCATTTTGATGAATCATTATTCCCTAAATTAGGGGAGAACCAAAACAAGCATAAAAAGGATCTTGCTTGGACAACATCATTAAATTATCTTGATCCGCGCACAAGCGCATGTGAACTTGAAGTTCAAAAGATAATTCATTTGCAAAGCATTGCAAATCAAATGCCGGATGCTTTTGTTGACTCCGGAAGAGTTACAAAATCGCATATTCCAGCCTATAAATGCTCCTATTCGAATTGAAGTTCCAGCAGAACAAAATATTATACCTATAGTCTGCTGAGTCAAAAACACGCCGTAAGCGTGGCCGACCTCTTGGTTCTAAAGATAAAAATCCTCGAAAGAAAAGAGGATTAAATGATCTAGAAGATCATATTGAAGAAAAGAATGATAAAGACCAAGAGAGAACTGATGACAAAGAACCAGAAGTTGATGAAAGTAACACTGAAATTTCTATCAATTATACCACTTCCGGTAGAAGTTGGAATCGGATAGAAACTGTTATTGATAATATATTTGCATACAATATATCTCTTGATGTTACACAGGATAATGATGATCCTGAACCAATATCAGTTGATGAATGTCGGCATAGAAAAGATTGGCTGCAATGGAAAGATGCGATTCAATCGGAGTTAAATGCACTGACAAAACGTGAAGTCTTCGGACCTGCAGTCCAAACACCAGAAGGTGTAAAACCTGTTGGCTACAAATGGATATTTGTGCGAAAGCGCAATGAAAAGAGTGAAATCGTTCGATATAAAGCGCGATTAGTAGCCCAAGGTTTTTCACAAAGACCAGGTATTGACTATGATGAAACTTATTCTCCTGTTGTTGATGCTATTACACTCCGATATCTTATCAGTTTGGCAGTACATGAAAAGATAGATATGCGCCTATTAGATGTTGTCACTGCTTACTTGTATGGAAATTTAGAAAATGATGTTTACATGAAAATCCCCGAAGGATTTCATATGCCTGAAGCATATAAACATTATCCTCGTGAAAATTACTCCATCAAGTTGCAGAAATCATTATATGGCCTGAAGCAATCTGGGCGCATGTGGTTCACACGTCTTAGTGAATATTTATTGAAAGCGAGATTTAAAATGACCAGGTATGTCCATGCATTTGTATTAAGAAATCTGGTTCTAAATTTGTGATATTAGCTATATATGTTGATGATATTAATCTTATTGGAACTCCTGAAGAGCTCCAAGAAACAATTAATTATTTAAAAAGAGAATTCGAAATCAAGGATTTTGGTAAAACCAAATTTTGCCTTGGTTTACAAATTGAACATCTGGAGAGTGGAACATTTATTCATCAATCAACATATACAACAAAAGTGCTAAAAAGATTTTACATGGACAAAGCACATCCATTGAGTATTCCAATGATCGTCCGATCATTAAATGTGGATAAAGATCCTTTCCGACCTCAAGAAAATGATGAAGAACTCCTTGGTCCTGAAGTACCATATCTCAGTGCAATTGGTGCATTGATGTATCTTGCTAATAATACAAGACCTGATATTGCTTTTGCTGTCAATTTATTAGCAAGATTTAGTTCTTCACCAACACGACGACATTGGAATGGAATTAAACAAGTCCTTCGATATCTCCAAGATGCTGGTTATTTATCTGATCCACATAAAGCACGTTCTCAAACGGGCTATCTATTTACATGTGGAAATACTGCTATATCATGGCGTTCTACGAAACAATCTATAGCAGCTACTTCTTCAAATCATGCTGAAATTATAGCCATTCATGAAGCAAGTCGAGAATGTGTATGGCTAAGATCCATGATTCATTATATCCGAGAAAGTTGTGGATTATCATCAATCAAAGATATTCCAACTCCTCTTTATGAAGACAATGCAGCTTGCATAGCTCAATTACGAGGAGGATATATTAAAGGAGATCGGACAAAACATATTTCACCAAAATTCTTCTTTACTCATGAACTCCAGAAGAAAGGTGAAATTGATGTGCTACAAATTCGGTCATGTGATAACCTCGCAGATATTTTCACGAAGACTTTACCGACTGCAACATTTGAAAAGTTGAGATATAAAATCGGTATGCGTCGGTTTAAAGATTTAAAGGAATCATCTCATCAGGGGGAGTAATAAACAGACATATAGAATAGTGTACTCTTTTTCCTTCACTAGATTTTTTTTCCCACTGGATTTTTATCTAGTAAGGTTTTAATGAGGCATATTCTTTATGTATGGATGGACATCCAAGGGGAGTGTTATGAATTATTGGAATCTCCATTAATTAGTGGAGGCTCCACTAATTATGGATTTATGTGAATTATTAGAAGATTTTTATGGATGTCCACCATTTAGTGGAGACACCATTAATTGAGATTAGTTGAAGATGATGTATGCCATGATGTATTTCACTAATTAGAGCTCTATAAATAGAGCTATTCTCTAAGCTTGTAATACACCATCATTTTGTGAAAGAAAGATTAGTGAAAGAAAGAGAGAAGTTTGAAGAGAAATTCTTGTGCAAAGAATAGTTAGAATTTTCTTAGTGTGTAGTGTGTAGATTTTATTCTAACACTACCCTAATTTTATAACAAGCAGCCATTTAAAGTGAAAACTTAGGCCGTATTGATGAATTTTGGCCCATGAAATATATTTAATGTTGGCCTTTCATTTCCCACAATAATTTAAACAAATAAATCTCCATCCCTGAACTAAAATACCCCAGAAATAAAACCCTATCTCCCCTTCATTTCCTTAAACCAGCCGTCGACTTCTTCTTTTCCCTAATATTTCTTTCCCTCAACTCTTTCACGAAAAATAGTAGCTCTCCTTTTTAATCCAAGGCTGTTGGCAGCCTTGCCAAGAAGAAGAAGCCAACTTCATTTTCGCTTTTTCTTGTAGCTGAGTATGGCCACTCCATTTTCTTGATTTTTTTTTCTCCAAACCACTCAAGGAAGCCAATTTCCTTTTCTCTTCTTCATGTAATTAAACAGACCACACCATCTCCATTTTCCTTTGAATCTTTTCCTTCATTCCCCTCAAAACCGTGAGCAACTCCATCCACTTTCCTTGCATTTTTTTCATTCAAACTCTCAAAAAAATCCAGCATTTTTGGTGTGTCAAGGAAGCTTTCCCACTGTTTTTACAAGCTTTAAAACAAAACTTTCAACAGGTATGCCAAAACTTCATTTTCCTTCCGTTTACATTATGACCGAAATATGTATTATTGCTGGACAAAATGTCTTTTGTCAATAAGAAGCCATTTTTCCTTGTGAATCTTGGCCACAAAAATGATACAAACTGATTGCAGATGTGTGTGAATGTTTACGGGTTGCTTTATGACTGAAATGAGGAGTGTTGATTCTTATATTATGCTTTGAATATACCTGGTCAAAACAGAGTGCTGCTAAATATGTGCATGAGCTGAAATGGTTGTAGTTTTTGAGTATAGAAATTGTGGATACTTTGTTAGAAACAGGGTACCTACAAGTACAGACAGGCAGCTCAACTGAATTGAACAAGCACCGCCTATACCCGACCAGGGCTCTAACAAATGCAATTATCAAATATCAACAATGCCGGCAAGGCCACACAGTCCAAACGTAACGTAACTAAATCGAATTCAAACTCAATAGACAAGTCAGTAGTATACCTGAGAGACTTGCTCGCGGTTCTACCAGAACGTACCAGGCGGCGGCACTCCTCTGGATAAGCTGCGCCGCAACGTACTGTACTGCTGACCGAATCACCAGTCTAATACTAGCTTACCTTCAAGAAGTTATTCGCCCCACTCCGGTGCGATGGGTACAGCGACTCTCTTTACAGGATAAGACGGTCTTAGATTACTGTTGACGCACACCACTTGTGATCACCTCGAAAATCCACTCAGTTCACCGGTCCCGATAAGCCAAAAATTATAGATTGTGGAGAGAGAATGGAAGAGACGAATTTTCTATGAAAGAAACAAGACACGAAAATAGAGCATAAAAAAACCCTAACGGCGGCTCTATTCCCTTCTTTTAATCTCGCCTTAGGAAAAATTAAAACCCAATTCGGATTAAGAAACCCTAACTCCTTACCAGATTTTATGTTTCCTTCTCCTTTCCAAGTTAGAGTTAATTGGGTCAAATAAAAAATAGAGAACCGTGAAAACATGGGCCAAGCTCGAGCCCGGGCCGGGCCGGGCAGGCGGCGCGCGCGTGTGGCATCCTCCATACCTTAGGCTTTTCTATTAAGTCTATAGGAAAGCCTTTTAGTATATAAAGGCTTCCACACTCCTCAATTTTTCCCATGTGGGACTCATGTCTAACATGAATTCCCAAATGGTTAAACACCCAACTTTAACAACATTTAATTATGGATTCCCACCATGAAAATGGCTTCTACCATAATACAAACAATCTCTAACATGTCAAGAACAATTCCCATTAATTGTTTTAGGCTAACTAATCATGAGTTAAAAATTATTAACTCCCAAAGTTTTCATTTTCAATAATCCCCCACAAATCCATAGTTAAAGACTATTCAGGATTTACATAACCTGCTTTCGATAATGGTACCTTCCGGTTTGAACCACTACCAAAGTTATCCAACTTATGCCCCCAC